>CM031237.1:963370479-963682774 GCA_018340775.1 Taxus wallichiana var. yunnanensis
ACATGAATTTTATATAGTTCTACACACAAACATAAAACCAAGTGCAGGTTTCTAATACCTTCCATTTCATGGTCCATTCAAACAATTCCAACTCATTTAAGATAGCTAAGTAAGGCTTATACTTACCACACACAAAGGTATCACTATATATACATAACACAAGCTTATACAAAACACTATTCCATGTTGAATCGATCTAGTAAGTGATCAAATAACCTTATAAACTATATCCCACATATGATAACATATATTTAATATAAATTTCAGTGCAATTTAAGACTCTTTGTTAATAACTTTGTTTAAACACTCTGCTAACAAAGATATTGGTTGTGTATATGATCAATTTCGAGACTAAAAAGGGCTAGATGTTACAAAATTTATGCTTCCGCATCGAAGTGTGAATGGTTATAGAATTTTTTAACCCCACCACTCATGAGTTCACTAATTCTAAGATAATTCATCTAATTCCACTTCTCCACTTGATCATCATATTGAGCATTTGAGTCATATTGTTTGGTTTGGAGGTTGCCCCCTTGAAGTGGCTAAGCTATTCTACTTGCATATTGAGATCATTTATCTGAAATTTTGTGTTCATTGGTGTTATATTGCTGATAATAATCAAATTTATACAAGTAATTCCATTATAAGTGGTATCAGAGCTTGAACTCAGCCAACACTGCATCAAACCCTAATTGTGAAGGTTCGACCATATCTCAAAATTGGTAGTAATTTTTCTACAATTGTTTTTGTGGTGTGGTGAAATTAGTCAAGTAAGCTCCCCTCCAAATTTTAAGAATTTTTGACTTGGTTTGAAAACGTTATAGCGGTTTTATATGTTTTCATAATTTAGCTACCTAAGGTGCAATTTGTGGAATTTTACAAATTTATTTACATTTCCAGAAAGAGAACAAAAAATTAGTTTGAGTTCATTCTTTGATTTTTTAAAAATTGGTTGAATTCCTATTGAAATCCCAAACCCTAAATTTTGACCTTGATCCCTAAATCCTACCATTTTGGGGCATCATGGTTGGGCCTTTAACAAGAGGCAAAAATAATCCCATCACTCTGAATAAAATCCCTGACAAGGATGAGATAATATTTGAGGAGTTAGAGTCAAAAGGGGTATCTACAGAGTCCTCGGGATTATGGTTTACTTGATGGACCATAAGGTCAACTATCTTGAGTTAGAGTTACAAAACCTCGAGGGCGAGTGGCCAAAAAAGAAGATGTAGAAAATATTGGACAAATATTGGAGGATTTAATTCACCAATTTAGTTACAATATCATGGGTCATCATATACTTCCTAATCAACCAGAACTCAATCATACTCATATTAACCAGGGTGGATCTTCAGGTCAAAGTAATAGACAAACTAGCCAAGGTGGATCTGCAAGCATGACCAATCCAAATAAAAACACTCTACAGGCCCGTAACATGATTCCAAAAGTGGAAATGCGTAAGTTTTATGAAAAGGATCCACTCAATTGGATTAACCAAATGGAGAATTTATTTGATCTTCATTAGATTCCATTGGGAAAAAAGGTTACCATGGCATCCTTGTATCTCAAACCTGACCAATTCATTTGGTATTGATGGTTATGTGCTCAAAGGAAAAAGAGTGGCCTCAATGTTACATGGACAGTCTTCACCAAAGATTTACAATTGTACTGTAGTTCTAGTGTGTCAGATAATTATTTCAGTCAATTAGCAAAGCTAAGACAAACAAAACATCAAAAGATTACATCCATAAATTCCAAAACCTTTCCTTATGGGTGGAAAATATTCCTGAAGAGAATCTAAATTACTTATTTCTTAGGGGTCTTTTAGAAGACATTGATACTAAGGTACATATGTTTAATCCTCATAATATTTTAGATTCTATGATCATGGCATGTAGGGAAGATAATTTTTAATTTCTATTAGGAAACAAATTGTCAGTAATATCAGATATCATAGCACCTTTCCACCATCATTCCCTTGGCCAGTTAGAATGACACCTCAACAAATTAAAGAAAAGATATCCAAAGGGTCATATTTTAATTGTGACAACAAATTTGGACCAGGACATAAGTGTGCTTTGAAAAGAAGTTGTTCTACATTGAGGGGCCTAATGAAGAAGAAGAAAATGAAGAAGATGAAGAGGTAGAGCTAGAGGAGGAATTAGGAGATTCCCAACTAGCAATATCATGCCATGCAATTTCAAGTATTAACACTCCCCAAACTCTCAAAGTGGTTGGATTCTTAAAAAATTAGAGGGTAATAGTGTTGATTGATTCGGGAAGTACTCACAACTTCATCAATCATAAGTTGGTGGTACGCTTGAACTAATTTGTTTATCCAGCTCTAGAATGTCAAGTCATGATCGTTGATGGAAAACTTGTTAATTGTTTAGGAAAATTCCATAACATTAATCTCACCATGGGAGATTACATGCTAACTAACAATATGTATGAAATTGCGATCGGATGAGTAGACATTGTGTTAGGAGTTCAGTGGCTTACCACCTTGGGAACCATTACAATGAATTTCCAATAGTTGTTCATGCAATTTTAGTCAGAAGGGATGACTTTTAAACTAAAATGACTAGGAGAAAAGTCCCCATAGATGGTAAGTTCTCATCAGATGCAATAATTTCTTCGAAATGGTGTAGAGGGGTTTGTGGCACAAATATTTTCATTGGAATCATATAATTCCAATACTTTTATACCCGCAAATATGCAAGTAGTTATAGATGAGCACTCAGTTATGTTTGAAGAAATTCCCAAGGGTTTACCTCCAAAAAGAGACCATGACCATGCCATCCAGCTAGTACCAGGGAGTCAACCACCCAACATCAAACCTTATAGGTACCCCTATATGCAAAAGAGTGAGATTGAGAAGATAGTTCAAGAGATGTTAGAAGTAAGACTTATTCGTCATATTCAAAGTTCTTCCTCTTCTCCTATAGTGATGGTACAGAAAAAGATGACAATTGGCGCATGTGTTAGGATTACAGGGAAATCAATAAGTACACAATTAGTGATAAGTTTCTTATTCTTGTAATTGATGATTTGCTAGGTGAGTTACATGGTGTTGTTTACTTTACAAAAATTGATCTTCATTCTAAATATCATCAAATTAGAATCAGAGATGATGATATTCATAAAACAACCTTTAGGACACATGAAGGACACTATGAGTTCTTGGTAATGCCTTTTGGACTAACAAATGCACCCTCTACATTTCAAATCTTGATGAATTCCATCTTTAAGCCATTTATGCGAAAGTTTGTTTTAGTGTTCTTTGATGATATATTAATCTATAGCAAAACATGGGAGGAACACCTGCATCATGTAAATAAGGTGTTGGAAACTCTTGAACAACATCAACTTTATGCAAAGCCTTCTAAGTGTTCTTTTGGTGTCAAGGAGGTTGAATATTTGGGTCATATTGTCTCTTATGAAGGTGTTAAAGTGGATCCTAACAAGATAAAAGCCATGCTTGAATGGAAGGTTCCCAAAACCCTAAAAAATCTCTGAGGATTTTTAGGGCTTACAGGTTATTATCATAGATTTGTAAGGAATTATGGTAGCATCACAACACCACTCATAGCTTTATTGAAGGACTATTTCCATTGGAATGAGCAAGCTACTATGGCATTTGAGAAGTTGTAAGGAGGCCATGTGCACCACTCTAGTTCTAGCCACCCCAGATTTTTTCCAAAACATTCATTGTTGAATGTGATGCTTTAGGGTATGGTATGGGGCATTACTCATGCAATAAGGTTGACCCATTACCTTCAAGAGCCACCAATTCAAAGGTAAGAATATATCTAAACTAGTTTATGAGAAAGAAATGCTAGCCATACTTCATGTAGTGAAGCAATGGAGACCATATTTTCACCGCTTTCTTTACATTTTTGGAATGTGACGAAATAGATAAGCATAAGGGCCAAGGAGGAATACTTGTTGTGTTGGTTGGTTGGAAGTTGATGCACACATTCTCGGCTTCTCGATCGATGCTTGTTGTGAGATCTTCCTTTTGTCAGGAGGAACTACCTTAAATAGAAACCAAGACCACCAAAGAAGAGTTAAACAATACATGACAAAGGTGGATTTCTAGCGTGTGCTAGATCTCGGGAAGTGTGATGCTTCCTAGAAGGCTCTCAATCCACTGTTTTATAAAAAAAAATGCAATAACTGAAATGCATACATAAACAAATCTAATGCTAGTATTCTGATTTAGGTACCTCGGATCACTATCAACGTCGTTCTCCAATTAAATACTATAAACTATGTGGGTCAAAATCTTCTTATAAGGTTACAGTGTTCGTGTGGTTATTATGCAGGTCCAATGGCTATGGGGTGGTAATGATTGGTTGGTGGGATGGAGCTTGGTGCCATAGTGATTCTTCCTGGAATGTCACCATGAGTGCAATCCCTCTGGATCTATCTTGGTGCTGGCTATGGATGTCTATAGGTACGAAAAGGCTCTGGTTCTGCTAGCATGTAGTTCTCTTCTTGTCCTCTTGATCTCATAATGTACCAACCCAAAAACAAGGTTACTAAGGTGAATAAACAAGAATCGATGATGGTTCTGGTTGACCGGTGTCGGTTTTAGGATGACCGGCATCGCTTAAGGTGTGATTCCATAGTCTTACTAAAAAGGAAGATCTCACATCATTTAGGTTAGGTTCATTCCTTTTATCAACAAATCAGAATGGATGATACATTTTTATGAGTGAGAAGGTGGTTAGAGGAACACTAGGCCTTTATTTTTAGGTTTGGACCAAGTCTTATTCATTTATGGAAACATGTTATGAATAGGTCTATGGTGAGGTGTCTAGGTGAGGTGTCCACTCATTTAATTAAAGTAATTAAATTAATAATGGGGTGAGGGTTTGGTATTAATTTAATTATAAATAATTAAATTAATGTTAATGTGGGGTATAAGGTGCATGGTTAGGTGAATGTGTTTAAGTTGGTTCTTTGACAGGTGACCAAGGGGAGTGTGACCCAATTTTGGTGTCTACATTTTTCCCCTTTTTCACGTAGCTTGTATTGGTAAGCGACGCTAACAAAAATAGGAAATGGTTGTGTTGAGTGTAAGTGAAGGTGGTGTTGCCCCAAGTGTGGGTGAAGGTAATCCTCCTCAAACTAGGAACCGATGAGGTGAGAGACGGAAGCGGTGATTGGTTTGATAAAATGAGTAGGTTGGAAAATGAAGATCAGTGGGCACATTGGGTAAAGGTAAAAGGTCAAGTCGGGTAAACAGTAAATGGGCTAGGGTCAAAGGTAGTGGCAGTTGAAGGCACACAAATGTTGGAAACTACGACATAGTACTAGGTTTAGAAGCTTTCAAACTCTTGTTGGACCCCTGTAATATTAACCAAGTATGAAGGCACGTGGGCGCGTAGGGTCCCAGTTATGAAAATGCGCGCAAGGCAAAAGAACGTGATAGAAAGAGTTAAGGAAGCACATATGTCACGTGATGCGTGAAAGGAGGCTCAAGACTTAGTCAATTTGGGCACCCAAGGTAGAACACGTGAAAAGCGTGATCGGTTACACGTGGATAAGATGTCAGCCTGGTGATAGGCTGGCCCAGGAAAGAGCATGCCCCAAATGGAATCTTCTAGAAGATCATCATGAGATGGAGTGGAAATCTCAGGCCTAGAGGAGCATGCTCACATAAAGGACCACATTCGACACTTGGCATCAGATATAAGGGTGTTGGAAGGTGAGTTGGTAGCGTGGGAGAACTATAAATACAAGTGCTTATGGAGTAAAAAAAGGAAAAGAGATCAATATCTAGAAATATGAGGTATAGCGAGTTAGAGAGTGGGTGGAGCTCTGCAAAATTACTGCAAGGGGATATTTTTATTCAGGAAAGAATGCACTAAGCATGGAGTTGTAATTTTTTCTTTTTTGTTATCTTAGTTACATACGTCCAGTGATATGCATGACTGTGGTCTACACTCTGTGACTCTTTGTAATGAATCAATGAATATAATGAGGTTACCTATTATATATAGACATGGATATCAATGGTTTAAATGCACATTTCTCTCATATGAGTTCTCTTTCCTTTCATGCTATGTATGAATGCTTGTATAATTATTTCTGTCATAATACATGTTCTGGATTTTGTTAAAGTACTCGGTTTGAAGTGACTGCAAGGATCTAGAGGTCAGTTTCTGAGCCCTATGGTTCTTGTTTGTCTTAACTTCTCTCTTGAAAACTCTTACACTACTCATAGATGATGCTTCTGCTAAACTCACATAAAAGAGTGACTCGGTACCCACGTGTGCCTCGGGTGAGCACTCAACTTCTGCTGGGTGATAGGCCAGCGCGCATGGGGTTCCTTCCTTTTTATAATGGGGCTAAAACTGAATACTTATTGGTTCCATTACCGGGACCTTTTTTTAAAGTTGTAGTGGGATATAACATACATCATGATCTATGTAATGAGTAATGAAAAAGTGGTTGACATTGGAGAACGTTGAATCATGGTTCAAGAGAACAGAGGATGAATTTTCTCGGTTATACAACACTTTGGACCTAAGTTTAATATAGGTAGATGGGTACAAGAGAACCTCTACCATGATCTGTATAAGACCTTCTTCTGATGCTTCCTAGTAGAACTATATGAATGGATTTCAGCCTATATGTCTAGATCGAGTTGGCGTTATGGATTGCATGTATGGGCCAAAGAAGACTACCAAAGGTTGCACGACATAGATATGACATGGGCCCGTATTGTAGATCATTGGTGGAGAGGAGTACTTGTTAGTCACACTCACGAAATACACCATTTCCATGTATTTTTGTCCGGAGGTTGCTTGAGTTTGAATTTCTAGGAGAACCTAGAGGAACATTTCTACTTGTTATTCCTCTAGCTATGAAGATATTAATGGTTACCATGATTTTAGAGGCTTTATCAATGGCCGGATAAACCATTCGAGCACCTTTGGGTAAGGGAGCTTGGGTGGAGGAAGATGGAAGATATCACGACGAGAAAAAGGAGAGGGAAGAAAGATGGCTCAAGTATATTAAAGTGCATGAAAGGGAGATTACTAGATGACGCGAGGCTGCCAGTGTGATGGATCTATGGAGATAGACGTTGCGGGAAGGAGTTGAGGTTCACGTGGAGGACATGGAACCTGAAAGCGATCATGTGCTACCCCATCTTGGCTTCTCGGTGAGATTTCATTGCATGGAGAAAGGAGAGTCATTGGCGCATATCTAAACCCACCCAGTGACCGAGCCATGGCGCTTGGTTTTCCCGATCCAGAAGAAGTGTTATTGACCTAGTTGATATCAGTGGAAGAGACAGATCCACACCTAGGAGGTATAATTTTTCGGTTCCTTCTTTTATGGCTGCACATATTCCAGTATTTGGAGGAGTCTTTGGACAAGGGGCAAGTATACAAGCTTTCAGTCTCACATCAGGGAGTGGTATGGGAAAAGTAGTGGTAGTGGGGCGCTATCACAGAACATCGGCACACAATTCAGTGGGACCATGGGGGTGCTTGGCATAGCTCCTATAGGCCTTATTGGACCCAGTGGTTTTGGTGGATCTAATGGCTCTAGAGGCATAGGACCCAGTGGACCTGGTGGATCAGCGACGAGTAAACATCGGTGGGAACCAAGGATTAGGCTCGGGAGGACAGGGACCCCAGCCACCACCTAAAGTATTCTTTGAAATGTCTCTACATTTTCTAGATTACAGGGGCATTGAGGATGTAGCGAAACATGTTCACAAATGTGAGCTGCTATGGCACGCGAAGGGTATCACAACACTAGAACGAAAGGCTAGTCAGTTTGCGACCACATTGTAAGGGCGTGTGCATAGCTGGTATAGAAAGTATGACCCTCATCAAACAATGGTGGACTATACTGCCTTAAATAATGAATTCTTGGTAGAGTTCCACATTCTTGAGTTTGAGCAGAAAAACATTATCACTTTGAAGGAGATTCAACAAGGAATGATAGAGAGTGTGTGGGAGTATGATGCATGCTTTAAAACTCTCTTGTCTAAATTATCATATGATATCCATCCTTCTCAGCATGCACAGTGGTTTGTTGGAGGATTGATCACCCCTTTTAGAAGGGCCTTGTCTCATAAGACTTTTATAGACCCGTGCAAAGCATTGGAAGCTTCCTTGCACTCGAGGTCAGCTGGGTAGTATCTATATTGGCGTTAGCCCATTTCTCGAGACTTAGATTGCTACTATGGCCAAGCAATTGGAAAAATTGTCTGCGAACTCATTCCATGAGACTCGCAGTGGTTTGTGGTGCATAGATTGTGAAATAGAGGGGCACGTTAAGGATAATTGCCCTCGAGAGGATGGCAACTTAGGATAAAATATTATTATCCTAATTAATTATGCATAGTATAATTATTTAATTAATTTTATTAATTAAATAATAATGGTTATTAAATAAACCATATTTTGTTATGTATTGTTATATGGTTCATAAACCATATTTGTCTTTCATAGATCTTTGTTATATTGTTTTGAACAATATATTTTTTTATTTAATTGTTGCTTCCCTGATGTTATTGGAAGCTTGTGTATTTTGAACTTGGTTTCACCTGCGAACTTAATCTTCTGTTTGTATTTGGGTATGCAATATCTATAAATACTACAGCCCATTCTCTGTAGTTTTTTGGTTGATTGAGATTAATAAAACTAATCAGGCTTCCTTGTTTTCTCAATCTACATTTGGTTTCAGAGCAGGTTGAAGGATATTGGAGGATTGCAGCAGAGTTTGAGGAG
Source organism: Taxus wallichiana var. yunnanensis (assembly GCA_018340775.1). Lineage (NCBI taxonomy): Eukaryota > Viridiplantae > Streptophyta > Pinopsida > Cupressales > Taxaceae > Taxus > Taxus wallichiana. The sequence goes on from CM031237.1 coordinate 963,379,239, forward strand.
CATTGGAGAAGCTTGTGTAAGAAAAAGAGAGCCAGAGTTGCCTCTGCAACTTCCCATCCCTTGCAATACCACCATCAAATTCCTCAAAACCGCCACCAAATTCCTCAAAACCACCTTTATTCATTGCAATTAAGGTTGAGGCGGATAAAATTCACCAAGGAAGAGATTACAAGCTCAAAGGAAGGAAGAAAAATGATCTAAGGCGCCATACACAATCAAAACCACCTTCATTCTCGCCAAAACCGCTGTCATTTTTTCTCTTTGCTTTGGAATTTTTGCTCAAAACCAGCTTTCCAAAACCGTGGTTTATGAAGAGGTATGGTTTTACAGTTTGGAAGTGTTTAATTATAATTTTCTCTTTATATATACTTGTTTAGCTTAACCACCCAAGTGGCTAGCATAAATTTTGTAAGACACTTCCCATCAAGAGAGGTCAAGGGGTCAAATCCCCCTCCCTCACCCACTACCAAATTTGGCAGAAAATTTAGTGGAACTGCTAAATTTAGCGAGAAAATTTAAATTTAGTTATAACTAACTAAATTTAGCAGAGAAATCCCTAATTTAGGGTAAATTTTTTTCTCCCATTCGGCCTGGTTTTTCATTTCAGACATTTTTTGCAAAAGGAGACCCATCTAAAAATTGCATTTTCAGCTGTTTTTTTGCAATTTTTAGCATTTTGGGTCGTATTGGGCTCAGGAGGCCACCAGGACCCGCGAAACAAAATTTTTTTCCTGCCATTCAAATTTTCTAATTTTTTGAATGTAAATTGTATCTTCTTATATATTGTACTTGTTAGGAATATCTATGTTGTAGTGTGAACATAGAATATTATGTAAGTGATTATATTATCTAGGATAATATAATATGTGTTGTAATAATTAATTACATTATTGTAAATGTAATTATGAGTGGGTGAGTAAATATTGTTATGAGTTGTTGAGTAAACAAATCATTAACAATATTAGTTTTGTGAGAAAACAAAATCTCACGTATAATAGCATGGAGTTGTTTTAGGAGTTATGTGTGGAGATATTTATGGAGATTATATCTCCTTAAATATAGGAACAACATCTCCTATTTAAATGGATGTAATACTTCCTATGTATTGAGAAAGAATAAAGAGTAAGATTTCAAATTTTCTTTATGCAATTATGATATTAACTTTTCATTTGGTAACAGTAGAGCGGAGTTTGATGCAAGAAATTTGGTGCTTTCATGATCGATCCGTCTCAAAGAATATATTATATTTTTCGTTTCCGGATGTGGGTTTTTCTATAATTTTGTGTGTAGAATCATGTGCTGGTCAAGAAACTACAGAAGAAATTTCAAAAGAACCTAGAACGTATTTTGGAAGAAATACTGATTTTACTATGCAGCTATCAAATTAAGCACATCAATTCTTCTATCTTTTAAAGTTTTCTCCAATTTTCAATAATGTTGAATTGTTCAATACAAGTTCTTGACTTGCTTTGAGGTTAAAAGGTATTCAATATAAAATTTTAAAGTACTTGATTCAATTTTGTATTTTTTTATCGAAGTTGTACAAAATAATGGAGAAACTAAATCTGATTGAAAAGTTTGAAGGACAAGATTTCCATACATGGCAACTACGATGCATGTTACATTTAATAGAAAAGGATCTATGGGATGTGGTGAAGTCTAATTCAACTCCACCCACTGGAGGAAATGAATTGGCAAAATGGAATGCAAAAGATCGAGAGCATTGGGTACCATTGGTGCGGGCTTATCAAAAGCCTATCTACATCATGTGGATTTCACAAAATCTGCAAAAGAAATTTGGGAGTCTCTTAACAAATTGTTTGGTTACGAAGTGAAATGGCAAAGACTACATTGAAGCAACGCTTCTACGGGTTGAAAATGGAAGAGAACTCAAAAATGGCAGATCATATAAGTAAGTTTCGTTTTTGCTAAATCAACTAATTTGGAATTAAAGAACATGTAAAAGATGATGATGCTAAAGCTATTCTTCTTAATAAGCATGCCTAAGAGTTACTCAAATATTGTATTTACTTTGAGTAAAATTACTATTAGTCTAGAAGGAGTGATTTCTACATTGTTAGAACAAAGCAATCATGAAGAACATGAAGAAGTACTATATGTAGGAAACAAACCGAGCTCCTCATCTAAGAAGGAAAAACATAAACCAAAGAAGGTTCCTTCACATGGAAAAATAAAATGCTTTTATTGTAATGAGATTGGGCATGTAATAATGAATGTAAAAGAGCTCAGGATCTTCTTGATGACAAGATAGATCGAAAAGCCCTTCTAGTGAAGTAGAAACCGATTGGGAAGTCTACTCAACCGATGAAGAACTTTCATGTCCTAGTGATGAGGATTTCCTATGGTAGACTCTTTTCTTATTGGAGGAAGGAGGCAATGGAGGAAGGAGGAAAATCAGCGTCCTCTCGTCATTCACCAACGATGATGGGGTCGCAGAGATGTGGTGATATTTTATTTCGGTTATGTGGTGTGTTTATACACAAGGGGGTGAAACTAGTTTCATGTTTTGATTTTAATGTGTTCACATAGACTAACAACAGTTCTGAGTGTCTATTTGGTGTGGAAGAAGCAAACGCATGACTCGGCTTACGGGGGATAAAATCATCTACGTACGGTCCTCTTTTATCGTCATACGGTCCTCTCGACTGCCATACTTCGGTGGAAGGTGATCAGTCGATGAAGATGTTCATACGACAAGGATGATCATTAGCAGCAAGATCCAGATAGCAAGATCCAGTTGCAATGAATACTCCGACAAGGTTGATGTTTCCAGGAGCTCTTACCCCATGTTCACACTAAGGGGAATGTTAGGAATATCTATGTTGTAGTGTGAACATAGAATATTATGTAAGTGATTATATTATCTAGGATAATATAATATGTGTTGTAATAATTAATTACATTATTGTAAATGTAATTATGAGTGGGTGAGTAAATATTGTTATGAGTTGTTGAGTAAACAAATCATTAACAATATTAGTTTTGTGAGAAAACAAAATCTCACGTATAATAGCATGGAGTTGTTTTAGGAGTTATGTGTGGAGATATTTATGGAGATTATATCTCCTTAAATATAGGAACAACATCTCCTATTTAAATGGATGTAATACTTCCTATGTATTGAGAAAGAATAAAGAGTAAGATTTCGAATTTTCTTTATGCAATTATGATATTAACTTTTCAGTACTAATTTACAAAGTGCCATAGTCAACTGTAAAATTTGTAACTGCTAAAAAACTGGTAGAGTTGTAATAAAAAACAATAAAAATTGGTTTTGTAACACTCACGAGATCCTAGATCTCATTCGCAGCGTTCGGTATATACGGTGCCTCTGGGAAGTGCTTACGAGTAAAGCCGTCACGAATACTACTGCACTTAACACCTAATATAGCTACAACAATGTCATCTGGGCATCGTCCCTTTAAATCAATAGGGAGTAATAAGGTCATAGTGCACACACTATGAACCATCCCATCCGTCTGTGAACGATTACACGACATAAATCCAGACTGATAAATTATCCAAGTATATAGTGAAGTTATGCATGCATATGAGGATATTTATTTGAGCGTGTCAATAATCACACAGACCCCATTAGTACTATCTTGGTACCACGTATTGAATTCTTTCATGTACGTTAACACCTCTTTCACATACCGTCGGGTATATAGAAAGGTTCGGTATATAGATTGGGAGACCTAATACCTGGAGTGATAAGAGCCAAACCCTATCAGTGATCTCTACAAAATGGGCACCAATGCCCCCAATTTTTTTCTTCCGGATTCACAATTGCTCAGAGGAAGCAACTATGCTACATGGAAGACAAAAATAAAGACACAACTTGAGTTTGAAGAGATCAGTGCATTTGTGAATGGTACTCGACCAGATCGACCATTGACCGATACAACACAACAACGGCAGTTTGATAAAGCAGATCAAAAGGCCAAACTCATCATCTTGTTTGGAGTTTCTGATGATGTGCAACCCCACATTCGAGATTCCAAAACAACAAAAGATGCATGGGATAAATTGAGTACAGTATATGAGGCCAAGAACAAGAATGTCATACTTGAATTTGCGAGTCGATTACATACACCGAAATTCAAGCGAGAATGAGAAAATTGAAGCTTTCCTAAGAAGAGTTGCAGAATTAAGGGCTTCACTTCTAGCCCTGGGAGAACCAAATCAAAGATGATGCTTTGTCGTTCCCATTGTTCGAGAGCACTTCCCTCTTATTACCACATTTTTGTCCAATGTCACAACACTAAATGTGACAGAATCGACAGATTGGTTTTGACGAACCGTAAACCTACTGCAACAAGATGAAGCAATGCACAATAAGGATGATGAAGAGGAGCAGAGCATTGTCTTCACATCAAAAATGGAAAGGAAAAGGTAAAGGAAAACCTAATTCCTATCGAAGTCCCAACATCAGAATTAGTATCATGGGGACAATCAACAAAAGAAGCAATGTCCAATTTGCAAAAGAGGACATGACTTAAAAGATTGTTGGTATAACACTTATAAGAAAGGTTCATCAAGCAACTCTGGACCACAACAACAACAATCTTACAAGGGACATTCTAACAACTATTATGGGCAGAAAAAGAGGAACTAGAAAAGAAAACCCCACCAGCAAGGTAATATTGTTGAGCAACAAGAAAAGTCAGACAATGAAGACTTCTTGTTAACTGCTTGATCAAGTGAACCATCCACGTCATCTAGTGATGTCTGGTATGTTGATTTGGGAGCCACTCGACACATGACCGCCACGAGATCGGTTCATTTCAATGAGGGACATGCCATCAAAAAATCATGTTTCATTGGGAGATGATTCATATACGATTTAGGGGATTGGGAACATTTCTCTACCCCTTGGTTCATGCAAATGCAAACTATCAGATGTCCTATATGTCCCTGGGTTGAAAAAGAATCTTCTTTTAATTAGTCAACTCCTAGATCACAATGTAAAAATTGACTTTGATAGTCAATCCGGTAAGAAAACATGTTTGATTTGAAATAAATCAAGAGGCTGGAAAATAATTGCAAAAGCCTTCAATGTGGGATGCATGTTCCAACTTGATTTTGTTCATAGAGATGATCAAGCACTTGTGGCTAAAAATTCCACCTCAGCGCAGTTGTGGCATCAGAGATTTGGTCATGTAATTTTCAAATATCTCGAAACACTTCACGAATAATATGGTACATGGGCTACCTTCTCTTCAAAAGGATACAGACAAGTGTCCTCACTGCCTAGTAGGAAAACAACACAGGGCTTCATTCCAAAAGAGTACTTTTCGAGCTCATGGTAAACTTGACCTGGTTCATACCGATATTTACGGTCTAATGCAACCAAGTCATTCTAGGTTCCATTACTTCATGCTTTGTGTTGATGAATATTTGAGGAAAATGTGGATTTTCTGTCTTCGCAAGAAAAGTGAAGCATTTGAAACCTTCAAAAAGTTCAAAGTAGTAGTTGAGAAAGAAACTGGTCGTCACATCAGAACTCTCCACTCAGATCGAGGGGGGGAATTCACCAGTGATGAGTTCAGAGACTACCTACAAACTCATGGGATTCATCGAAAAATGCCTCCTCCACACACACCGCAGCAAAATGGTGTTTTTGAGAGAAGAAATCATACTATCATGGAAATGGTGCGATGCATGATTGATGATTTCGAACTTGCAAAGATATTTTGGGTCGAAGTAGCAAAAACAATAGTGTATTTGTTGAACAGTACCTCCACAACCGCTTTCTTGATGGAATAACACCACAAGAAGCATGGTCAAAAAGGAAACCATCCATTGCACACCTCAGAGTATTCGGGTGCAAAGCAAGCATGCACATACCCAAACATAATAGAAAGAAATTGGACATGAAGTCACAAAAACTCATCTTCATTGGGTACAGTGAAGAGACTCTTGGGTATAGATTGATGGATCCCAAGACCAGAAAAGTCTACACCAGTAGAGATGTTGAGTTTTTCGAGAAGAAGGAAGCAGAGACTCCTCCTCCGGACTCACAAAATGTAGATTTTTCACTGTTGTAAAAATTGAAGTTGATGTTCCCTCAGAAGATGAAAGTGATGATGGGGATGATGGTGTTGATCAGATAGAACCACGACCCATGGGAACAGTTCAGAGTATGCCTAAATGGTGTACAAGTACATTATGAGATGCAAGATTGGATGCTCCACTAGATACATCCACCCTTGGACCACGGACTCATAGTAAAGTAAGAGAAGAAGTTAACTTTGCTTTGATGAATAGAGTTATTGAATCAAATGAGCCCTCTACATCCGAGGAAGCTCTACGATCAAAAATTGGAAAGATTCCATGGATTTTGAATATCAATTAGTAATGAAGAATAACACTTGGCAGCTTGTCGATCTTCCACCAGGGAAGAAACCCATTGGATGCATATGGATATTCAAAACTAAGTACAAAGCAGATGGGACAGTGGAAAAATACAAAGAAAGACTTGTAGAAAAGGGGTATGCACAAAAAGAAGGCATTGACTATGAGGAGACATTTTATCCCACAACTAAGATCAAAATGATTAGGATGATCTTTGCTCTAAGTAGCTCGGTTTGGATGGAAAGTTCACCAAATGGACGTAAAAAGTGCCTTCCTAAATGGAGATTTACAAGAAGAAGTCTACATGACTCAACTTTGAGGGATATGTTGTACACAGTCAAGAAAAAAAAAGGTATGCGAGACTCAAGAAATATCGTATGGCCTCAAACAGGCACCCCGGGCATGGTACATCAAGATTGATGAGCATCTCGTACAACATGGATTTGTTAGAAATCCATACGATCCCAATCTCTACCTCAAAAGAAAGGGGGAGATGGTGATTGTTGTTGTCTATGTCGATGATCTAGTCATCACTGACAATTCAGTGAGGATGATCAATGCAACGAAGAAAGATCTTAATCGATCGTTTGACATGACCGATCTCGGGCTGATGCACTATTGTCTTGGATTAGAAGTGTGGTAGAAAGAGAATCATATTTTTTTTTCTCAGATGAAATATACCAAGACTACACTCGAGAAGTTTAGGATGATGGATTGCACACCAATTGCTACACCTATGGAGAACAAATTACAGTTATCTCATTCAAATCCATCTCCTGAGGTAAGTGCCACTCTCTATCGGCAGCTGATTGGGAGTCTCATTTACCTAACCTACACTAGACTAGAGATCAGCTTTGCAGTGAGCTATCTATCCAGGTTCATGTAGGAACCTAAAGTTTGTCATTAGAAAGAAGCAAAGTGCATTTTGAGATATCTCAAAGGATCGGAGGATCTTGGTCTAGAATACAAGAAGAATGAAAACTTATTCTTGACTAGATATTTGGATTCAGATCATGCAGGTAACATTGATGATAGAAAATCCACTTCTATATTTGTATTCTTTATGGGATCTGGACTAATATCATGGGGAAGTAAGAAACAACACTTTGTTTCTCACTCTTCCACAAAAGCTAAGTATCATTCTGCAGAAGAAGGCATCTCGTGAAGCAATTTGGCTACGTCGCATACTGGAAGGACTTAGAATACCTCAGGACAAACTGACCACCATGAATGTTGACAATGAAGGTGTACTCAAACTTGTTCGCAATCCAGTTTTTCATGAGAGAACAAAGCACATTGAGGTTCAAGTTCATTTCATACACGAACATGTGTTGAAGCACAACATTCAGCTTCAATTTTGTCCAACTACTAAACAACGAGCAGATATTTTCACAAAGTCACTTGCACATGACAAGTTTGAGTTGTTCAGAGAGTTCCTCTCCTCATCTCTTCAAACAATGCACAATTAAGGGGGGGAATGTTAGGATAAAATATTATTATCCTAATTAATTATGCATAGTATAATTATTTAATTAATTTTATTAATTAAATAATAATGGTTATTAAATAAACCATATTTTTAATGTATTGTTATATGTTTCATAAACCATATTTGTCTTTCATAGATGTTGTTATATTGTTTTGAACAATATATTTGTTTGTATTTAATTGTTGCTTCCCGGATGTTATTGGAAGCTTGTGTATTTTGGAACTTGGTTTCACCTGTGCAACTTAATCTTCTATTTGTATTTGGCTGTGCAATATCTATAAATATTGCAGCCCATTCTCTGTAGTTTTTTGGTTGATTGAGATTAATAAAACTAATCAAGCTTCCATCCTTGTTTCTTAATCTATAGGCACGCACTATGAAAGTAGATTGTGAGATTTGTCATGGGGACCATGATGCAAGTAGATGTCCCTTGCTATAGCATGCGATCAGGAAGAATGTATCTTGTTATTGCAAAATTTACACCTCCACAACCCATGATACTAAGGACTGCGGGTCATTAATCGATCTATGAGGCCATTAATCATAGGGTGCACTGCATCACCAGCATTGCCAATGGTTCTAAAAATGATGATCACCGTTATGAGGAGTGCGCAGATGGAGGTGTGCGTGGGAGAGGTTTTCGAGGAGGATTTCGTGGTCAAGGTAACCATGGAGGAGGAAGGAGTGAGTTCCCATGTGGAACATGTTTCAACTGTGGATCTACAGAACATTACAAGTGTGAGTGCCCGAACCTATTACAGTGCTCATGGTGTAGAAAGAAGCATAAGTATGAGGAGTTCCCGGAACTATTTGAGCATATGAATCAACAGCACCGGAAAGACAAGGGCATTGTGATGGTCAACATCAAGAAGGTAGACATATAGTGGATGCCTCGGGTAACATGAGATGAAGGTTTAGAGCCTGTCTTGGTAACAACAAGGGAAGAAGTTGCATGCACAAGAGAGGTACCAAGATAGAAGACCCTGGTTACGAGGGAGGAGGTTGTTCATGGAAAATATCCAAACCTCGCGCATCAAAAGGAGATATATCAGACACCATGGATGTTATTCAAAGCTTACAAGGGGAGATCCGAGTGTCAAAGGAGCAATCCAGGAGGGAGGAACAAGGAAGGAGAGTCGAGGTGCAAAAGGATGACCTGGATGAGGTCAAGGAGGTGTGTAAAATGCTAAGGAAAGAGAACATCATTCCTTTGCTAGGATCTTGGTTAAGAGAGAAGGTACCATGTGTCGGAGAAGAGTGCGAGAGACATGTCTTGCACACGAACCTTCCCCCTCATAACCTCGACTATGACAAGGAGATTACATTGAATGCATTTGTAGATGGATGGCTCCTCAAAGAATATCCTCATTAACACAGTACGAGAGGTTAACGTTGTAACCTTGGATGCATGGCATCAGATGGGAAGACCTACATTACAACCATCTTCAAATGTGTTGTATATGGAAAACAAAAATAAGGTAATGCCCATCGGTGTCTTGAAGGATGCAGCTATTACTATCCAGGGAGCCAAGTTTACTGGGGACTTCAAAGTCTTGGCGCTTGCCGAGGTGGAAAATTTCCCAGCACTACTTGGGTGCCCTTGGTGTTAAAAAAATAATGCAGACCTTCGGTTCAACAAAGGATACATCAGCTTCAAAAACAAGGAGGAATGGGTCATTATAACCCTGGTTGATGGGAATTTGACACCCTATATTGAACCGTTAGGGGAAGAAGTTCTAGACAAGATTTATGTGCACTCAATCAGAGACCATGAGATGATACACCCTACTAACAAGGTTATCCAATTTGAAGATGCTAAGTCGATAAGTGATACCACCAGTCTGACATGTGAAAATTGGGTGCATGGAACTTACAAATTAATGGGATGGTAGTTGAGAGGGTCGGTGACCAAGGTAACATAGGTGCGCACGGTTAGGCACCTTGGGTAAAAAGAACTGCCCAAGTATTCGGAGAAGCCTTCCTAAGATCTTTCTGCAGGAGGTAGAAGATCGGTGGAAGGATGAGAAGGAATGGAGGAGATGTTAAGTTATTTCTTACTTGGCACAACAGCTTGGTGGTGGACCACACATCAACAGAGCCTTTAGAGTGGATCGAGGTAAGAATTGCTCTCTTTGTCGATTTTCTTAGAGTAATGTACCCACCATCATCAAGGAGTACCATGGGAAGGAGCCTACCTCTTTCCATAGCTAGGAGTGTGAATGGGTGGAGAGAAGGCATAGAACCTTTTCCACCATCCCTTTGGGTGCAAAAGTTGTATTCTACACTGCGCAGGTTATGCGTGCACATGGTACATTCATTTGGACACATCTTTGTCAGACGAGGAATTGGAAAGATCTCGCGGTTAACCTTATTCAAACCTTTGAGTATCTAAGTACCAAGCCATCGATTGATAAGGCCTTATAGGGTATCAAGTACCTTACCATGGGGAATAGTGCCAGGATAGAGGATAGGCTGTTGGAATTATTAGATGAACCATGTGTAGTGGCGCTTTGAAGAAGTTGAGGAAACAAAAGAATTACAGCTTGAACATGCGTGTTTGGAAAAAGAGAAGGGAAAGTTGGTATATGTGATTGATAGAGAGGAATCAAAAATCTTAGCGTGGTGCCTGGATCTATTGTGTCTTGTCAAAAGCTTGTAAGAAGGCCCTTAAGTGGGTTATAACTCCTATTCAGACATTTTTGCAAGATTGTCTGATTAAATTGGTGTAATGGTTTCTTCTAACCTTATATGGAAAAACTTAAAGCTACCTTACCTGTGTTGACCAAGGGATTGAATCTTGTGCAAGTTCACTCACCTTGTCCTAACTTGGCATGTTGGGTGGTTCTCATACCAATGTGATGTAGTTATTATCCTAGAAGAGGTAAATTCATACACCTTATTGCATGGGCGTTCAACTTGGTGGTGCGAGCTCACCTTGCCACAAGTTTTGTTTACTACCATTTCAAATGTATTAAAGGGATAATTGAGGAAAATCCCTTTTCTGTCGCTCGTTATGCAAGAACACCGTTAGTAAATATAGTAAATGTGGTAACGATATTCCTCATGAAATGAGAAGAATGGATTTAAAATAAAATAAAAATAAGAAATAGAAGCATGATTAAAAGAAGGGGGAGATGAGGCATTTTAGGGTTCTTTATCCTTGAGTTTTTCAAAAATAAAGGAAGTAAAATTAAAAAAGCTGTGAAAATTGAGGCGGTTTAGGGCAAAGAGGTGTTTGGGCTCCTTGCATCTCGTTTTTCTGTCCTTTTTCCTTTTGTTTGCTTGTGGGCAAAATAGCCACCGCCGCCAGGGGAAGGAAGCTTGCACTAATTTTTTCTCTTCCACCAGTGCAAGAAGAAGGTGTGAGGGGAGATAGTGCGTGGAACCAAGGGAAAATGCCTGAAGGACACATGGTCGCAGATTTTACACGAATTGATGTGATTAAGGGTGGTTTTTCGACTATGCAAAGAAATGCCTTGCCAGATGTCATCTCATGGGGTGCCATGGAGTGCTTTGGCCTATGCCAACATTTTCCCATCCTGCGTCAAAAATGAGTCCCAGCCTACATGGACCTCTCTTAAAGCATAAGATACGGGATTTTTGTCAAATGTTGTGGTTGCAAATGCTTTGGGGATGTTGTTACAGTGTTTGACCAAATGAAAGAACGAGACAACTTCTCATGGAGTAATGTTACTGTTGTGCGTGGAAAGACGTGGGTCCCTCATAAGTTAGTCACACTATTTTAGCCATGCAACAAACAAGTCTCTAACTTGATGAGTTTGTTGTTACCTACATATTTCGCCTATGCCAAAAACATGAGAATTGGAGCAAGGTATGATATCCATCAAAGCATAATGGAGAAAAGAAATTTGTTAGATATTGTAGTTGCAGCTACCTTGGTAGACATGTATGCAAAATGCAGAGGAATAGGCAAAAAACATGTATTGTTTGGAAGAATACCCCCCAAAAAATGTATTCTCCAAGACTACCATGATTGCAGGATATGCACAAAATGGATTTGTTGAAAAGGTGTGTGAATTGTTTGATAGAATTCCTCAAAGAAATGTTGTCTCATGGAAGGCCATGATTGCAGGAAAAGCCTAATAGTTCTTTTGCAAGTTCCCTGACACCGGCTACCCTACCCGTCCCGAAAGCAATAGATGGGTTGCACCATGAGCTTCCATTTGAGTTCTATGTGTCAGAAATTTCTCTGGAGGTGGTTTGTACATATATGGATTCAAATGTTGCAGATCTCGAGTGAGAGGCTTACCCTGTATTGGATGAGCTAGCCAGAAATGTTAGTACCAAGAACCTTGGACATTTGCACAGCCTAAAAAGAAATCTTACTCATCTCCTTGCATGGGTGCAGAAGGTACAAAATGGGTTCGTTGGGAAAGCTTGAGGATTTTAAGAAAAGGCAAAATGGTAATATTGTGGATGCTCATGATCTGTTCAACAAAAATACTTAAGGGAGATGTTGAACCGAATCCCGCAGTTTCAACTGGCTCCGTTCCTTCCAGGCATGGTTTATCTTCCCTTACCTCTCATAATTCTCATGCTTTAGTTCCCATTTATAACTTAATAGAATTTTAAAATAGTAGGATTTTAATATAGTTAAATGTTATGTCAACTCGTAACAAAAACAATGAAATTTCGTGTCGAAAATCATGAAGTCAAAATAACCCATGTGCATTAAAACATGAACTTCCACCCTCATTCTGAGGTGATTTAGAAAACTTACTACCCAACTAGATCGCTACAATATTGGTATATCGACAAGACAAGATTGACTTCCCAGTAATAATGTTGACCTTCTCCCTATTTAAATAGTTAATTTTTGGCATTTTTCGGAGACTCATTAAGTACCCATTGTAACCCGAAAATGAGATGTTAAGCTTCATTCGTATACCTTGGTATGTGAGGAGTCACCTTGACCTTTGGATTGACCCCAAAGGAACATATGTGATCTTTTTATGCTCTTACAGGAGCCTGTTACACTTTGTGTTATAGTAGTAGAAAGTGATAAAACTGTAAAGTTGGCTTTCGTTTTGAACCGCCATTTGAAACCCGGATAGAGAAATTATTTCCGTCTTTGCAAACCTCTAGTGTTTATACTAGAAAATTACATGGAACATTCAGTTTAGGGAAAAGCAATTCTCTGGATAGTTTGGAAAATCCATTTTGTAGGCCTCAGGTTGTAGTTTGATGAGGTCAAATCGACCAATTTGACTTGTCGCCCCGAAAACTTGTTGCCATTTGAAAATGGTTTTCAGTTCTCGATCCTGTCGACTTTGATGAATTCTCCTTATACAAGGAACTTGTAGGAAGTGTCTTGTTGTGTTCTCATCCATCGAACGTCAATTTTGGATGTGGTTTTCTAAGCCCCCGAGCTAACTTTTGTTCGATTTGCCTTTGGACCAACTACGACTCATCTGTCCCCGAAAAATGAGCCGCCAAATGCAAACCATTCACTTTTTCCTAATTCTCACCGATTCTTTATGAACTCTTGGTATATCCGGGGACACGTAGAAAGTTAATCGTGGTGTGTGTTCTCATTGGAAGATAACTTTTGGAAGTGTTTTCTTAGCCTTCGAGCCCATTTTAAACATTTCTGTAGCTAGTAAGAAAATGTAAAAATTGAAAGTTGCATGGACCCTCGTCAGTTGCCAAACCACCATGGAAACTTTTGACACATGCAAATAACTGTTTAGAACTCTATAGTGTAACTTGTTGTGTGAAATATAACTTTTGACAAATGGCATTTTCTCTCTCTTCCCTCCTCTTTCTCTCTCCTATGTTACAAAAAGAAGTAAAATGAAATGTAATGAATACATGTCTCTAAATCTTTTATTTCGATTGCAAATTGTAATTATTACACAACCGAAAAATGATAATTATGTTAGATTAGGGTGGATGCCATGCGAGTGATTTATCACGATATCTTACTCACGTGGTTTTTGTAGGATAAAAGAATGATGACATAAAGGCGTTGTGTAATGCATTAATTACCATTGTTATTTATATAGTTCATTGTTAAATGAATAAATGTATAATGTAGTCTCATGTTACAGAAGGTTATATTTGATAATTTATTGATATGTATGATGATGCTTGTTTCAAGGACATCTAGGAAATGTGCATTTAATCATAGGTTCAATTTGATTCATAGTACACACAGTAAAAGTTCTGATATTTATATAAGGTAAATGAATTTGAAGTAATATCTTATAGTGCATATTTAGTGCTCGATAAATGATTAATGAGTCATCTTGTGCATTCATACTTTGTAAATGTAATAAAGAGAATTAAATTGAAACACTCTACCCTTGTTCAATATCGGGACATAACTTGTTTTTCTTGTGCAATACTCCTTACCGTATAAGACATTGAAAACCATAGGATGAAATTAAACTCTGCACTCGATGGAACCTCCTGGTTTGAGTAAACAAGATCCCAAGAATGGGTTTATCACCTTATTTAGTATGTTTAGTGACATTGTCATAAACCCGTCTAATAGAGGTGACATAGTCAAAATTTATTTTGGAGTATGTAGGTCTAACTCCTTCGTATCCTTGAGAACTACCTTGACATCCGAAGATAGATTTAAAATTTAAGTTCTTCATCGAGTGAAAACCTGTTGGATCTAGATGAAATTGATGGGGGTTGTGACTTAGTTTTTCTAGGTCTTATACTCTTGTTAATGAACCCCTTAGCCCCGCTCAGCTAAATGTGTTACCTTGGTATTCTCTCAACATAACACCTTAGTCCCTTTGGAAGACGGTTTAGCATAAATTGGTCCTCTCGCTTAAAACTCATATTTAGTTGAGGGGTAGACCCTTAGGTGAAGTTGGAATTAATCTAAACCTTAGTTGATTTGGATGTTAACTTAGGGTTCGTGTGTAGCTTCAAGTCTCCTTATCATATATGTCTTCAAGAGGTTAGAAAAACACTTCAGTAACTCCTTCTTCCAGATACAATGCTAATAATAAGGCCATAATGTGACGTAGAAAATAAATCATATAAGAGTAAAAACGGGATTTGAGGTTCAAAATAATGCCACTCTTGGAGACCTTATATCTTAATTAAATATATTATTTTGGTTTCAAAGAATATGAATTGCCTTGGTGTGTTCTACCTTCAAGAAAACAAAATACATATACATATATATATATATATATATATCAAAATGGAATTCCATAAGTCATTGAATTAGAATAACTATGGTAGGGAAATAACTATACCGTGATCGAGGAATGTTTTTGGTAAAAAAAGATATCTTGTATCTAAATCTCCGTTAAATCCTAATATCATTATATGGACACCAAGTCACATCCACTTGAGTTGTAAGAGCGAAAATATAGACATTGAATATATGTTCAAGAAGAATGTTCTTAATATAAGAACAAGATAATTAAGTACTTTTATGCTTTTGAATTATGACAAATAAGAATGTAAGTTATGGAAACTTTTGTCAAGAATATTGATTCAAATTAAAAGGGTCGAGTGGTAATTTAACCGCAGAATGTACTTAAGGATCTATCGGTGGACAAACAAGAAATTTATCCTTGCACAATAATGTTCTTGGAATGTTAATCGAAACTAAAATACAATTAAAGAAATGATGTGTTGTGGGTTCACCATTCCTAAAGTCTTTTTTTTTGTGTGGTTGGGTCATTGCTAGTAACCATTCATTTGGAAAAGTGTGGCATCGACATGCCTATGTTATTTTCATGTTTCTATGTGAGTTGATGACTTATGTGCTTGTCGTATGCGAGTTGAGTTTCTGTACTTGGAGCCCTTGTGTTATGCGTAGTGAGCAATGTAAGTCAAAAAAATATTCTGGTATTTTACTGCTGTAATTGTGTGTGAAATGCTACATATGGTATCAAAATGGAGGTTCATGCTCTCAAACCTCTAGGGAAGATTGGAGTGGTGATGGTGTTGCATGATGGTGGTGGATATTGGAAGAGTAATGTGATATATGCATGATGTGAACTATGTCGTAATTGTGAAATTGTGAATGCACATGTTGTGCATGTCACTTAGTGCGTATTTGTTATCTTATTGATGTGCTTGTGATGAGAGTATTCACTCTCTATGTTGTTGATTCAATGGGGGATTCAGGTGTAATGTACTACCTTGTTGTTTGTGAACGGAATGTTATTGTGGATTTAGAGGGTTAAATTTTTTTGGATTTATGTGATATGAAGGTGTATTGATGTATTGCATGACAAAATTGATGTAAAGTGAATCACATTTCATCGTGATGTCATCACCGTATTGTGATTAGTTGTGTGCATCGTCGTGTTGTATTGCAATTGACTATATGTTGTAATGTTAGACATTGTGTTCTTCATACTTATGATTTGTGTAATATGTAATGATTTACATCATTATTTAGGGGCATATGGTGAGCGTATGATCCCTATGGTATAGTGATTGCACTTTGGGTGCAGAATGTGGTAATGTGATGTATTGTAACCCGTGAAAGTAGTGATTGTGTTATGCCTGTATAAATACCATGCGTAAGACGTTATGGTTAATGTGCATGAATCACCATTGTGTTAGTGATGTAGTTATGTGTATGTTGTGGACCTTACACTAGATGACCCTAAGGGGATAAACTATCAAGAGTGTATGTGTGGAGAGAGGAGGCGTGGACCAGGTTTTCATAATCTTGAGCTGAGTATGAGTGAGGAAGTGGAGTCTTATATAGACTGAAAACCCACTTCTATCTATTTAGTATACTTTGAGCTTGCTTAGTATATTGTGGGTGTGCACCACCTTAGGCTCAACTTATGCAACTAGAGTTCCCTGCTCTTTCCTATTGGATTGTTCATTGAATAATCCTATGTGATTTTGACTATGTTGATCCTTGTGGGAGTATGAAGGAATGATTCAAGAAGAGATGATGACAGTTACAATATTTGATATACTCATTTCTAGTTACATGTATATTTTTCGAGCTG
Organism: Taxus wallichiana var. yunnanensis; assembly: GCA_018340775.1. Classification (NCBI taxonomy): domain Eukaryota; kingdom Viridiplantae; phylum Streptophyta; class Pinopsida; order Cupressales; family Taxaceae; genus Taxus; species Taxus wallichiana. The sequence continues at coordinate 963,396,075 of CM031237.1, forward strand.
AGGCTCGATGTATGAGTGCTAACAACTCGATGAGTACCCCTTTGGTGGTGTTATAAGGCCACATAATGATTGTAATGTGCTATTTTCTCAATACATATTTTATTCATAAATTAATCCTTATCTCTTTTAGCTAGAACCAATCAAGTTTTCTTGATTGACAAGTTCTTATATTTTGGGCATTTATTTGATTGTTGCATTAACATTTGGATTTTTCACTAACTATGGCTGATTAGCCATTTGTTTTTCTTAGTTTTGAAACGTTATTTTCATATTTAAAAGTTTTGTAGCCTAGCCCAAGGCTTTTGATTTTGCCACTTCGCATTTGAATGGATTGTTAAGCTGGTTCTAATGTCGTAATGTGTTGGAATAGGGTCATGGGATTAACCATGGAGTGGTTAAACCTATGGACCCACTTTGTTGTTGTATGGGGTATGCCCCAAGCGAGCTTATAGATAACTAGTGGGTTGTTGAACCATGAGTTATTATGTCACTTGGGTTGGGGTGACAGGGCTCTATGTGCGCATGACAATAGGGTTACCCGGCCTCATTAAAAGGAGAAAGGACACAGGCCTCTATGGGTGAGTGACCTGTTATTATTTATGGCACTCTATGGTTGAGTGACCTGTGATTCTTGATGGGGCTCTATGGTTGAGTGACCTGGCTTGGTTTTGAAACTATGATTCTTTCTCTATGAGAGGTATATGGAGATTATTTGGTGATGGTTTGGGAGGTATATGGAGTTGTTTTATGATGCTTCAGGAGATATATGGAGTTATTTCTTGATATTTTGAGATGTGTGGAGTTGGTATAGTGAGTTATGTGTACCCTTGTGAGTCTTTTTGACACCTTGTTATGGTTGAGGATTGACATTTTCATTGGTATGGACTATTGGATATTGTCTTGGCACTATGTTGGTACAATCATGGATTTCTTTGGGTCTTGTGATACTTGTTGTATATGTATCAGCATGTTGATTCTATTTGTCAGTCACATCAGTGTACTGGATCGATGTCTGTGACATAATTTGTGGAAATTCTTTGCTATGTGGACTACTTGTGGTCATTCCATGGAGGAATTAAAAGACCTTGTGATATGATACAGTCATGAAAGTAGGTAGCAAGATGTCTCATGGGTTGTTTATGTTGTGTTGAGTTTTGTGTGACATCTTGATGTTAGTTATTGTTGGGCACCCATGAACTTAAGACAACTGAAAAATTCTAAACAATGAATATTATAATCTTGAGATAAGAAATATTGTAAAAGAGAATGCTAACTAAGTAATAAGGTAAAATGGAACTACCAATCTTCACAGAACATTAAGAGTTTAAGAAATTGTTAAAATTTCTTGACCTTCCTTTGGTCGTGTTATATGAAAATAGATATTTTTTTAAACGGAACTTGTCATCATTAACTTTCTTCATTGCTTATCCCTTTTTCTACCCTTGGTGTTATGTTGCATCGAGGATGATGCTCTTATAAGGGGAGGAGATGTGGTGCCCGACTGTCATGTCTTGTCGAGAGATCTTGTAAGAAGGCCCTCAAGCGGGTTATAACTCCTATTTAGACATTTTTGTAAGATTGTCTGATTAAATCGGTGTAATGGTTTCTTCTAACCTTATATGGAAAAACTTAGAGCTACCTTACCCTATGTTGACCAAGGGCTTGAATCTTGTGCCGTTCACTCACCTTTTCCTAACTTAGCGGGTTGGGTGGTTCTCATACCAATGTGATGTAGTTATTATCCTGGAAGAGGTAAATTCATGCACCTTATCGCATGAGCGTTCAGCTTGGTGGTGCGAGCTCACCTTGCCATGAGTTTTGTTTACTACCATTTCAAATGTATTAAAGGGATAATTGAGGAAAATCCCTTTTAAATCAAGCTTGTTAGGCAAGAATTTTTTTAGTAAATACAATAAATGTGGTAACGAGATTCCTCGCGAAATGAGAAGAATGGATTTAAAATAAAATTAAAATAAGAAATAGAAGCATGATTAAAAAAAGGGGGGGAGATGAGGCATTTTAGGGTTCTTTATCCTTGTTGATTTTTTTAAAAATAAAGGAATTAAAATTAAAAAGAAGAGAAAATTGGGGCGGTTAGGGCAAAGAGGCATTTGGGCTCCTTGCATCTAGTTTTTTTGTTCCTTTTTCCTTTTTGTTTGCTTGTAGTCAAATAAATAATGCCACCACCATGGGAAGGAAGCTTCAAACTAGTTTTTGATCTTCCACCAGGGTGCTTTGAAGAAGGCGTGAGGGGAGACAGTGCATGGAACCAAGGGAAAAATGCTTGAAGGAAATGTGGTTGTAGCTTTTACATGAATCGATGTGCTTAAGGGAAATTTTTGGATTGTGTAAATAAATGCCTCTCTAGATGTCATCTCATGGGATGCCATGGAGTGTTGTGGCTGTGTCAAAGATTCTCCTAGCCTACATCAAAAACAAACCCCAGACTGTTTAGACCTCTCTCAAAGCATAAGATAGAGGGATTTTTGTCGATGTTGTGGTTGAAAATGCTTTGGGGATGTTGTTACAGAGTGTTTGACCAAATGAAAGAATGAGAAAACTTATCATGGATTGATGTTACTTGTTGTGCGTGGAAAGACGTGGGTCCCTCATAAGTTAGTCACACTATTTTAGCCATGCAATAAATGGTCTCCAACTTGATGAGTTTGTTGTTACCTATGTATTCCCGGCTGTGCCAAAACACGAAAATTGGAATAGGGTATGATATCCATCAAAGCATAATGGAGAGAGGAAATTTGTCAGATATTGTAGTTGCAGCTGCCCTGGTAGACATGTATGCAAAATGCAGAGGAATAGGCAAAACACGTGTATTGTTTGGAAGAATACCCCCCAAAAAAATGTATTCTCCTAGACTGCCATGATTGCAGGATATGCACAAAATGGATTTGTTGAAAAGGCATGTGAACTGTTTGATAGAATGCCTCAAAGAAATGTTGTCTCATGGAAGGCCATGATTACAGGAAAAGCCTGATACTTCTTCTGCAAGTTCCCTTAGACGCTGGCTACCTGTCCCAGAAGCAATAGATGGGCTGCAACATGAGCTTCCGTTTGAGTTCCGTGTGCTGGAAATTGCTCTAGAGGTGGTTTGTACATATATGGATTCAAATGTTGCAGATCTCGAGTGAGAGGCTTACCCTGTATTGGATGAGCTGGCCAGAAATGTTAGTACCAAGAACCTTGGACATTTGCACAGCCTGAAAAGCAATCTTACTCATCTCCTTGCACGGGTGCAGAAGGTACAAAATGGGTTCGTTGGGAAAGCTTGAGGATTTTGAGCAAAGGCAAAATGGTAATATTGCGGATGCTCATGATCTGTTCAACAAAAATGCTTAAGGGAGATGTTGAACCGAATCCCGCGGTTTCAACTGGCTCCATTCCTTCCAGACATGGTTTATATTCCCTTACCTCTCATAATTCTCATGCTTTAGTTCCCATTTATAACTTAATAGAATTTTAAAATAGTAGGATTTTAATATAGTTAAATGTTATGTCAACTCTAAATAAAAACAATGAAATTTCGTGTCGAAAATCATGAAGTCAAAATAACCCATGTGCATTAAAACATGAACTTCCACCCTCATTCTGAGGTGATTTAGAAAACTTCCTACCCAACTAGATCGCTACAATATTGGTATATCGACAAGATGAGATTGACTTCCCAATAATAATGTTGACCTTCTCCTGTTTAAATAGTTAATTTTTGCATTTTTCTGGAGACTCATTAAGTACCCTTCGTAACCCTGAAAATGAGATGTTAAGCTTCATTCGTGTACCTTGGTATGCGAGGAGTCACCTTGACCTTTGGATTGACCCCAAATGAACATATGTGATATTTTTGACGCTCTTATAGGAGCCTGTTGTAATGCGTTACATGTAGTAGAAAAGTCATTAAAACTAGCAAAGTGGCTTTCGCTTTGAACTACCATTTGAAACCTGGATAGAGAAATTATTTCCCGTCTTCGCAAACCTCTAGTGTTTATACTAGAAAATTGCATAGAACATTCATTTTAGGGAAAATCAATTCTGGATAGTTTGGCAAAGCCATTTTGTAGGCCTCTAGTCGCAGTTTGATGAGGTCAAACTAGACCAATTTCGACTTGTCGCTCCAAAAAACTTATCGCCGTTTGAAAATGGTTTTCTAGTTCTCAGTCCCGTCGACTCTGATGAATTCTCCTTATATAGGGGAACTTGTAGGAAGTGTCTCGTTGCGTGCTCATCCATCGAACGTCAATTTTGGACATGGTTTTCTGAGCCCTCGAGCTAACTTTTGTTCAATTTTCACTGGGCCAACTACGACTAGTGGCCCCGGAAAACTAGCCACCAAATGTAAACCGTTCACTTTTTCCCAATTCCGTCAGTTGCTATGAACTCTTGGTATATCTGGGGACACGTAGAAAGTTAATCATGGTGTGTGTTCTCATCAGAAGATAACTTTTGGAAGTGGTTTCTTAGCCTCCGAGCCCATTTTGAACGTTTTTGTAGCTAGTAAGAAAATGTAAAAATAAAAAGTTGCAGGACCCTCGTCGGGTTGCCAAACCACCGTGGAAACTTTTGACACATGCAAATAACTGTTTAGAACTATATAGTGTAACTTGTGTGAAATATAGCTTTTGACAAATGGCATTTTCTCTCTCTTCCCTCCTCTTTCTCTCTCCTATGTTACAAAAAGAAGTAAAATGAAATGTAATTAATACATGTCTCTAAATATTTTATTTCGATTGAAAATTGTAATTATTATCATATGTAAATGGGAAATTGAAAAATGATAAGTATGTTAGATTAGGGTGGATGCCATGCCAACGATTTATCGTTGATATCTTACTCACGTGGTTTTGGAGGATGAAAGAATGATGACGTAAAGGCGTTGTGTAATGCATTAATTACCATTGTAATTTATATAGTTCATTGTTAAATGAATAAATGTATAATGTAGTATCATGTTAAAGAAGGTTATATTTGATAATTTGTTGATATGTATGAAGATTCTAGTTTCAAGGACATCTAAGAAATGTGCATTTAATCATAGGTTCAATTTGATTCATAGTACACACGGTAAAAAGGTCGATATTTATATAAGGTAAATGAATTTGAAGTAATACCTTGTAGTGCATATTTAGTGCTCAATACATGATTAATGAGTCATCTTGTGCATTCATACTTTGTCAATGTAATAAAGAGAATTAAATCGAAACACTCCACCCTTGTTCAATATCGGACAACTTGTTTTTCTTGTGCGATACTCCTTACCGTAGAAGACATTGAAAACCATAGGATGAAATTAAACTCTGCACTCAATGGAACCTCCTAGTTTGAGTAAACAAGAGCCCAAGAATGGGTTTATTGCCTTAGTCAGTATGTTTAGTGACATTGTCATAAACCTGTCTAATAAAAGCGACAGTCAAAAATTTATTTTGGAGTATGTAGGGCTAACTCCTCCTTCGTATCCTAGAGGACTACCTTGACATCCAAAGCTAGATTTAAAATTTAAGTTCTTCATCGAGTGAAAACCTGTTGGATCCAGACGACATAGATGGGGTTGTGACTTAGTTTTTCTAGGTCTTATACTTTTGTTAATGAACCGCTTAGCCTCGCTAAGCTAAATGTGTTACCTTGGTATTCTCTCAACATAACACCTTGGTCCCTTCTGGAAGATGGTTTAGCATAAATTGGTCCTCTCACTTAAAACTCATATTTAGTTGAGGGGTAGACTCTTAGGTGAAGTTGAAATTAATATAAACCTCGGTTGATTTGGATGTTAACTTAGGGTTCGTGTGTAGCTTCAAGTCTCCTTATCATATATGTCTTCAAGATGTTAGACAAACACTTCATAACTACTTCTTCCGGACAATGCTAATAATAAGGCCATAACGTGACGTAGAAAATAAATCATATAAGAGTAAAAATTGGATTTGAGGTTCGAATAATGCCACTCTTGGAGACCTTATATCTCAATTAAATATATTCTTTTGTTTTCAAAGAATATGAATTTCCTTTGTGTGTTCTACCTTTGAAAACAAAATACATGTATAAATCAAAATGGAATTCCACAATTTGTTTAATTAGAATAACTATGGTAGGGAAATAACTATACCGTGATCGAGGAATGTTTTTGGTAAAAAAATCCATCTTGTATCTAAATCTTCGTTAAATACTAATATCACTATATGGACACCAAGTCACATCCACTTGAGTTGTAAACATTGAATATATGTTCGAGAAGAATATTCTTAATATAAGAACAAGATAATTAAGTACTTTATATGCTTTTGAATTATGAAAAATAAGAATGCAAGTTATGGAAACTTTTGTAAAGAATAAGGAGTCAGCTTAAAAGGGTCGAATGGTAATTTAACCATGGAATGTACTTAAGGATATGTCGGTGGACAAACGAGAAATTTATCCTTACACAATAATGTTCTTGAAATGTTAATTGGAACTAAAATACAATTAAAGAAATGATGTTTTGTGGGTTCGCCATTCTTGAAGTCCTTTTTTTTGTGGTTTGGTCATTGCTTTAGTAACCATTCATTTGGAAAAGTGTGGTATCGACATGCCTATGTTTTTTCATGTGTCTATGTGATTCGATGACGTATGTTCTGTTGTATGTGAGTTGAATTTATATACTTGGAGCCCTTGCTTTGTGTTGTGCGTAGTGAGAAATGTAAGTAAAAAAATTTATCCCGTAGTTTCTTTGTTGTAATTATGTGTGAAAAAGGTGGGCACTACACTTAGATGTTATCCATTTTGTAGGGACACATGAGGTAGTGGACAGTGTAGATGCTCGCATGCATGCCTACCATGAGCCTTTAAAGATGAAGAAAGTTAACATCAGTTAAGAAGAAGAACCTAAGGAAGCTATTATTGGGGATTAATAGACAGAGAAGGAAGTATCAAAGATCATTGATCTACTTGTGTGAATTTTATGATTTATTCCCATGCGGGTACCATGAGCTCAAAGGCATTCACCACTCCTTGGGAGAAATGAAGATAAAGTTGAAGGATGGTGCGTGCCCAGTCAGGAAAAGGCCCTACCAGATGAATCTCAATTTGTGCGTAAAGGTTAAGGAGGAGATAGAAAAAATGATAGCTTCTGGGATCATTGAGGCAATGGAAGAATTAGAGTGGATAAGCCCGATGGTAATCAACATAAAAAAAAGATGGGCGGATTAGGATTTGTGTGGATTATAGGGAATTGAATGCAGTTTGCGTCATTTATCCATTTATGACCCCCTTCACTAAAGAAATTTTGGAAGGAGTCGCTTTGGCACGAAATTTACTCTTTTACGAGATGGATTTTCAGGGTACCACCAAATCCAGATTACAAAAGGAAGACCGAGAAGACAACTTTCACCACCGAGTGGGAAGTTTTACATATATGATCATGCCCTTTGGGATGGAGAATACGCACGTTGTCTTTTCGCGCATAGTGGTGAAAGCATTCTAAGAATTCATCCATAAGTTTCTTCAGGTCTATTTGGATGACTGGACAATATATGGTTTGGTTAAAGACCATTGTGACAATTTGAGGTTAATGTTTGAGAGGTGTAGGCAGTTGAGGATATCCCTCAACATTAAGAAATGTGTGTTTGCTACCCCTTTGGGACTTTATTGGGGCATATCATATGTAAGGAGGGCTTGCTAGTAGATCCCGCTAAAGTTACAATTATTATGGGGTTAAGGGAGCCTACTAGCTAGAGCACAGTGCACAGATTCCTTAGGCATGTGGGCTATTATAGAAAATTCATTAAGGGATATGCCAAGATCGCCACACCATTAGAGGAAATACTTAGACATAAAAGTTCCTTCCATTGGGGAGAGGCACAACAGAGGGCATTTGATACATTAAAAGATAGGCTTATTACCACACCTATTTTACAGTTTCCCTCTTAGGACAAACCATTTCATGTTCATGTAGATGCCTCAGGGACTGCCATTGGAGTAGTGCTTGCATAGCTAGGTGAAGGGATTATTGATCATCCTCTCTGTTTTGCAAGTAGGAAGCTGACACCACAGAGTAGAATTATACCACAACCGAGCACGAGGCATTGTCAATGATCTATGTGCTCTTCAAGTTTTGAAAATATCTACTAGAAACACCCTTTGTGTTTTACACCGACCACATGGAATTAAAGTATTTAGTAAACAATTTTATTTTGCAAGGGCGCATCTGTCGATGGGTGTTGTTGTTTCAAGAGTTTGAATTCACTATTGTATTAAAACCTGGGAAAATCAACTGTGGGCCTGATCATCTATCAAGAATTGATTCAGGGGAGGACATGCAGAGTATTGAGGAAGCAATGCCAGATGTGCAATTGTTTAGGTTGTGGCACACTCCCTCAGATTTAGAGGAGATTGTAGTATTCTTAAAGGAAGGTGTGGCACCGAGATGGAATGAAGGCATTGGAAAAAAAGTAATTGGCCATATGTGTTGCGCCCTACATGTTAATCAGTGGAGACTTATACAAGTTGGGACGTGATGAAGTTTTGTGTAGGTGTGTCTTAGAGCATGAGTGCCTGGCCATCATGGAGGAAGCACACGAAGGAAGTGCGGGTGGGCATTATGCGGTGATACCATCATGTGTAAGATATTAATGGCAGGTTTATTGTGGGAGACCTTGTACAAAGATTGAAAAGATTATTGTAAAGTGTGTGAACATTGTCAGTGCATTAGCAAACTAGGAAGGAGAGATGAAATGCCTTTGCGCCCTATTCCTAGTGCAGAGCCTTTTGAAAAGTGGGCAATAGACTTTGTAGGACCTATTGCACTAGCAACATAGAGGACTGGGTCACGTTATGTCATCACTTGCACATATTATCTCACAAGGTGGGAAGAGGTAGCCCCAACTAAAGATTACACGGTAGCAACAACAGCAAGGTTCTTGTGGGAAAACATTATCACGAGGTATGGATGCCCTTTGAGTCTAACTAGTGATAGGGGTACACATTTCTTGAATGAGACCGTGAGGATCCTATTATCTAAGTTCATGGTGGCTCATCACAAGACTACGCCCTATCACCCACAAGCAAATGGAACCATGGAAGCATTCAACAAAATACTGAGTCATACCTTGACCAAGATTTGTGATGTCAAAAGACTTGATTGGGATGACAAAGTATCGGCAGTATTATGGGCTTATAGGAAAATGTATAAAATACTAAACAAAGCCACACCTTTTCAATTGGTGTTTGGCATGGAAGTTATTTTGCTAGTTGAATTTATGTTTCCTTCTCTATGAATAGTGCATGCAGGAGGGTTAGGATGAACAAGCACTGGAAGAAAGAATTAAGGAGCTAATGAAACTGGATGAGAGATGATCACTTGCCCGATGGATCCAAACAACGAAAAGGCAAAGCAAAAGGCTTGGCATGATCGCCATATTAGAAACAATAAGTTTGAGGTTGGGTAGATGGTGTTATTATATGATTCTAAGTTTCGTGCCATCCTGGGAAGTTGAAAGTCCATTGGTTGGGTCCTTACACAATCTCGTACATCCTTGATTCAGTGCATTCCAATTACAAGCGCTGGATGGGATGAAGTTGCCTAGACACTTCAATGGCAGTAGGATGAAGCCCTACTATAAATAAGTATTCTTGGTGTTTGTAAATAAGGTAGTTTTTCCAATTAGTTTAGAAGTTTCCTTTATGCTTTTTCCCTTTCTTGTGTTTCCCTTTCACATTGTTGTTTCATTTTACACCTTGGGCGTTGGTAACCTTATTGATATTTTTGGAGAATCTATGAGGCCGCAGAGGACCGCGCATCACTTTAAGTGTGGGGTGGAGAAAGGTGAAGAAGAACATGATCAAATTACCAAGGAAGATGTGTTGAAAATCTTCGTTGAGTAGCTGGGTTGAAAGAGGTATATAAAGGAGGAAAATGGAAGAATGGTTGGTGCTAGGGTAAAGCTACTTGTAGATCCCATGTACTGAGGAGGAGAAAGTGCATTTGAAAACAACACAAGGTAGGTAAGAGAAAGGATCAAGAAAGAAGAAGTGCCTTCGACGTGGGTTACGCGCACAAGAGTCTCCTATCAGGTTGGATTTGTTGTGTGCCAAAAGGTTGGAGGAGTTTTCACGCAAGTTGGGCACACAAGTGAAGGCGCTAAAGATGGGCTTTGTTTGAAAAAGTTACATTAAATGAGCAAAGTATGATGGTAGGTGAAGTAGCATTTAATGTTCAGAAAAGAGAAAAACTATAAGTAGAGGGTCGGGCACTCTCATTTTTACTTTACAAAATAGAAGAGTTGGAGATATAAGTGAGTTCGATAAACTAGGGCTTTCAGATTCGATCGAGTGAAGGAAGATCTGTGAGATTAAAGAAGCCAATTTGAGATTGTGAACCAGAAGGAAGGGGTTACACAGGCGTGGAAATAGTTGAAGAGGCACCGTCTTGTGAATATTTTATCCCGCTTAGGGTTTGAAAACTTGGGCATGGGTTTAGAAGAGTTATATCAATGATTTGAGATCGAAGGATTGGAGGAAGTAAAATAGAGTAACAAGGAGAGATTTGGAGTGATAACAATACCCCAACCATGGCACCCAAGAAAGGAAAGGGCAAATCCAAGGCTAAATAACTAGAACCCATGGTAGACATAAATGAAGAATGGTATACAAAGATGCAATACCCAGATGGGGTGATGATGGGGAAGAAATGGGAATCCCACTTGAGAAGTGTACCTATTAGTGACTATAATCACTGCACGAACACAATAGAAAAGGAAATGGCATTGGAATTGGTACGCCCCACCAAAAAATGAACACCTGAGGGTTTACCTATATATGATGATGACGTCAAGGTTAAAATGGAGAAGGCATGGCTATTATAATTCTATGAGTTGCCTTATTTTGAAAAGCTAGAACATCTGTACTAGTGGTTGATGTTACAGGTGCATGAAGATTACTTCCACTTTCTGGGCACAACATGCGTGTGACTCCCCAATTAATTTCACAATTTACAAGCCTCATATGTGAGGGAGATAGCCTAGAAGATGACCTTGGCAACAAGGAAGCCATTCAAGAAACCATCACCGAGTATGCTCGTAAGAAAGGGTCACGGTATTATGACATTTCGACATCAAAACCCCAGTAGTGAGAAATGGCCACGCATCCGGTGACTAAGTTGAATGGCTAGGAAAGATGGACACAGTCAAAAAAACCTTGGCTACATGTTTGTAGGAAGATTACAGAGGAATTATATACAAAAATCATGGTACATCGCTGAAGAAATTTTCGATTGCGTGAAGGACGAGGATAGGATCCTCTTCGGTAATGTCTTGCTCACCATTGTATTCATGGAGATTGGAGTGCCCAAAACACCAGACAAGTTCATGTGGGAGTACCCAGCCGAGGATCCTTCACCCGTGAAGAGGTTCGAAAAATATGCTTGTGATACAATGACAACACCCCACAAGGCACGGCTGGAAAAATGGTACATGCGCTTGAGGGATGTATTCGGGGTAGAGTGGAGGATCCCCGAACAACTTATAATAGCCACTAAGGGAGAAGTTGAATTCACAGTTTACCAACACTAATGCCTAGGCAGTTTCAAACTGATAGATGATTCATGGAGCCCTTGGTGCAAGCTCCCTTTTCATTTACTGCTCAATACTTCCAAGCAAGGGTGAATAGGTTTAAAGAGTCAAAGAAGCTAAGACTGGAACTAGGTAGTCTAGACCAGAACATAGGGAGATGTGAAATAAGTTAAATTACCTTAGCAGAAAGTGCATGTACGTAGATAAGTACACTGTCACATGAGATTCAAATGACAAGGCCAATAACATTACCCATTCTTTGGAGGATCAGCGATGCGCATGTACTTAGCGCATAAGGCAAAGTTCGAGAAGGGTGTGTATCTAGAGAGTGAAGTATCCATACTTGAAGATCCCTTAGGAAAGAAGGGGCCCATGTCAAAGAAGAGAGGAAGAGATAGAGAAGTACCAAGTGTGCCGACTTCTCAGACAGTGAGCATGCCATCCATAAGCACCAAGCCAAGCACTTACATGTGGACAAAGAAGTCTCTGGTAAAGGAGAAGACACCTGAGGTAGAAGCTCCTAGCAACCCGTCTCCAAGAAAGAATCACCTCGGAAGAAGATGAGGCTGAATTCCTTGATCAAGAGCTACCTCTTAGGAATAAGAAGAGGGTGGATGAGGAAGGTGACTCATAAGCAAAACAACTTGAAAAAATACATGGGTAGAAGAGGGGATGAAAGTGAAGGAGATGGCAACAGAGAAGAAGAAGAAATAGAGAAATACCAAGAGCCCCATGTGATTAGCATCTATAACTTGGAAGAGGAGAGTGAAGATGAGAAGAAAAAGTTTGTATTTGCACCACACGAAGGGCGCGAGAAGAGGAGGAGGATGCCAAAGACATGGAGGATGAGGAGTTTGCCAGGAAAAAGGAGGGAGCCATAAGTTTTACAAAGGAGCAGATCACGAAGGTGGAAGAGAGAGAAGCACAGAGAATGCTTGAGGTATTGGTAGACCAAGAGTTAGAGTACAACGTGGACATAGTGTTGAACGAAGGGAAGGAGAAGAACATTGAAAAGAACATGACAAACCTAGAAGGCCCCGCTCTCGATAGTAAGCTTACCCAAGCACTTAGGAAGAAAAAATCTTGATGCGAGAAAAGACCTATAATGAGCTATGTTGATGACACTAGGAAGGTGTTACGCGTGTGATTCCAGAGCACCGTACCCACGGAAAGGCTCATAGCCATGGGGTCTTTTGAGAAGGACGATGTGTACCCTCGAACCAAGAATATGCTCTCTTGGGCATTCGAGTCTCACGTTGATGAGCCAAACTTCAAAGTCTACCATGAAGCACTCATCACACTGCCAAAATCTAAGGGGGTCAATCCCTTAGTGAATGCTTAGGGGCTCTCGGACGAGCAAGTATGCAATGCAATGAACAAGGTCGTGGTCGAGGCTGAGGCTATATTATTCGCGTGTAACGATAGGATTAGACTGATGGAGGTGATGTTAGGGAAGGAAGAAGAACTGGTAGAGAAGGCCAACAGTTTGAAACAGGAAGAACTAATCAGCGTACAGTTAAGGCATGAGTTACAGGAAGAGAAAGTAAAGGTGTAGGAAATTTACAAGAAAATGGAGTCTATCAAGGGCACCATCATCCTGAAGCACCCAGACTTAGCGCCACCGACATATAAATACTCATTCCTCCTATAGTGTATAGAAGACCTAATGTGCGTCCTCACTATGGAGAGATGACCCTTGGCCCTGGAATCTACTAAATAAGTGGCCATGCACTTGAAAGAGGAAGACCAGTTAAAGGTGGTAGCACTCATTCATTGCACGAGTATAACCAAGTACTCACGGGGTTAAGGTCACTACACGGTTTGTAGAAGCCGCATGATACATGCACAAAAAAAATTAAGGTGGTGAGCTCTTGGTTGCCACGATTGAGATGGAACAAGGGGAACAAGGTAGAGAGAGACAAGGTTCTCAAGCTAAAGTAGAGAAAAAAACAGAGGCGATTGAGGCCTTAAGAAACTCAATTAAGGCCCGGCATAGGAACTATACCCCCAAATCACTAGAAGGGTGGATAAACTTGAGGACCTCAGGAAAAGAGATGGAGTAGATTGTGGCCCAGGAGTTGGCTTGAGTTTTGATGAAGTGAGCACCCTGGTGGGAGACCTCTACCCGAGGCAAGGCACAGGTGAGGTCGAAGTGTGGAATAAGCTAGAGGCATACCTCCGGAAAGATTTTCCTAGCTTGTTGAGTTGATTTCCCCCATTCTTCATTCTTTTCCCTGATTATTTCATTCCTTATTCTTTTCTTTGTAAAGTATAATGCTATTCATTAGTTCCCTGGACAACATGCATCTTGGTTAAGTGTTTCGAGGACGGAGAACGGGCATAGTGTGGGGTGATGTTGGACCCCTGTAATATTAACCAAGTATGAAGGCGCATACGTGTAAAGGGTCCCAGTTATGAAAAGGAGTGCAAGGCAAAAGTGCACGATAGAAAGAGTTAAGGAAGCACATATCTCGCGTGACGTGTGAAAGGAGGCTTGGCACCCAAGGAAGAACACTTGAAAAGCATGATTAGTTGGATGTAGATAAGCTGCCATCCTGGTGATAGGATGGCCCAGGAAAGAGCATGCCCCAGATGGAATCTTCTAGAAGATCATCATGAGATGGAGTGGAAAGCTCAGACCTGGATGAGCATGCTCACATAAAGGACCACATTCGACACTTGGCGTCAGATCTGAGGGCACTGGAAGGCAAGTTGGAAATGTGGGAGAATTATAAATACAAGTGCCTACAGAGTAAAAAAAGGAAGAGAGATCAATATCTATAAGTACAACGTATAGCGGGTTAGAGAGTGGGTGGAGCTCTGAATTACTTGTGAGGGATATTTGTATTCGGGAAGAATGCACTAAGCATGGAGTTGTAAATTTTTATTTTTTTGTTAGCTTAGTTACATACGTCTAGTGATATGCATGACTTCAGCTTTGCACTCTGTGACTCTTTGTAATGAATAAATGAATATAATGAGGTTACCTCGTTATATATAGACATGGATATCAATGGTTTAAATGCACATTTCTCTCATATGAGTTCTATTTCCTTTCATGTTATGTATGAATTCTTTATAATTCTTTCTGTCATAATGCATGTTCTAGATTCATTTAAAGTACTCAATCTGAAGTGACCACAAGTATCTGAGGTCATTTCTCGAAATATGGTTCTTTTTATCTTAACTTCCCTCCCGAAAACTCTTACACTAATCATAGATGATGCTTCCCACTAAAATCATATAAAAGAGAGACTCTGTACTGCACGTGCCTCGGTGAGAGCTCAACTTCTCTTTTGGGTGATAGGCCAACGCGTATGGGGTTCCTTCCTTTTTATAATGGTGGTAAAATTTACTACAACTCTACATTGGCTAAGGTCAATAAGTCTATCCAAATAGGGTTGAAGTGATTTTATCCAAGGTATAGGGTATGGTGTGGAAACACAACAGAGGTCAGGTGTAGGAACATTTAGGTATGTTCTGGTACACCAAAGGTTAAGTTAGGATAAACAACATGACAATAGGCAATGTAAGGTTGGTAGGCCAAACAAGATAGGTAACTACATAACAAGGTACATCGATCACGGAGGATCAATGGTCACAAAAAGTGGTTTAGGGCAAGGTATATAGGTAATGGCTTGGATAAGGCCAACGTAAAGGTAAAAGAACAACTCTTAAGATGCAAAAAAAGGAAATGTAGGGGTATGTTGGGTTTTTAGATATGGTTCAATGGGTGTCCGGGATAATAAAAGGGGATGTGGGAATGAATGGTTGTAGGTAAAAGGAAGGTTAGCAAGACCAAACAATCATAAGGGTTGACCGATGTCGGTTATAGGGTGACCGACATCGGTTGGCTAGGGCACAAATAGGACCGGCATCTGTTAGGTCGGGGTGGGTTTGTAAAACAAAAAAATCCATATTTTACGAATAATTGTTGTATTGTACCATTGGAGAAAATGACAGATCCATTTGAATTTTTGGCACTTTTCGAGAGGAAAGGATAGGGCATTGTACTTGGCTAAGGTGGAGAGATCCAATTGGTGAGAGGTACTAGGTAAATGGGTCCATGAGCTCGGGGGAGCAAGTTGATTGGTGGAGAGATTCAAGGTAGATTCTGGCATAACAAAGGTAGGAGAGGGGTTGAGTGGACCACCAGTATAGTATCCGAGACATGCCTCCATGGAGACGACATCACAACGAGGTAAGATTTTCTCCCGTTCCTTGTTGGTTAGGTGATTTGGTTTTTAGAAATCGGGTTTGGGTAGAAGTGGGTTTGGGGAGAGAATTAAATTTGAATTTGGGAATAAAATGGGTTAAATAGGAATGTAGGAAGGTGAAATGAGGTGAATGAGGATGGGGGAGGGGTTGAGGGAGGATTTTGGTAGGAATGGGTGGGTGGTTAGGGAGAAGTTGGGAATTTGGGAAAAAAATAGGGTGGGTTTTCATGGATTTTTGCCATGAGAGTGACCGAAGACGGTCAAGGTTTGGCCGACATTGGTTGTTATTAACCAAAGATTGGTCATGGATGAGGTAACTGCGATGCTAGTTTTGGAGACCTATGTCACCTAAGGAGAACCGTGCCGAGTCATCATTGAGAGAAAAATGGGCTAGGAGATGAGTAAGGGTGGTTGGGTGAGATAGGAAGGTAATGTTGAATGAAAATAGGCAGGGTAATAGTTATAGGTGGGGGTCAAGGGTGAATGCGGGTATGGTCAAGGTTTAATAATGTGATGGTTTGTTAGATGCAAGTGAGGGACCAAGATTCATGTGGGATAGAGTACCTCCCCTATTAGTAGTAGTGTGAGGGAGTGTGATATCTAGGGAGTGGCAGCATATTATAGAGGTTAGCCTTATTGGGGTCACATGCTACCAGCATGTAGTCCAGGAGCTAAGTTTGATGGTCACCCTCATTGACAGATGGTATTCAAAGAACCAACACATTCCATTTGCCGACAGTGAGATGACCATCACCTTAGAGGATGTGTATAGGATCTTGTGGCTGCCAATAGTAGGGACACAGGTGTATTTGATTTCTTCATAGGCATCTAAGGAGCTGATGTTGACAGTGTTTGGGGAGGGGTTGGTAGAGTTGAGGTTCCATAGCACCAACATGAGTTATGGAGATATGTACCGAGCCCATCTAGAGGAGATGAGGCTAATAGTTCTGATGATGGAAGAAGTGTGCTATTTACACTGCCAGATGTAGAGGATGGGAGGTTCACACGATCATTGATGGGGGTTCTACATGATATGCTAGAGGATAAGACCCGGTTTTCATGGGCACTAGCCTTCTTGGTGCAGCTATATAGAGATTTTTGGGCCTATGGGTGATTGCAGCGGTTCAACCTATGTTGCACCTTCCTACTTTGCACTATTGGGTGTGTGAGAACATCATGTGTGTGTGCATCCAGGTGGTCATGCCCCAACTTGATGCATTAGAGGTGGGTTTTTTTGGGTGGGCTTGGCGATGGGTACTTAAGGTTGGAGAGTGTTGAATCTGCAAGGGCTACACATGATGTAGCCTATTACAGGTGTTTACTAGAGGGATTTTCTAGCATGGACATCATTTGGAGGAAATATATGGATTCCCTTCATACGGGCATATGGCCATGGATCTAGATGGATTATAACTCATGAGATGAATAGAGTTGGTGAGTATGAGATGATCCCTATTGACAGGGTTAGGCGATAGTTGGGATTTCCCCATGATATACCACCATCGTTTCCACAGTACATGAGGGACGATGTGGAGAGGCCTATGCCTCTACCGCAACCAACAAAGATGCCTACAAGACAGGAAGAAGCGGTGGTAGACCGATGGATTTATGATGCTAGAGTTATTGATAGGTATAGATAGTGGTGGGTAGCACAACTATGAGTAGTACCACCGAGGCCAAGGTAGCTAGATTTGACCACCATCATAGTTCAGAGAGATGCCTTACAAGGGTAGGTGGTAACTTTGGTCACATAGTTAGGGATAGTGCAAGTACAATCATGGGGTCGAGGCACAGGTTGCCACATTACAGTACATGTTATATGGTTGTAGGGCCGTGAGGCCACTACACAAGCACATATTGTGGCCCTACATGTAACACCCTTGACAATTTTTATATTCCTCCTTTGCATTTCAAGTGTTGAAATATGATTTTCTTGATAAAGATGTGTTCTTTTGACTGCTAAATATCATGCTTGATATGGATAAATCATTTTTACTCTTTGATTGTAGGGCTGGTATGTTGTTGCTTACAACAATCTATTTCACTTCTTATGAGTAAGTTGTAATCTGGTTTGAATGGTTGCAAACTTATCCTTTGCAATTGGACTCATCCTTGGATCAATTCCATTGATCCAAGGTATGTTTTAAATCTTCTTATCTAAACTGAATGAAAAAATGACATTCATTGATTAAGAGACTTAACAGATTGAACTTGTGTTTGTTGCAAATTCTTTACTATCTCGAAAGACTGTGCCTGCATTTTGTTTTGTGTTGTGCTCGGCTCTTCTTGATTGACCCTTGCAGGGCACCTAATGGTGTTAGGGGAAACTCTGCTTCAGGATTCTAGTGAAAGAGAGAAAAATGTGCCCTATATCTATAAGGTCTATCCTAAAGAGATTCAGGACTCAAGTAATTTACCTAACTCTTTCTACACCACTCTATGTGGGATGACATCCTAACCTAAGTTGTTAACACTAAGTTAGTATGAAAGAAATAACCTAAGGGATGTAAAGTTATTTCTAATCAATTGCCTATACTATTGGGTTAAGCTAAGACCTAACCTAAGGTGGCAATCTATTTAATTGTGGGTTATATCCTAAGGATATATATTTTAAACTAATCTGTTATCCAAAATTCACCCCGAGGGTAATTTTGATAACATGCATTAAATTATCAAGCCCTAGGTAAATAGATTGATTCAGGGCAAAAATCATGTTTCGAGGGTCCCCTCGATTTTTTCTAACTCTCCCGTCCAAAGTTGAAAAGAGAAAGTTCGAGAAAAGGTGAAAAAGTTGAAAAAAACAAGCTTGGGCTAGAAACAATCATGAAAAATGGCTAAGTCCTAGTCCCCAGCAGTCGAGACATGAGGGACATCGAGAGCGCGAATCGGCCGAAAGGCCACTAGCGTCTGCAGAACAAAGGAACATCCGGGCCGTCGGGACGCAAAGATGTGGAAAGCCGGTTCGGCCGAAGAAGAAAAGAAAATTGACTAACTACTGAGTGGTACAGTCTGGGACATCTGGGCTGCGAGGACACGAAGGATGCGAACCACCCGGATCAGCCGAAAAGGAGAACTTTCGCACTGGGACAGTTGGGACAAAGGGACGCGTGGGACGCGGATAGCCGAAGGAGCCGAAAGCCAATCAAATTACACCAAATGTCATCGGTAGATAAGGGACAAGGAAGCCCATTTTGGGTGGATCGGAAGTTTTCATCCCAGACAGTTTGGGACATCCAGGACAAATGGACGCGGTGGACATGAAAAGCCGGCAGACCTGCGGACCAACCAAATCATGACACGTGTCACAAGGGGAAATGTCCAAAAGTTCAAAGGGCAAGGTTTGAAGGGTCAGCCCGAGCCAATCAGAAGAGGACACGTGTCCAATGGAATAGGGAAGCATGGAGCTCGGGAGGATTTAGAAAATTTGGCCAAGTTTCACCAAAAGCTAAAAGTAAAGGAAGCCCGCGCCCCTGTCCTCCAATCAATGCATGCCACGTGTCCCAGTGGGCGGGCGCGGAAGGAAAGTGGAAAATGTTCCAAAATCACAAAAAGTCAAAATTTTCAAGGAAAACCCATGGGTGAGTAGAGGAGAGAGAATTACACATCCAATCAGTGCTTGACACGTGTCGTCCAGGTGGCAGAGCGCGGGAAAAATTTTCAAAACACATTTTCACCTGTTTTGTGCCCTAAATCTTCAGATCGACATATCTTTCAATCCAGAGCTCAGATTTGTACGTTCCTTATATCAACGGAAAGCTTATGAAATTATCTACATGATTCCAAGGTCAATATTGAATTTTGGCATAGTCTAGAGAGAGAAATTTGAGAAACGGCTCGACACGTGGTCATGGCCGAAGTGACATTTCAAAGCAACTAGATTTAATGCGAGAATGGGTCGTATTCTCCTTCAATTCGGTCAAAAATGGTAGGGTATGGGTTTGTAAGATCTCCCATGCCATTTTAATGCATCTACAATCAAGGAGGAATGAGCTCTCATGTTTTTGTATGTTTCTCATCTCCTGGGCTCGACCCATGTAATGTAAAAGCCATTTGGGTCATTTCTAAAGGGGAACATTTTTGGACATAGCAACTTCTTCTTTCACCTCCAGCAAGTGATTTTTTGAAGAATCAGACCTCTCCAAAGACTGTAACAATATTTTATCTCTCTGAGGTTGTAATGCAGTGATTTTGACACTGGAAATGATAATGCAAGCCTTGTGAATGAGTTTGATCTTTTGTTTGTATTGTTTGCTTCATTTCAGATCCTAAATTATATCTTATCATCCTGTGTATGTTTTATGCTGCAATCTCTAGTTTGTGTCTATTTGCATGATAGAAATGTTTCACCACTCCTTTTGGTGCATCACCATCTTCGATTAGTTTTAATTTTTACATTTCTATCCCTGCCTCCTTGTAATTTAGAGTAGGATTAGGATCTAAACCTCTGTAGTTTTGCAAAATATAGATCTGAATCAGAGGAGTTTGAGGAACCAGCCTCTAATCTAGAGATTCCTCTCTCAGTTTAACAAGTCCCACACTTGGAGAGAGGTTTCCATGTTGTGCAATCACACTGGATGCTAAAGTGATCAACCTAGAAGCCTGATCTGCATCCAGGGGTGCTGTGAGTCTGTAACAATAGTTTTGGCACGCCCGGTGGGACACTAGAGGTCTCATTTTTATTGCAGCAAGGTTAATGTGCATCTGCTGCAATTTTCTTGCTTAAAAAGAGCTATTATTTGCATATCTGGCGACTCCAAGGGGAAGAATCAACTGGTTTCAAGTGCAGGCCTGAAAACTCATGAGAAGAATCACCACAAGGTCAAGAGTTGGAGAAGAAGAAGTGTTGTTTGAATACCTACAGTTATCTCCAAGAAGAAGGCAAAGAGGAAGAAGGATTCAAAGGTCTCCATCTCCACCAAACAGAACTCTCTCAACTCCTCCACCTGGTAGGCCTTTCATTTAGTCAACAAGGGTTTTAAGACCAATCAGAATGGCTCAAAACAACCCCTACGTCAACTTCACAGGAACAACCCACTTTCCCTCAATGCACAACATCTAGTTCCTATTGCAGCCTTGAAGAACATTCCCTACTTCACCGGAGAAAATCAGACTACTCTAGGTGATCATGTTAAAGACATTGCTAACCTTTGTGCAATCCATGAAATCAATGAAATGCAAGTGGTCATCAAGTTCTTTGGCATCTTCATTCAAGGGTAAAGCATTACAATGGTTTAGAAGCCTTGGAGTGGTTCTATCACAAATTGGAATCAGTGTGTATAGCACTTCATGAGCAATTTGGAGAGAAGGAGACAACTTGTCTCTTTTGGAGTAGCCGACAACCATCAAGAGAGCTCCTAATGAGTAGCTGACCAATTTCAACTTTAGATTTCAAAAGACTTGGGAGAGGATTCCTGTGGCAGTCAGGCCAACATCAGAAGGTGCTTTTCTTTACTATCTCAAAGCTTTAAATTCTGATATTTCTATGTTGATTCAATCCATGGGAGGCATAACTATCCCTATGGCTTATAGCATTGCCATTAGGGCTGAAAATTGTTTGATCCAAGTGGCAGGCTTGCCCTAGACCTCCCATGCCACTTGTTTCCAAGTTTAGAGAATCCAAACACCCATCAAGCACCTAATTTGGCTCCTTCTCCCACTCCTAGAAATCGAGTTCAAATGAAGCTTCCACTTCATCTCCAAGTGCCCCAAATGATCTTCAAGAAGTCATGAAGTAATTGCAAAACCTAGGCAATGAGCTAGTTCTCACAAGAGGCAAAGAAGCCCAAGGTTTTAGACCTTCTTATCAACCCCAAGCTCAGCCTAACAGGCAGCCATATCAACCACAAAGACCCCTAATCCAGCTACAAATATGAATCAAGCAAGGCCTCCCGCCAATATAGACCATTTCAGCCCTATAATCCAAATGCCATATCTACCTCTAAGGCATTGGTGCCAACACAAAACAACATTGCCCAGGAGTATGATTGGTGTTTTCCATGCAATGAGCCTCATAACCAATCCATGTGCTTCAATGGTGCTTTGAATCAAGCACTAATGGTGACAACTACTGGTGTGGAGGGTGAGGGAAGTCAAGGAAACAGCCAACAACAAGAAACATTCCAACAGCAATCAGCACCAAACGACACCACATTCGTAAACCGACAAGCGAGAAGATTTCTGTGGCATGAATCGTGGTTTCTCAAGGTGTCGCAGCCAACACAAGGTCAAAAAGGAGGAATTTGGGTGAAGAACAGCCATTAGCCATTGGCCCCAACCAATCCACTCCCTTCCATGGCTCCACAAATGATTGGCAAGCAAAGCCTAGTTTCAAATGCACAAGGGCATCCAAAAACAGCCCCTAGGCCAACTCAAATACCAGTTGTTGCTGCCCACATGTAAGGAGTGAATGTGCAACCAAGGGACAACAAAGAGATCCTTCATCTCCATTCATTATCATTGATCGATGAAGAAGACAAACATCAATATATCAATGTGGGAATCCCTATCCATCCAAGCCCAGAGAGATTTCTGCATAGCTGCCATGAAAAGACTCGCCAACTTCGAATCAGCAAGTTCAGATGTAGGACAAAGTGCTTACAAATGCTACCCATCCTGTGGGAAATCATGGAGGACAGCAAGGTAAAATGTTGAAACCCCCTCCTTTCTATGTTTCATTAATCATTGGAAGTCAGCTAGTGCACAATTGCATGATTGATTCTGGAGCAAGTAGTTCTGTCATGCCCAAACAAATAGCTGATCAGCTAGGGCTCCAGTATGAAACAACATCCAAAGGGGTAGTGCAGTTGGATGGGATAGCAGTAGCAACATGTGGAGTGATTAGAAACTTGAGTCTTACCTTGCATGCATGTCCAAATGTTGTTGTTTTACAAGATGTATCAGTCATAGACCTTCCACCACTCTTTGCCCTTTGTTTGTCAAGGGACTTCATAGCCAAGATTGGGGGATATTTGTCTACCGATTGGTCACACATGTTGTTCAGAATTAGGTATGGAACTAAGGCTACAATCAGGTCAGAACCTATTGCAAACTTCCATATTGAGCCTTACACTCCAAGTCAGATTAATGCCAATTGCTCAGCATTTGATCAAGAGGATCACCCAAGCACATGAGGTGACACTAAAGTTTGAAGCATCCCAGATTTGACTCTTGATGAATGGGAAAGCAAGGTACATGCATTTGATCCCTATCAAGAAATAGAAGAATCTGAGCTAGGACTTTATTGTTTACATGAAGAAAATCAACCTCTCCCCAAAGATCACCAAGCCGATCATAAGGACAAGAATGAAGTATGGCAATTCTTCTTTGATGGGTCAAGGAGTAGACAAGGTGCCGGAGGAGGAGCCATGCTTGTTTCAACTCAAGGAATAAGGTATTACTTAGCTTTCCATTTTCAATTTTCTTGCTCAAACAATATAGCTAAGTATGAAGCCTTAATTCATGGACTGCACTGGGCAAAGAAGAAAGGCATCAAGAATTTACAAGTATTTGGTGATAGTGAGCTGATCATAAACCAAGTCAAAGGAAAAAATGCTGCCAAAAATGATCTGTTGAAGAACTACAAAAATCGGGTATGGGATCTTATTGAAGATTTTGAGGCTTTTAGCATCAAGTCCATCCCAAGAAAAAAGAATGAAGCCTCTGACAGGCTAGCAGCAATTGGGGTTGTGTTTGATGTTGTAGAAAGTATTAAAAGTGAGAAATCTCAGCCTCATATCAAATTGGTTGTGAGACCAGCTGTTCCGGATAACAATACAAGTTGGCAAGTCTTCGAGAATGACCAGCAAATCATCCATTTTCTGCAAGAAGAAGCTGAGTTCTCGGCTAAGAATCAAGAAAAATTGGAACAGTAGTATGGTGATCGGTAGTAGTACAGCTGAAAACTAACAAAGCTGCCCAAGGGACTTATCACTTTGGAGTCCATTTTTAACCCCAATGATCAATTTAGAAAGGAGAAAGCAAACATTCAGGTCAAGAGAGAGGATTCAGGTATCCATCTTGGTAGAGGAGAACAAACCACCGCAAATTGGAAGGATGACAACCGAACAAGAGAGGTATGAGTTCATAGAACGTGTCAAGAGTTCCCTGATGTGTTTGCTTGGAGCTATGAAGACTTGAAAGGTTTCAACCCCAACTTAGCCTAGCATACCATCGAATTGGATCCAAATACTAAGCTGTCAAGGTAGAAACAAAGACCAGTCAATCCACACATGGAGCCTCTCATGAGGAAAGAATTGGACAAGCTGATTGAGTCAACGATCATATTCCCAATCAAGCATTCTAGTTGGGTTGCAAACTTGGTGCCAGTAAGAAAGAGAAATGGAGAAATAAGATTGTGTGTGGACTTTCGCGATCTAAATAGAGCATCACTCAAAGATCATTATCCGCTTCCATCAATGGAACAAATATTGCAGGTTGTAGCTGGTTCAGAAAGGTTTTCATTGCTAGATGGATATTCAGGCTATAATCAGATAATGGTGAAGGAAGAAGATCAATTCAAGACGGCCTTCACTACAAAATGGGGCACATATGCTTACAAGAAGATGCCATTTGGACTGTCGAATGCCGGAGCAACATTCCAGCGAGCTATGGATATGGCATTCAAAGGCTTGATCAACAAGATAGTGCTGGTATACCTAGATGATATCACTGTCTTCTCAAAGAATGTAGTAGACCATCTCTTTCACCTCAGGAAAGTGTTTCAGAGGTGTAGGAGATTTGGAGTGTCTTTGAATCCTAAGAAGTGCATCTTTCTTGCACATGAAGGAAAGCTCCTTGGCCATATTGTCTCTAAGGAAGGATTAGCAATTGATCTAGAGAGGGTTGAAGCCATAAGAGCACTACCATTGCCAAGCCACAAGAAAGCCCTTCAGAGTTTCTTAGGAAGGATAAACTTTGTTCGAAGGTTTGTCCCAAATTTTGCAGCCACTGGTCAAGCCCATCACCAAAATGCTAAAGAAGAGCATGGATTTCAAGTGGACAGTGAGAAGGCAAGGAGATTTTGAGGCAATCAAAGAAGCCATCTCCCAAGCTCTAACTCTCATCAACCCAGACTTCTTCAAGGATTTCATCCTCTATGCATTTGGAGGTAATGACACTATCTCTGCCATTTTGGTACAACAGAACAAAGATAATGATGAGCAGCCAATTGCCTTCTTCAGCCAGAGCCTAGATGACTGTGAGGTGAGGTACTCTTTTATTGAAAAGCATGTACTTGTAGTAATCAGAAGCTTGAAGAAATTCAAGCATTTAGTCTCAAACAACAAGGTCCAGTTGCTGGTCTCACATGCTAGGGTTAAGGACTTCCTCCTCAACAAGGATTTGAATGAGAAAAGGGCAGGTTGGATCACCCGTGTCATGGAGTATGACATTGAGATCAAAATCACCAAGCTGGTAAGAGGGAAAGGATTGTGTGAGCAGCTGGTTTTGGGGAAGCAAAAAGAAGAATGCAATGAAGAAGAGGCTGTTTTGACATCCAGGGCAGCCATGAGCCAAGTGGCAATCAAAAGAAGGCAATGTTGCCCCCACTCCTTGCTGGACCCAAGGTATTATGCACTTCCTAGGCACGAGCCTATGCCCTTCGGAGATGAACAAGACTCAAAGTAGACACTTGATTGCGAGGCTATTCCGTATGCCATTGTTGATGGAGTTTTGTTCAAGAAAGATGTAAATGGAGTGCTACTGAGATGTATTAGCACAAATCAGATTCAAAGGGTGTTGGAAGAGTTTCATGGTGGACCAGCTGGTGGTCATTTCGCACCAAGAGTGACAGCTCTAAAAATTATGAAGGCTGGTTATTATTGGCCTAAAATCTTCAGTGATTGCTATGCATGGATCAAGAGGTGTAAGAATTGTGCATTCTTCACAGGAAAAGAAAGGCTTGCTGCCCTTCCATTGCATCCAATCTCAGTTGACCAGCCATTCATGCAATGGGGTTTGGACTTCATTGGAGTCATCAATCCCAATTCAAGCTAGGGGCACAAATGGATTTTGACAGCCATAGACTACTTCACCAAATGGACAGAAGCAGTAGCACTCAAAGAGGTAAATGAGTCTAGCATCTTAGACTTTTATGAAGGGATAACAACCAGATTTGGTGTACCTACTACAATAATCTCTGATAATGCATTGGCATTCATTGGATCTAAGGTGACTGAGTGGGCTGTCAAGAACGGTATTTACCTAAGCACTTCATCAAACTATTACCCCCAAGGTAATGGCCAGGCCGAGTCTACAAACAAGAACTTGTTGAGGATCATTAGGAGGACTCTTGACGAGAATCAAAGGTCTTGGCATACCAAACTGAAATCAGCCTTATGGGCTGATAGGATAACTCCCAAAAGATCCACAGGTAACTCTCCATTCAAACTTGTCTATGGAAGAGAGGCAATCTTGCCCATGTCACTTGAGTTGCCAACATTGGAACTCATGAAGCAGCTGGAGTTGCTTGAATTTGAGCCCATGGAGGTGAGGTATGCAGAGTTGATGGAGCTGCAAGAGATCAGAAATTAGGCATCCCAAGTAATGGAAAAGGATCAAGCTTTGATCAAGAAGACCTTTGATAGAAAGGCCAAGGATAGATCTTTTCAAGTTGGAGATCTAGTGTTGAAATGGGATGTGGATAGAGAAAAACTAGGAAGGCATTCAAAATTTGATGCCATTTGGAGTAGCCCATACATGGTCACGAAGTGCAAGAACATCAATGCTTTCCAATTGGCCCCACTGGATGGTGAAGAAGCTGAGATTCCATTAATGGAATCTATCTCAAACATTTCTTCTAGAGGGAAGTTCACTACAGATTTCATTCCTCCATGTGCCTGTGCACATTGTTTTGCTATAGGTTAGTTTTGTTTTCCCTAAGTGCTTTGGCACAACTTGCTGTCCATGGAGATGTTTTGCAGTCCTTGCTTCCATCAGGTGATATTCCATCTTCCTCCTTACACATTCTGAGTCAGTTGGGGTCTAAACAGAACATTTGATGACTCCATGCCCAATGGACTGCTTCAAGCTACTGGTATCTTCTACCTAGCAGGCAGGTAACCCCGCTGAGTCGCCAAATTGTTATCCAAAATTCACCCTAGGGTAATTTTGATAACATGCATTAAATTCTCAAGCCCCAGGTAAATAGATTGATTCAGGGCAAAAATCATGTTTCTAGGGTCCCCTCAGATTTTTTCTAACTCTCCTATCCAGGTTGAAAAGAGCAAGTTCTAAGAAAAGGTGAAAAAGTTGCAAAAAACAAGCTTGGGCCAGAAAAAATCATGAAAAATGGCTAAGTCCTAGTCCTCGCAATAGTCGGGACATGAGGGACATCTGGGCGTGAATCGGCCGAAAGGCCGCTAGGCAGTCTGCAGAGCAAAGGAACATCTGGGCCGTCGGGACGCGAAAACGCGAAAGCCGGTTCGGCCAAAGGAGAAAAGAAAATCGACTAACCTGCTTTGAGTGGAGCAGATGCAGGACATCTGGGCCATGAGGACGCGAAGGACGCGAACCACCCAGATCTGGCCGAAAAGGAGAACTTTCGCACTGGGACAGGTTGGGACAAAGGGACGTATGGGGCACGGATAGCCGAAGGAGCCGAAAGCCAATCAAATTACGCCATGTGTCATCGGCAGATAAGGGACAAGGAAGCCCATTTCAGGCGGATCGAAAGTTTTCATCCCAGACAGTTTGGGACATCCGGGACAAATGGACGCGGTGGACACGAAAAGCCAGCAGACCCGTGGACCAACCAAATCATGACACGTGTCACAAGGGGAAACGTCCAAAAGTCCAAAGGGCGAGGTTTGAAGGGTTAACCTGAGCCAATCAGAAGAGGACATGTGTCCAATGGAATAGGGAAGCACGGAGCTCGGGAGGATTTGAAAAATTTGGCCAAGTTTCACCAAAAAGCTAAAAGTAAAGGAAGCCTGTGTCCCTGTCCTTGATCAATGCATGCCACGTGTCCCAAGTGGCGGGGGCGTGGAAGGAAAGTGGAAAATGTTCCAAAATCACAAAAATTCAAAATTTTCAAGGAAAACCCACGGGTGAGTAGAGGAGAGAGAATTACGCATCCAATCAGCACTTGACATGTGTCGTCTAGGTGGCAGAGCGCAGGAAAAAATTTCAAAACACATTTTCTTTGTTTTGTGCCCTAAATCTTCAGATCGCGATATCTTTCGATCTAGAGCTTAGATTTGCATGTTCCTTATATCAATGGAAAGCTTATGAAATTCTATACATGATTCTAGGGTCAATCTTGAATTTTGGTATAGTGTGGAGAGAGAAATTTGAGAAACAGCTTTGATGCATGTTCATGGCGAAAGTGACATTTCAAATGACAGTTTATTTAATGCAGAATGGGTCGCATTCTCCTTCAATTCAGTCAAAAATGGTAGGGTATGGGTTTGTAAGGTCTCCCATGCTTGTTTTAATGCATCTGCAGTCAAGGAAGAATGGGCTCTTATGTTTTTATACGTTTTTGTCTCCTGGGCTCGACCCATGCAATGTAAAAGCTAGATTTGGGTCATTTCTAAGGGGGAACATTTTTGGACATAACAACTTCTTCTTTCACCTCCAGCAAGTGATTGTTTGAAGAATCAGACCTCTCCAAAGGCTGTAACAATTTTTTACCTCTTTGAGGTTGTAATGCAATGATTTTGACACTTTGGAAATGATAATGCAAGCCTTGTGAATGAGTTTCAGTCCTTTGTTTGTATTGTTTTCTTCATTTCATATCCTAAATTATATCTTATCAGCCTGTGTATGTTTTATGTTGCAATCTCTGGTTTGTGTCTATTTGCATGATAGAAATGTTTCACCACTCCTTTTGGTGCATCACCATCTTTAGTTAGTTTCAATTTTTGCATTTCTATCCCTGCCTCCTTGCAATTTAGAGTAGGATTAGGATCTGAACCTCTGTAGTTTTGCAAAATATAGATCTGAATCAAAGGAGTTTGAGGAACCAGCCTCTAATCTAGAGATTTCTCTCTCAGTTTAACAAGTCCCACACTTGGAGAGAGGTTTCCATGTTGTGCAATCACACTGGATGCTAGAGTGATCAACCTAGAAGTCTAATCTGCATCCAAGGGTGTTGTGAGTCTGCAACAACACACTAACCTAAGATATAGCCTAAGCAATTCTATCTATCCTAAACTAATGGGTATGAAAGGAACCTATGGGTAGATTGGTAATTAGAGCTAATGGGAGGTTCCTAAGATTTTAATGCAATGGGATTTTTATTTTGATTTGGCTTTAAGACATGGAAGTACTTGTGAGTTTGGCGGGGCTAGTTAAATTTTAGAGGAACCTACGTGGAGGTATCACTAAGTTTTGAAATGCAATTGGAAGTTAAACTTAGTCTCGCCAACTTTGGATGGTGGTGGCAAGGAGAGATAGGTGGGAATATGTAATTTAATGGCATTAATTCACCTCGGTTTTCATAAGAAAGCTGTCTTGGAAGGCATGTTGGTAGATTTGTTTAGGGTTGTTTTTTTTTACATGCATCACGATTTTTACTCTGCATAGAGCTATCTAGTTTTTGAACCAGCAATTAGATCTGCACTTAGTGGCTATTTTTGAATTCTTTGATTTATTTTTGGTTCAAGGAATGTATAAGAGGAATTGTGGAAAAATATTATGGTTGTTTGATCTTGCTTGGAGAAGAAAGGGTGTTGGAAACTCGGTTGGAATTCTTCTTTGAATCGGCAGAGGCACTATCAAGCATGATAGGCTCTACCCATTAAGATTTCTTACTTTCTTCTAAATGATTCATTAAAACAATTCTGCTCACTAGAAATTTATATTTGCATGATGTATCTAGTTATTTACTTGCATGTTTTCTTGAAAATTATGTGGGTTTTGGAATACGAATCCTTGGCTATTAATGGTAGTTCTTTGGAACTTTCTCTGTACTAGTTGTTAGAGGTTTACATGCGATTTGTATTGGAACTCTGTAACTTGTACTTGAAGCTCTATTAAACTCTGTAGCTTGTATTTGAAGCTTTGTTCTAGCATTCGAGACTATGTTGAATGAACTGGTTAGTTTCTTGTTGGGTTCTGAATCTCTGTTTAGTCTTGTGTTTCATGAGCTGGAAGTGGAGCTCCGTAGTTGTTCTAAACTTATATTGAAGCTTCGAGATCTATTATGATTTTTATTCGGACCTTTTGTTTGTTACGAACTATGTTGGAACTAAGTTTAGTTCTAAACCTATGGTTGAATATTCATATTCAACAATAGTGCTCGTGCACTGTTCTTTTGAAAACAGAACTTACTATTGAGTTGTTGCATTGTGACCTATACTTGAGCTCTGAATTGGAATTTTACCCTTCCTTAGGGAGCTAGAAATTCTTAAACCCGTAATAGAGTGTTGGTGTTTATTCTGAACTTATATTAGGGCCATGGGTTTTATTATAGACTCGTATTTGATCCTGTGTTGTTAGAACTTATGTTCGAAGCTCGTACTTGACTCAGTACAGATTGATTCCATTGTTGGTTGTTTTGATCTTGTATTGGAATCGACGTGTTGATTTTATACAGGTATTCCAAACTGGGTTTTGGCTAGTTTTGGTTTTGTAAAGCTTTATTCTCATGAATACAACCCGAAGGGGCCTTTGGAGTTTTGTACTTGTCAAATGTAGTTCGAGTATCTTCTTTCGAAACCTCCTCTGTCTTGCTACTTGTGTGAGAATTGTTGTATTACTTCTATCTTGCAGGCCGCATGGTGTTCTTGAATATGACAAGGGTGTGAGTTTGAAGTAAAACCTTTCCCTCTCTACCCTGTGTAATCTCGTGTCTTGTGGGAAGCTTGACTATTTTATTCTTGAATTTATGGACTGGAATTGCGATCTATTGTGGGACAGTCGTATCAGTGTAGAGGTTTATGGAATGTATTATTTATTTACTTCCTTTCTGTCTTGAGGTTGAACAAATCCTTACCAGTCTTAAGCTTTTAAGTGAAACTCGTGAGGCTTGTGATTATTCTATTCAGTTGAATGGAGGAAGATGGAGGTAGTACTTGTCTTAAGCAGTTTGCTTAGCTCCTTACTCTCTCTAGATATTGCATATGCTGCATAAGGTTTTATTGAACATGGAAGTTAAACTTATTTTCAATGTGTGTCATTTGAAGGGAATATGGTATTCCTGTCTTGAATGCTTGGGGAAAATCAGTCCCTGGGACCGTGATTTTCATCGAATCTTGTTTATCTTGCACTATTACATTTTTCTATTCCTTGTTGGGATCTTGGAATGGACCTCTGTGTTTTTAACAAAGAAGTGAATAAGATCACTTGGGGGATAGAATGTTGTTTAGAAATGATATTGTTTGAGATTGAAACTGGATTTGAGCTTGGTGAATGAGATTAGGTAAGTAGTTGTAAGTTTTTGATGATTGTTGGTAATGTGCATCCTTTGATTGTGCATTCTGTTTGAGTTCTCTTTGGGAATTAGCTAGGGAATTTCTATGTTATTTTTTAAAGGTTTTCATTTCATAGTATAAATGAAATGAAACATGGATTGGGTCCATTTTGGTTTGAGATCCTTTTATGTTGACTGATAAGTTCATTGATTGAACTTCTCGTTATTTGATTCTCTTCTTTTTCTATATGGAAAGATGAAACATACTAATATGAGATATGTTGTAACTAACTCCTTTGCAGATTGGAAAAAGTTAAATGTGTCTTTCTATCCTTATGAATTTATGAAATAATTTAATGACAAGACTTGTTGACTGTTTAAAGTGATTGATAGGATCAAATAAGTCTTATGATATAATTCTGATGTTACAAATTATAATATATTTTTTCTTAAAAGTAAATTCAGATCTTTTTAATTGTACTTCTTTCTAGATGTTATTACTTAAGATTATTTGCATGAAGTTATTTAATTGTTTCATTAAAGCAAAGTTGTTTAATGAAATAATTAGTGGAATGCACTTTACTTTAATGCTTAGTGTTTATCATGCTTGAGTAGTTAATTGAACTAACCCGTCTAGCAATTTTGCGAGATGGACATCATAAGTGATAAAAGAAGAAAAAAGCTTTCATCTTTTATTGGGTTATTTAAATCCAAATCTTATATAAATAGTTTCGATTCATTCTTCATTGTATTAAAAAGAAAACTTTTTTAATGGCTAAATGAATCAAATTTAGAAAAGAACTTATGGAGTGTTAGATTAGGGTTTAGCATGGCTTGCTGTAATCGAAGTAATAATCCAAATTAATAATGTATTAATAACCTCCTTGGGTATGTACATGTTGATGAGGTAGTTTCGTAGGATATTGGAACATGCTGATTGTAGGACTGTACCTTTGAGAAGACAAGGGTTTTCTTGAGGATACAACATTGCAGTTGACATGTGGCAACACCCTTCTGCATTGATCATCTAGATCTACACACAATTAAGGAATTGAACTTCATTTCTCTCTAGGTCA
The DNA here is from genome assembly GCA_018340775.1 of Taxus wallichiana var. yunnanensis. Classification (NCBI taxonomy): domain Eukaryota; kingdom Viridiplantae; phylum Streptophyta; class Pinopsida; order Cupressales; family Taxaceae; genus Taxus; species Taxus wallichiana. The sequence goes on from CM031237.1 coordinate 963,428,269, forward strand.
AGTTAGTGGCATGTTTAGGATAGGTAGTAGCTTTCAATGGCTTAGGGTACCTTGGCACATCTAGTTGACTTAGGTCAACCGAGTATGCCCATTTACCCTAAGTCATTGTGAGCATCTTCCTATAATAAAATATGTTTCTAGCTGGGGCTAGGGTTAAACCTTGGACAAGTGGACTGATGGTAGTCAGTAAAGACCATTCTTGATAACAGAAAGCAGTGAGGTGAAGGACGTATTCTAAAATGATGAGTATGCCATCTAGGAATAGTGACATAAATAGTATGTTGAAAATATTTGGCCAAAGTATCGCAAGCTATTGGTTGCGTTGTCCTATGTCACCTAGTTTAAAACAACGTGATATCAAATGAATATTGGTAATAAATATTCAGATATGTTCTTTAAATAGATCACTCAAGTACTAGTTTAGGGTAGGAAAACCAAGTATACAAAGAATACAATAAGTATCCAATACTTAAAGTTAACGTAAATAGATCAAGTAGATCACCGAGTTATGATATGAATAGATCGGTAGATCACCGAGTTATGAAATAAATAGATCGGTAGATCACCGAGTTATGAAATAAATAGATCGGTAGATCACTGAGTTATGAAATAAATAGATCGGTAGATCACCGAGTTATGAAATGAATAGATCGGTGGATCACTGAGTCATTTACAGCTGCATATGGTTATCTGTTTGAGATTGATTGGCATGGAATGTTTGTTCTAAATAATGCTTTATTTAGAACAGAGAACATTATGTAAAAAAAAAATCCCTTGTTTCTAAAGTCTTAAAATGGGAATGTTACATCTTGGTATCAGAGCTAAAGGTTGCAGCTTTTGGACCTATTGTGTCCATAATATGATGAAACTTAAATTTTCTTGTTAACAGAAAATTGTTAGAATAAGAGGAAATGTTGCAAATAACCCTCCGCCTGAGGAAGGAGTAGCAACTACCCAGAAACTAGATGAGATCCTTGCTACCCTATTGGACACAAGAGATCATTTGGTTGTACTTAAACAACAAGTAATGGGTAATGAGGAGGAAGATGATGCTGATAAAAACAATCAGCCGCCTCCTGGGGACAACACCAATGTAGCTGTTGATAATAACAATGTGAACATACCTGTTCAGCCTTAGGACAAAAAGGCTAGGCTAGTAGTGTCCACCCAAGTTTGATGGTACCACATTAGGAGATCGAGTTGAGAATTTGCTCAATGAAATGGAGAAATACTTTGCAATAAGGATTTAACAAAAGAAACAAAGGTGATATGGGGAGCATATCTCGCTTTCTCATGAAGCATCTTCATGGTGGGACAGCCGTAAGGCTAAGTTAAATATTGATGAAACTAATATCACATGGGATCAATTTAAAGGATACTTTAGGCAACGATGGCTGCCGCAACTTTATTGTGATCATAAAATGATTGAATTTTAGAACTTAGCTCAAGGAAAGCTAATTGTAATCGATTCGCAGCGCTTTACAAAAATTCTTAAGTATGTACCTCGAGTACCAAACGATGATAAGTTCGGGATATAGAAATTTATCATGGGATTGAATCCCATTATAGCAGGAGAGGTGGATGTTCACAGCCCAACCACGATGGAAGAGGTTGTTGAAAAGGCCATAAGGCGGGAACAAAAATTAAAGGTAATTTCTACTCATAAGGAGGTGTTCGACCACTAGAATATTGACCAAGTATGAAGGCGGTAGGTGCACAAGGTCCCGATTATGGAAGGGTGCGCAAGGTAAAATCGCTCAAAAGAAGTACACATGACGCATAAAGATAGAGCTAAGGGTTCAGACTTAGTCAATTTGGATGTCCGGAGCAGAACACATAAAAACCATAACCCATTACACGTGGATAAGGTGCCACCTGGTGATAGGTTGGCCCATGAAGGAGCATGATAGAAGTGCATCATGGGATAAAGTGGAAAGCTAAGGCCTAGAGAAGAATGCTCACATGGAGGACCACATTGAGACACTTAGCACTAGATCTGAGGGCAATGGAGGGTGAGTTGGCGATCCTAGGAGAGTTATAAATAAAATCAGTTTGTAGAGTAAAAGAGGAGAGACACAGAGTATGGGCGAAGCTCTCTGCGAAATATTGTGAGGAATCATGTTGGTGGATAGTTGTATTCGAGAGAGAATGAATTAGTCTTAGGGATTGTAATTTTTCTTTTTGGTATCTTAGTTACATAAGTCCAAAGTCTGAATACATGAATGTGGTTTGCTTCTCTATGACACTCTGTAATGACTCAATGGATGTAATGAGGTTACTTGTTATATATACATGAATATCAATGATTCTGATGCATGTTTCTCTCTCATGAGTTCTCTTTCCTTTCATGCTAAGTAAGGATGCCTATATGTTTCTTTTTGTCATAATATGCGTTATGGATTATGTTAAAGTACTTAGTTTGAAATGAATGCAAGGATCTAGAGGCTATTATGAGCCCTATGGTTCTTGTATGTCCTAACTTCCCTTCTGAAATATCTTACACAAATCATAGATGATGTTTCCCACTAAACTCACATAAATGAGAGACTCGGTGCAGTGTGTGTGCCTCGGTGAGCACCCATCTTTGTTGGGTGATAGGCAGTGTGTATGGGATTCCTTTCTTTATGTTAAGGGTAAAAATGACTAAATTTTGGTTCCATAGTCAATGCCCAAGAAGAGGGGAAGAGGTGAAGAAGCACCAAGTGTGTAGACTCGCTCAAACAAGAAGCATGCCATCAATGAGTGCCAAGCATAAAGCACCTACACATGCAGAAATAAATCACCACAAGGAAAAGACACTTTGGAGGAAGAGGTGACAGAATGACCCGTCATCAAGGAGAAGTCTCCAGAGAAAGAAGAGAAGGTTGAGTCCCCCATCAAAGAATCACCTCTCAGGAAAAAGAAGAGGATGGAAGAAGAAGCTAACTCGAAGGAAACCAATATCTTGAGAAGTACATGGGTAGAAGATAGGACAAGAGTGAAGAAGATGACAATGAGGAAGCCGAGTCTAAAAGAGACCAGAGCCACATGTCTTCAAATGTACAATTCGAAAGAAGAGAAATAAGAGTTTGTGTTCACACAATGCAATGGCACACAGGATGGGAATGCACCTAGACATGGGAAGGAATGAGGAGATTGGTGTAGAGAAGCAAGAGCCCATAAGCTTCACAAAGGAGTAGATAACTAAGGTAGCAGAGAGAGAGGAAAAGAAAATTCTTGAGGCCTTAGTAGACCAAGAGTTGGAGCGCAACGCTGACATAGTGCTAAAGGAAGGAAAAGAGGAAAACATTGAAAAGGAGCATGATAGTGTGGGAGGAGGTCCCGCTCTAATGGTGAGTTTTCCCAAAGGTGCGTGCTTGGGTAGGAGGACCCTTGATGTAGAGAAAAGACAAGTGATGGGCTACATTGATGACACAAAGAAGGTGCTATGCGTGTGGTTCTAGAGCACTGTACCCACATAAAGGATTTTAGCCATGGGGTCATTTGAAAAGGAGGGCACATACCCCAGATGAAGAAGATGCTCTCTTGGGCATTTGAATCCCACATTGACAAGCCAAACTTTGAAGTATGCCAAGGAGCAATCATAACAGTACCAGAGTCTAAGGGAGCCAATCCCTTGGTAAATGCCCAGGAACTCTCAAATGAGCAGGTCTGTAACATGCTCAACAAGGTCATGGTCGAGACAGAGGCTAGGCTCTTTGCGCGCAATGACAGAATAAGAGTGCTAGAGGGAAAGCTAGGGAAGAAAGAAGAGGAGCTGGCTAAGAAGGCCAAGAGCTTGAAGCAAGAAGAACTGATCAGCGTGCAGCTGAGGCACAAGTTAAAGGATGAGAAGACAAAGGTGTAGGAATTATACAAGAAGGTGGATTCTATCAAGAGCGCCATCATTTTAAAGCACCCAGACCTAGTGCCACCTGTGGAGAAGTACGCATCCACTCTGGAATGCTTAGAAGATCTAACACATGTCCTCACCATGGAGAGATGACCTTTGGCCCTGGAATCTGCAGAGGAAGTGGCCGCACGCTTAAAGAAAGAGGACAAGTTGAGGGTGGTAGTGCTCATTGCTAAGTATAGCAAGGTGTTCACAGAGGTTAAAATCACTGCCCAATCTACTGAGGCCGCATATGATACTTGCGCAGATAGGGATAAGGTAACAAGCACCTTGGTTGCCACACTCGAAGTGGAGCTAAAGGAGTTCCAAGAGAAGAATAAAGGAAACAGGCGAGAGAGGAGAAGGTTCTTGCCAAGTAGAAAGGAAATATGAGGCAATTGAAATATTAAGGGGTTCAATCAAGGACTAACTGAAAGAACTATACCCTCATATTACCAGGAGGATGGACATGCTCGAAGACCTAGGTATGAAGATGGAGAATATCATTGACACTTTGGATTCCGAGGGAATTGGCCTAAGTTTTGATGAAGTGAGCACCATGATAGGTGACCTCTATCAGAAGGCACAGAGTGAGGTTGACGTATGGAACAAGTTGGAGGCAGACTTGTGGAAGGATTTTCCTAGCTTGTTGAGTTAATGCCCTACCATTCTTCCTTCTCCCCTAATTCTTTCATTTCTTTATTATTTTGCAAAAAAGTAAGACTACACCTTGGTTCCCTAAGGCAGCACACATCTTGGTTAAGTGGAGTGTTCCCACAGATGGAGAATAGGTGTAGTGTGGGGTGATGTTGGACCCCTAGAATATTAACCAAGTATGAAGGCACGTAGGCATGCAAGGTCCCAATTATGGAAGGGCACGCAAGGTAAAAGTGTGTAAAATACGTGTGCATGATGCGCAAAGACAGAGAGCTAAGGGTTTGGGACTTGGTCAATTTGGATTTCCAAAGTAGAACACATGAAAAGCATGACCCGGTTGCACGTGGATAAGGTGCCATCCTGGCGATAGGTTGGCCTAGGAAGGAGCATGCTAGAAGCTTCTAGAAGCACATCATGGGATAAAGTGGAAAGCTCAGGCCTGGAGAAGCATGCTCGCATGGAGGACCACATTTGGACACTATTATCCAAAATAAGCCCCTTGCTTATTTTTTACTTTCTTTCATTCCTTCCTTTTGCCTCGATCGATTGTTTTTTTACTTTTTAGGAACTCAAAATTATCTAGAAATGGTTTCATTAGATAGAGGATTTTCTCACCTTTCCAAAAAGGTAAAATTTTCCTTCTAACTCCTTGTATTTTGTAAGTTATGGCTTGGCAGAGTTTTTGAGGGAAATTTTCCCTGGGAAGGTCTACAACCAATAGGAATGTGCCACATGGCAGCAAAATGGCGGGTCAGTGGAGGTAAGTTGGAAATATCGCCAAGGAGTGGGCGGGGTGCAAATGAATTTTTTTCCCACGGGCCCACCAAGGAGAAGGAAAAGAAATGATTTGAACCCATGGATGAATGAGGAAGTGCCACGTGGTAGTGGAGATTGGACTAGCGGGGGTAAGTTGAAAAAGTGGTCAAAAAAGGCACAAAGGAAAATTTTGCCTGCGCAGCCCGTAGAGGAAAGAAAGTTGATTAAGGCCCGCACCAAATCAAAGTGTGCCACGTGTCTTATTCTTGGTGGAGGTCGAGGGCATGGGGAGAATTTGGCAATTTTTCCAAAGTGGTCAGCAACGTCAAAGGAAAAATTTGGAGTGCATGCCTGCAACGAATAGGGTGATGACACGTGTCCTAGAGCGGCGGGGCGTGGAGGAATTTTGGATTTTTTTCCAAAATTCAAAAAGCATAAAATGGCCATTTGAACCCACAGACGAATGAGGAAGTGCCATGTGGCAGTGGAGCAGCGGGATGTCGATATTTTTGGGGAATTTTTCCCAAATTCAAAAAAAAGGGGAAAAATTTTAGGTTTTGGCCTACCAACCCAATTTTTGCCCCAATTTTTCCCTAAATCTTCAGAGGGCATATCTTTCGATCTAGAGCTTGGTTTTTCTTGATTTTGGTGTCATTGGAAATCTATTGAAGTCCTCTACACGATGGAATCTTCAATTTTGTTTTTTTGTGGAGTTTAGTGAGAGAAAAATGAAAAACGCCTTTGGCATGGGAAAAGAGCAGAACCGACATTCAACCACCATTTTTAATGTAGTATGGCTTCCATTCTTCTCCAGCATGGTTGAAAATCTTAGGGAATGAACTTTTAAGGGTACCCATGCTATTTTGATGGATCTAGTTGGTGGTTGAATCATTCATTTCAATTTTCCCGTGTTTCTCCTTCCTGAACTTGAGTTTTCATTGTTAAAAGCCAGATTTGGCTCATTTGTAAAGGGTTGGATGTTTTTATGTTCTACAGGCTCCCTCCTTCACCTTGGCAAGTGAATTTGTGGAATATCGACCCTTTTTAGGAATGCAACACATTTTTACCTCCTTTCTATTGTAATGCACTGTATTTAAAATGGAAATGACAATGTAAGCTCTGTGAATGAATTTTCAATCCTTTCTTGTGTTGTTTGCTCTATCCTGATCCTTCATTACAATTTTAGCAATTTGTGCATGATTTGTGTTGCATTTTTATAATCTGTGTCAATCTATAGAAATAGATGTTCACCACTCCTTTGGTGTATCACCTTGTTAGTTTAGTTTTATCTTCTTTTCTTTCTATCCTTGTCTCCTTGGCAGAATTAGAGTAGAATTTTGAGTTAAACCTCTACAAATTTCATAAATCTGATCATAGGAGTAGAGGAACTAGCCTTCAATCTAGAGATTTTTTTCCCATTTTTGCAAGTCCCACACTTGGGGAAAAGATTTCATGTTGTGCAATCACACTAAATGACCCAATTCTCACTTGTAGATCTGAAGGTCATTTAGGGGTGCTTCTGATTTGCAATAACAGTTTTGACATGCTTGGTGGGACCTTAGAGGTCTTCATCTTCATTACAAAAAAGTTGATGTGCATTTTTGTAAGTTTCTTGCTTAAAAAGAGCCCTGATTTACACATCTGCGACTCCAAAGAGATAAAATCAACTGGTTTTAGCAGTCCAAGTCTGAAGATTCATGAGAAGGATCCAAACAAGGTCAAGGGCTAGAGAAGAGGGATTGTTTGAGTATCTACAATTATCCCTAGGAAGAAGAGAGAGGGGAAGAAGAATTCAAAGGTCTCCATCTCCACCAAATAGAACTCTATCAACTCCTCCACCTAGTAGACCTTTCACCCAATCAACAAGGGTTCTCAAGCCAATCAGAATGGCACAACACAACCCTTATGTCAACTTCACTGAAACAGCCCACTTGCTCTCAATGCACAAAACCCAATTCCAGTTACAACATTGAAGAACATCCCATACTTTACTGGGAAAATCAAACCACTCTTGGTGATCATGTCAAAGACATTGCTAATGTTTGTGCAATCCATGAGATTGTTGAGATGTAAATTGCTTTGTCAAATTGTTGGCATCTTCATTCAAAGGGAAATCCTTAAAATGGTTCAAGAGCCTTGGGGTAGGCTCTATCCAAAATTAGAACCAATTGTGCATAGCTCTCCATGAACCATTTGGGGAAAAAGGAGATAATTTGTCTCTATTGGAACAATTGACAACTATCAAGAGAGCTCCTAATGAGTAGCTAATAGACTTCAATTTCAGATTTCAAAGGACCTAGGATAGAATTCTAGTGATAGTAAGGCCAACAGCTGAAGGTGCTTTCTTATACTATCTCAAAGCTTTAAATTCTGATATTTCTATGTTAATCCAATCCATGGGAGGTGCAAATATACCTGCAGCTTATAACATCACCATTAGGGCTGAGAATTATTTGATCCAAGCTGGTAAACTAGTGCCTAGGCCTCCTATGCCCTTATATCCAAACTTGGAAAGCCCAAGCACTAGTCAAGCACCTACTTTAGCTCCTATTCCCACTCCTAGAAATTAGAGTTCAAATGAAACTTCTACTTCATCCTCTAGTGCCTCAAATGAACTTCAAGAAGTCATGAAACAATTACAAAATTTAGGCAATGAGCTGGTTACACTCAAGAGGCAATAAGCCCAAAGTTTTAGACCTTCTTATCAATCTCAAACTCAGCCTAATAGGCAACCATATTAGCCTAATAGGCCACCCAATCTAGCTACAAATCAAAATCAAGTAAGGCCTCCTGCCAACAGACCGTTTCTACCCTATAACCCCAATGTTGCATCTACCTCTAAAGCCTTAGTGCCAATGTAAAATAATATAGCTCAAGAGTATGATTGGTGTTTCCCATGCAATGAACATCACAACCATTATATGTGCTTCAATGGTGCTTTGAACCAAGCTTTGATGGTGACATCAATTGGTGTAGAGAGTGAGGTGAGCCAAGAAACAAACCAACAATGAGGAACATCTCAAAGAAAATACAACTCCAAATGAGACTGCACTTGTGAATTGGCAGTGAAGATTTTTGTGGTGGTATGAATCAAACAATTTATCATAATGTAAAAACTAACACATGGTCAAAGAAGAGGAATATTGGTGAAGGGCAGTCATTAGCTCCAGGTGATCGACAACCTTCCACCACTCCACAAAGTGTTGGCAAGAAAATGCAGTTCCAAATGTGCAAGGACAGCCCAAGCCACCTTCTAGACCAGCTCAAATGCCAACTGTTGCAACCCATGTACAAGAAAAGAATGTGTAGGATAAGGGGCAGAAAAGAGATGTTTCATCCCCATTTAACATCATTGAACAAATGAAGAAGACAAATTTGAATATATCTATGTGGGAATCACTATCCATCCTAGGCCAAAGGGATCTACTACAAGCTGCCATGAAGAATTGGTCAACTTCAAATCAACAAGCTCATATGCAAGAGAAGGTACTCACAAATGCTACTTAGCCTGAGGGGAATCTTGGAGGACAACAAGGTAAAGTTTTGAAGCCCCCTCCATTCTATGTTTCATTGATCATTGGGGATAAACTAGTACATAATTGTATGATTGATTATGGGGCAAGTAGTTATGTGATGCCCAAGCAAATAGTTGATCAGTTGGGCCTCCAATATGAAGTCATATCCAAAGGGGTGGTGCAATTGGATGGGACAGCAGTAAAAATAGTAGGGGTAATTAAATATTTGAGCCTCACTTTGCATGCATGCCCCAATGTCACTATTTTGTAAGATGTGTTAGTGATAGATTTACCACCACTTTTTGCCCTATGTTTGTCAAGGGATTTCACAACTAGAATTGGAGGCTATTTATCTGCTGATTGGTCACACATGTTGTTTGCACCATACATGGAGCTAAGGCCACAATCAGGTCCGAACCTATTGCAAACTTTCACATTGAGCCTCATACTTCAATCCCAATCAATGCCAACTGTTCATCATTTGATCAAGAAGATTATCCAGGCACGATGAAGTTGATACCAAATTTGGAAGCATCCCATATTTGACTCTTGATGAATGGGAAAGAAAGGTACATGCTTTTGATCCCTACAAGGAAATAGAGGAATCTAAACTAGGATTTTATTACGTGCGTGAATAAAATTAGTTTATTCCTAGCATCACCAAGCCAGACCATAAAGATGACAATGAGGTATGGCAGTTGTTCTTTGATGGATCAAGAAGTAGACAAGGTACAGGGGGAGCTATGTTTGTTTCACCTCAAGGCATTAAGTATTATTCAACTTTTAGATTTTAGTTTGCATGTTCTAACAACACTACTGAATATGAAGCTTTGATACATAGATTGCATTGGTCAAGAAAGAGAGGTATCAAAAACTTACAAGTCTTTGGTGACAGTGAGCTGATTGTTAATCAAGTTAAAGGAAAACATGTTGCCAAAAATGACCTACTCAAGAGTTATAAGAATAGGGTGTGGGACCTCATTGAGGATTTTGAAGGCTTTGGCATCAACTCCATCCCTAGGAAAGAAAACCAAGCTACTGATAGGCTTGCAGCAGTTGGAGCAGCCTTTGATGTTGTGGAGAGTATCAAGGAAGATAAAGTGTAGCCAAACATTCATGTGATTGTAAGGCCATCAGTGCCAGACAATAATGTAAGTTGGCAAGTGTTTGAAAGTGACCAACAAATCATCAATTTCTTGCAAGAAGAAGCTGAGTTCTCAGCCAAAAATCAGAAAAGTTAGAACAAGTAGTATGGTGATCAAGTGGTACAGCTGAGAACCAACAAACTGCCAAAAGGACTTGTCACTTTGGAGTCCATCTTTAATCCTAATGATCAATTTAGGAAGGAGAAAGCAAACATCCAAGTCAAGGGAGAAGATTTAGTGCCCATCTCGGTGGGAGAAGGAAAATCACTTCAAATTGGTAAAGTGATAACCAAGAAAGAAAGGTATGAGTTCATGCAACTTTTCCAAGAGTTCCCGGATATATTTTCTTGGAGCTATGAAGACTTGAGGGGTTTCAATCCCAAGCTAGCTCAACACACAATTGAATTAGATCCAAGTGCTAAACCCATCAGGCAAAAACAAAGACAGTCAATCCACACATGGAGCCTCTCATGAAGAAGGAATTGAATAAGTTAATAGAGGCAAGTATCATATTTCCCATCAAGCATTCAAGCTGGGTTGCAAACTTGGTTCCAGTTAGAAAGAAGAGTGGAGAAATCAGATTGTGTGTAGACTTTAGAGATTTTAATAGAGCATCCCTCAAGGATCATTACCCACTTCCTTCTATGGAGAAAATTTTACAAGTTGTTCTGGATCTAAGAGGTTTTCATTGCTAGATGGTTATTCAGGGTATAATCAAATCATGGTAAAGGAGGATGATCAGTTCAAAACAACCTTCACCACCAAATGGGGAACCTATACATATAGGAAAATGCCATTTGGGATGTCTAATGCCAGAGCTACCTTCTAAAGGTAAATGAATATGGAGTTCAAGGGATTGATCAAAAAATAATGCTGATATACTTAGATGATATTACTATTTTTTCTAAAAGTGCAGTAGATCATCTCTTTCATTTGAGACAAGTGTTCCAAAGATGTAGAAGATTTGGGGTATCCTTGAATCCCAAAAAATGTATTTTCCTAGCTCATGAAGGAAAGCTCCTAGGCCACATTGTTTCCAAAGAGGGATTAGTAATTGATCCAGAGAGGGTTGAAGCAATAAAAGCACTACCATTACCAAGTCACAAGAAGGCCCTTCAAATTTTCTTGGGAAGAATCAATTTTGTTCGAAGGTTTGTTCTAGACTTTGCAGCCCTTGTCAAGCCAATAACTATGATGTTGAAGAAAAGTATGGCTTTCAAATGGATAGCTGAAGGTAAGGCAAGTTTTGAGGCAATAAAAGAGGCTATCTCACAAGCTCCAACTCTCATTAACCTAGATTTATCTAAGGATTTTATCCTTTATGCATTTGGTGGTGATGACACAATTTCTGTAATTTTAGTACAATAAAACAATGAAAATGCAGAGCAGCCAATTGCCTTCTTTAGCCAAAGCTTAAAGGACTATGAGGTGAGGTATTCCTTCATTGAGAAGAATGTTCTTTCAGTGATTATGAGCTTGAAGAAATTTAGGCATCTAGTTTCAAACAACAAGGTTCAATTGCTGGTTTCTCATGTGGGAGTTAAGGACTTCCTCCTCAACAAAAACCTAAATGAAAAATGTGTAGGGTGGATTACTTGTGTCATGGAGTATGACATTGAGATCAAATTCACCAAGATGGTCCAAGGAAAGGGATTGTGTGAGCAGCTGGTCTTGAGCAAATCAATGGAAGTAAGTAATGGGAAGGATGTTGTTTTGGCATTGTAAGACAACCAAGAACAAAGAGGTGTTCAAGAAGAGAATGGTGGTATGCTCACTCCTTGTTGGACCCAAGACATAATGCACTTCTTAAAAATAGGCCTATGCCCTCCAGAGATGAACAAAACCAAGAGAAGACACTTCAGATTGTAGGCTATTCCATATGCACTTGTTGATGGTGTCTTGTTCAAAAAGGATATAAATGGAGTGCTGCTGAGATGCATTGGGACAAATCAAATTAAGAGAATGTTAGAAGAGTTCCATGGTGGATCAGCTGGGGGTCATTTTGCTCCAAGAGTGACAGCCCTCAAGATTATGAAGGCTAGCTATTATTGGCCCAAGGTGTTTAGTGATTGTTATGCATGGATCAAGAGGTGCAAAAATTGTGCATTCTTCACAGGAAAGGAAAGATTAGCAGCCCTTCCATTACACCAAATTTTAGTTGACCAACCATTCATGTAATGGGGTTTAGACTTCATTGGATTCATTAACCCAAACTCAAGACAAGGACACAAGTGGAATCTAATAGCAACAAATTACTTCACCTAATGGATTGAGGTAGTGGCACTCAAAGAGGCAAATGAATCTAGCATTCTAGACTTCTATGAGGGGATAGTAACTAGATTTGGTATACCTGCCACTATAATATCAGATAATGCATTGGAATTCATAGGATCAAAGGTAACTGAATGGGCTATTAAGAATGGGATCTATTTGAGAACTTCATCAAATTATTACCCTCAAGGTAATGGCCAAGATGATTCTACCAACAAGAACCTATTAAAGATCATCAAGAGGACTCTTGATGAAAATTAGAGGACTTGGCACACTAAACTTAAATCAGCCTTATGGGCTGATAGGATAACTCCCAAGAGATCCACCGGTAACTCTCCATTCAGACTTGTTTATGGAAGAGAGGCAATCTTGCCTATGTCACTTGAGTTGCCAACATTGGAACTCATGAAGCAATTGGAATTGTTAGAGTTTGAACCCATGGAGGTTAGATATGCAAAATTGATGGAACTCCAAGAAATCAGAGAGCATGCAGCCCAAACAATGGAGAAGGACCAAGCCTTGATCAAGAGAACCTTTGATAGGAAAGCTAAGGCTAGAACCTTCCAAGTTAGAGATTTAGTGTTGAAATGGGATGTAGACCGAGCAAATCTAGGAAGGCATTCAAATTTTGATGCCATTTGGAGTGGCCCCTACATGGTCACAAAATGTAAGAACAACAATGCCTTCCAATTGTCTACATTGGATGGTAAAGAACTAAAAATTCTAGTTAATGGAATCCATCTAAAGCATTACTACTAAAAGGGAAACTCCTCACCTTGTACATATTAGCTTAGATTTTCATTCCTCTAAGTGCTTGTGCACATTGTTTTGTTGTAGCTTAGTTTTACATTTCCCTAAGTGCTTTGGCACAAGCTTTTTTGTCCTAAGGATGCATCTTTGTAGGCCATGCTCTAGATCAAGTGATGTTCTACTCTCACAATCTTCTTTCTAGAAATTTTCTAATGAGTTGAGAGTACCAAGTAGTTAAGTTGATGACTCCATGCCCAATGGATGCTTCAAAGGCCATTGATCATTCATCCAACAGGTGGATGACCCCTCTGAGTCACAAAATTGCTATCCAAAATAAGCCCCTTGCTTATTTTTGACTTTCTTTCATTCCTTCCTTCCTTGTGCCTCAATCGATTTTTTTCACTTTTCAGGCACTCAAAATTATTTGGAAATGGTTTCATCAGATAGAGGATTTTCTCACCTTTCCAAAAAGGTAAAATTTTCCTTCTAACTCCTTGTATTTTGTAAGTTATGGCTCGGTGGAGTTTTTGAGGGAAATTTTCCACGGAAGGTCCGCAACCAATAAGAATGTGCCACATGGCGGTGGAATGGCAGGTCAACGGAGGTAAGTTGGAAAAATCGCCAAGGAGTGGGTGGGGTGCAAAGGAAATTTTTTTCCCATGGGCCCACCAAGGAGAAGGAAAAGAAATGATTTGAACCCGCGGATGAATGAGGAAGCGCCATGTGGCGGCAGAGATCGGACCGGTGGGGGTAAGTTGAAAAAGTGGTCAAAAAAGGTGCAAAGGAAAATTTTTTCCCGTAGGCCCGCAGAGGAAAGAAAGTTGATTAAGGCCCGCACCAAATCAAAGTGTGCCACGTGTCTTGTTCTTAGCGGAGGTCGAGGGCATGGGGAGAATTTGGCAATTTTGCCAAAGTGGTCAACAACATCAAAGGAAAAATTTGGAGTGCATGCCCGCAGTGAATAGGGTGATGACACATGTCCTAGAGTGGCGGGGCATGGAGGAATTTTGGAATTTTTTCAAAAATTCAAAAAAGTGTAAAATGGCCATTTGAACCTGTAGACGAATGAGGAAGTGCCACATGGCAGTGGAGCAGTGGGGTGTGGAGATTTTTGGGGATTTTTCCCAAATTCAAAAAATGGGGAAAAATTTTAGGTTTCGGCTTGCCGACCCAATTTTTGCCCCAGTTTTTGCCTTAAATCTTCAGAGGGGCATATCTTTCGATCTAGAGCTTGGTTTTTCTTGATTTTGGTGTCATTAGAAAGCTATTGAAGTCCTCTACATGATGGAATCTTCAATTTTGTTTTTGGTGGAGTTTAGTGAGAGAAAAATGAAAAAAACCTTTGGCATGGGAAAAAGAGCATAACCGACATTCAACCACCATTTTTAATGCAATATGGCTTCCATTCTTCTCTAGCATGGTTGAAAATATTGGGGAATGAACTTTTAAGGGTACCCATGCTATTTTGATGGATCTGGCTGGTTGAATCATTCATTTAAATTTTCCTGCGTTTCTCCTTCCTAAACTTGGGTTTTCATTGTTAAAATCCAGATTTGGCTCATTTGTAAAGGGTTGGATGTTTTTATGTTTTGCAAGCTCCCTCCTTCACCCTAGCAAGTGAATTTGTGGAATATCAGAATTTTTAGGACTGTAACATGTTTTTTTACCTCCTTGTTGTTGTAATGCACTTTGTATTTAAAATGGAAATGACAATGCAAGCTCTGTGAATGAATTTTCAATCCTTTCTTGTGTTGTTTGCTCTATCCTGATCCTTCATTACAATTTTAGCAATTTGTGCATGATTTGTGTTGCATTTTTATAATCTGTGTCAATCTATAGAAATAGATGTTCACCACTCCTTTGGTGTATCACCTTGTTAGTTTAGTTTTATCTTATTTTCTTTCTATCCTTGTCTCCTTGGTAGAATTAGAGTAGAATTTTGAGTTAAACCTCTACAAATTTCATGCATACATCTGATCAGAGGAGTAGAGGAACTAACCTTCAATCTGGAGAGTTTTTCCCATTTTTGCAAGTCCCACACTTGGGGAAAAGATTCCATGTTGTGCAATCACACTAAATGACCCAATTCTCACTTGCAGATCTGAAGGTCATTTAGGGGGTGATGTTGATTTTCACTAAAATACACTTGGCACCGAGATATGAGGGCAATGGAGGGCAAGTTGGTAGTCCAGAGAGTTATAAATACAAGTGCCTGCAGAGTAAAACAGGAGAAACACAAAGTATGGGAGGAGGTCTATAGAAATCTGCGAGGGACTGCATAGTGGATAGTTGTATTCGGAGAGAATGCATTAGGCTTAGAGATTGTAATTTTTCTTTTTGGTAGCTTAGTTATATAAGTCCAGTGTAATGCATGACTATGGTTTGCTTCTCTTTGACACTATGTATTAACTTAATGGATGTAATGAGGTTACCTATTATATATATATATATATATATATATATATATATGTGAATATAAATGATTCTAATGCATGTTTCTCTCTCATGAGTTCTCTTTCCTTTCATGCTAAGTAAAGATGCTTGTATGTTTCTTTCTATCATAATATGCGTTATGGATTCTGTTAAAGTACTTGGTATGAAATTACTACAAGGATCTAGAGGCTGTTCTGAGCCCTATGGTTCTTGTACTTACCTTCTGAAATCTCTTACACAAATCATAGATGATGTTTCCCACTAAACTGACATAAAGGAGAGACTCGGTACCCACATGTGCCTCGGGTGAGCGCCCATATTTCGTTGGGTGATAGGTTGGCATGCATGGGATCCCTTTCTTTATGTTAAGGGTAAAAATGCAATGGAACCAAGATGTAGTCATTTTTACCCTTAACATAAAGAAAGGAATCCCATGTGCACTAACCTATCACCTAGTGAAAGTTAGGTGCTCACCCGAGGCACACACGGGTACCGAGTCTCTCCTTTATGTGAGTTTAGTGGGAAACATCATCTATGATTTGTGTAAGAGATTTCAGAAGGGAAGTTAGGACATACAAGAACCATAGGGCTCAGAATGGCCTCTAGATCCTTGCAGTCATTTCAGATTGAGTACTTTAACAAAATCCATAACGTGTATTATGATAGAAAGAAACATACAAGCATCCTTACTTAGCATGAAAGGAAAGATAACTCATGAGAGAGAAACATGCATCAGAATCATTGATATTCATGTATATATATAATAGGTAACCTCATTACATCCATTGAGCCATTACAGAGTGTCACAGAGAAGCAGACCGTAGTCATGCATTGCACTAGACTTATGTAACTAAGCTACCAAAAATAAAAATTACAATCCCTAAGCCTAATGCATTCTCTCCCGAATACAACTATCCACTAACAGAGTCCTCACAATATTTCTACAAAGCTCCACCAATACTCTGTGTCTATCCTCTTTTACTCTGTAGGCGCTTGTATTTATAACTCTCTGATCGCCAACTCACCTCCATTGCCCTCGATCCAGTGCCAAGTGTCTGAATGTGGTCCTCCATGTAAACATGCTTCTCCAGGCCTGATATTTCCACTTTATCCCATGATGTGCTTCTATAAGCTTCGACATGATCCTTCCCGGCCAACTTGTCACCAAGTTGACACCTTATCCACATGCAACCGGGTCATGCTTTTCACATGTTCTACTATAGACATCCAAATTGACTAAGTCACGAACCCTTAGCTCTGTCTTCGCGCGTCGTGTGCACTTCTTTTGCACACTTTTACCTTATGTTCCCTTCCATAACTCGGGACCTTGTACACCTACATGCCTTCATACTTGGTCGGTATTCCAGGGGTCTAGCGGAGGAAGTAAGGAAGAAATTTCCCAACTCCCCTTCATTATCTCTTACACCTAAGAAAGGACCATGGAAGAAATTCGAATGAAAAGTAAGTTTTCATCCGATACTAATAAGAAAGTAGCAACAAAAACAAGTTTATTAGTAATGCACGCAGAAACGACTTTGCTAAGAACAATAATAACGGACATAAGTCTTATGGGGGTTCGAACGATAACTTTAAGGCTGGAAATAAACCCAAGCCTAGGAAGGGACCTGTAGGAGGTTGTTATAACTATGGAAAAGATCATTATGCAAATCAATGCCCTTTGAAAAAGGATGATTGTAATCAGTAGCACAAGATACACGTTGCATGGTAATGACATAAGCGGAGTTGAGAAATAGGCCATAACTGTAGAAGTTCCAGGTAAGTTATTTGGTTTACCTATAACTATTCTTTTCAATACCAAAGCTACTGAATGTTTTATTTCTAGTAAATTAGCATCAAAACTAAAAAGAAAAGATGGAAACATGGATAAAACATGGACTGTATAGTATGGAAACAATGTTGTTCATATAGTTAGTATGTTTCTTTTTGGAGCAATCCTTGATTTACCTAAATTTTCCACTGAAGTTGATCTTTGTGTTGCACCTTTGGGATCTTATGATGTAATCATAGGTGTTAATTGGTTAGTAGAACATAAGGCTAAAGTGAATTGTTTTGAGAAACACATTAGTTGTTTAGATGACCTGTAAAAAACAACAGA
Source organism: Taxus wallichiana var. yunnanensis (assembly GCA_018340775.1). NCBI lineage: Eukaryota > Viridiplantae > Streptophyta > Pinopsida > Cupressales > Taxaceae > Taxus > Taxus wallichiana. The sequence goes on from CM031237.1 coordinate 963,445,783, forward strand.
GATTTAGGGTGTGAAACGTGATATTTCTGTTAGAAAATTGTGAGCAACTTAAAAAGGCCAAAAATAAATGTTGTACCTTATATGCAATGAAAATTGCTGAAACAATTGAAAAAAATAGTGATGTTGTGGAACAATATATGTTGTTACGAGACTTCAAAGATGTATTTATGAAAGAATTGCTGTGTCTTCCACTCCAAAAGGGAGTTTAATTTCATGATTGAGATCAATCCTGGAACTAAACTGATTTCTAGAGCACCATATCAAATGAATACTACAGAATTAGTAGAGCTTAAGGCTCGATTGCAAGAAATTTTTCTAAAGGTTTGATTAGACCAAGTGTTTCACCTTTGGGAGCACCTGTAATTTTTGTTAAAAATAAGGATGGAACATTTAGATTGTGCATTGATTATAGAATGTTAAACAAAGAAAAAATCAATAATAGATACCCACTCCCTAGGATTGATGATTTATTTGATCAGATGCGTGGAGCATCGTGTATATTCTAAGATAGATCTTCAATCTTGATATCATCAATTATAGATTAAGGATGAGGATATTCATAAAACAAATTTTAGAACAATGTATGGACATTATGAGTTCACAGCTTAGCTTTTGGATTCACTAATGCACCGCAACATTTATGAATTTAATGAATAATATCTTTCAATAATACTTGGACAAATTTGTGCTCGTATTCTTGGATGAAATTCTCATATATTCTAAAAGTATTGAGGAACACCATGAGCATTTGAAGATAGTTTTGGAAATATTAAGAAAGAAATGGTTATTTGGTAAGATGTCTAAATGTTTTTTCTATGACACATAAGTACACTATTTGGGACATGTGATAAGTAAGAATGGAATTGTTGTAGATCCTTCAAAAATTGTAGCTATAATTGAGTAGCATGCACCAAAGAATGTACATGAAGTTAGAAGCTTCATGGGACTTGCTGGCTACTATAGAAAATTTGTAAAAGACTTCTCTAAGGTGGTTGCACCAATAACTTCCTTACAGAAAAAAGATAAAAAGTTTTTTTGGAGTGAGAAATGTGAAATTGCATTCAAAACCTTGAAGGACAGCTTAACTTGAAACCTATTCTTGCAAAGCACGATCCTAATAGAGATTTTATGGTGGTAACTGATGCATCTGGTGAAGGTCTGGGAGGCATTTTGTTACAAAATGGTCATGTCATAGCTTACGAAAGTAGAAAAATAAAGTTACATGAGTTGAATTATGCTCCACATAATTTAGAGTTTGTTGTCATTGTTCATGCACTATAAGTTTGGAGGCATTACCTACTTGGTAAAACTTTTGAATTGAAAAATGATCATCTTGGGCTGAAGTATATCTTTACTCATTTAAATCTTAATGCAAGACAACGAAGGTGGTTAGATTTTTGTCTCAATATGATTTTGACATCGAGTTATATTAAGGGTAAATAAAATAGAGTGATTGACACTTTAAGTCATAGGAAACACATTTCTACTCTTATAACATTGAGAAATCAATTTAAGGATGAAGTAAAAAGTGTTATGGAATCTGATTCTTATTTTCAACAAGTAAAGACAACACTTGTTGTAGATCCTAGTGATCTGAGGTATAAAGGTTTTCACTTCAATAATGAAGGAATCTTATGATTTGAAAATAGAGTATTTATACCTTCATTAAATTATTTGAGAAAGAAATTGTTAGCTAATTTCACAATTCACCTTTTTCTGGACACCCTAGTATTACAAAAATGATTGCTGATATAAAACAACAATATTTCTGGAAGGGAATGAAAATGGATGTTATAGACTTTGTGACACATTGCCTTAAATGTCAACGTGTTAAAGCAGAACATATGCACCCATCCAGTTTATTGTATCCTCATAGCATACTGTAGTACAAATGGCAAGTGATAAGCATGGACTTTGTACAAGGGTTGCCTATGTCAAGAAATAAACATGATGTTATTTTAGTAGTTGTGGATAAACTAACAAAGCTAACATATTTTATTTTTGGTAATCTAATGAATGATTCTCCTGTGTTAGCTAAAATATTTGTACACAAAATATTTAGATTATATGGAGTACCTGAAATAATCAATTCAAATAGAGATCCTATAATGACGTCAATATTTTGGCAAACACTTAATACAACTCTAGGAACTAAGCTGAATTTCAGTTCTATGTATCATCTAGAAACGGATGGACAATGACCGAAAGATTTAATCAATTTTTCAAGGATATGTTATGAATGTATGTTATGGATCAGCATTATAAGTGGGAAGAGTATCTTCCACTAGTTAAGTTTTCATATAATAATACATATCATGCCTCTCTTAAGATGGCACCTTTCTAAGCATTATATAGAAGAAAATGTAGAACCCCATTAATTAGGACAGCATGGAGGATAGAGAGGTAATTGGACCTGAAATTCTTACTGAAATGGAACAACAAGTTAAATTGATTCGTGAACGCTTGAAAGAAGCGGCGGATAGGAAAAAGAGTTATGCTAATTTAAAGCGGGTTGAGAGGAAATTTGAACTTAGTGAGAAAGCCTTTCTTCGGGTCAAACCGAAAAAGATCTCTATAACTTTTGGCAAGGCTTCCAAGTTATCACCTCATTATGTGGGACCTTTTGAGATAGTTGAAGTAATCAACCCCGTAGCTTACTGCTTATCATTACCTCCTACTTTGTCATGAATACATGATGTTTTCCATATTTCTTTTCTTAAGAAATACATTTTAGATTCACCACATGTGTTAAATTGGAATTCCTTGCAGGTTTAAGACCCAGGAATAATCGTTGTTAAACCCATACAAGTGCTTGAAACTCACTAGTTGCATTTGAGAAATCGTGAGATAAGACAATGTAAGGTCCAGTGGGACCAGTTTCATGAAGAAAGTGTAACTTGGGAAAACCTTGAGGATATGAAAACTACTTTTCCATATCTATTTGAATAGAATTGATTCTTGGTGATAAAAAATTGTGATTTTACCTTTATAATACACTAAGTATGCCAATTTTGGGCAGATATTTTTTTTTGAATAAACAACTATGTAATGTTGATTTCTAGAACTTAAAAAAACTGATATGTTTTGACATATGATAAGAAAAGTGAATAAGTTGATTGTACTAGATGCAAATCGTGAAAGTGAGGAAATCATCGGGATGATGATTCTTTTTAGGAGGAAGCTTGTAACACCCTTGACAATTGTTATATTCCTCCTTTGCATTTCAAATGCTGACATGTGATTTTCTTGATAAAAATGTGTTCTTTTTACTACTGAATATCATGCTTGATATAGATAAATCATTTCTGCTCTTTGATTGTAGGGTTGGTATGTTGTTTCTTATAACAATCTGGTTTCACTTCTTATGAGTAAGTTGTAATCTGGTTTGAATGGTTGCAAACTTATCCTTTGCAATTGGACTCATCCTTGGATAAATTCCATTGATCCAAGGTATGTTTTAAATCTTCTTATCTAAACTAAATGAAAATTGACATTCATTGATTAAGAGACTTAACAGACTAAACTTGTGTTTGTTACAAATTCTTTACTATCTCGAAAGACCGTGCCTGCATTTTGTTTTGTGTTGTGCTCGGCTCTTCTTGATTGACCCTTACAGGGCTCCTAATGGCGTTAGGGGAAACCTACTTCAAGATTCTAGAGAAAGAGAGAAAAATGTGCCCTATATCTATAAGGTCTATCTGAAATTGATTCGGGATTCAGGTAATTTACCTAACTCTTTCTACACCACTCTACGTGGGATGACATAATAACCTAAGTTGTTAACACTAAGTTAGTATGAAGGAAATAACCTAAGGGATGTAAAGTTATTTCTAATCAATTGCCTATATTATTGGGTTAAGCTAAGACCTAACCTAAGGTGGCAATGTATTTAATTGTGGGTTATATCCTAAGGTTATATATTTTAAACTAACCTAAGCAATTCTATCTATCCTAAACTAATGGGTATGAAAGGGAACCTATGGGTCAATTGGCAAGTGGAGCTAATGGGAGGTTCCTAAGCTTTTAATGCGATGGGATTTTGATTTTGATTTGGATTTTAAGACATGGAAGTACTTGCTAGTTTGGTAGGGGCTAGTTAAATATTAGAGGAACCTATGTGGAGGTATCACTAAGTTTGGAAATGCAAGTGGAAGTTAAACTTAGTCTCGCCAACTTTGGATGGCGGTGGCAAGGAGAGATAGGTGGGAATATGCAATTTAATGGCATTAATTCACCTCGGTTTTGGCCAAGTAAGATGTCTTGGAAGGCATGTTGGTAGATTTGTTTGGGGTTGTTTTGTTTTGCATGAATCACAATTTTCAATTTGCATGGAGCTATCTAGTTTTTCAACCAACAGTTTGATCTGTACTTAGTGGCTATTTTTGAATTCTTTGATCTATTTTCAATTCGAGGAATGTATAAGAGGCATTGTGGAAAAATATTATGGTTGTTTGATCTTTCTTGGAGAAGAAAGGGTGTTGGAAACTCGGCTGGAAGTCTTCTTTGAATCGGCAGAGGCACTATCAGGCATGATAGGCTCTACCCATTAAGATTTCTTGCTTTCTTCTAACTGATTCATTAAAATAATTCTACTCATTGGAAATTTATATTTGCATGATGTATCTAGTTATTTACTTGCATGTTTTCTTGAAAATTATGTGGGTTTTGGAATACGAATCCTTTGTTGTTAATGGTAGTTCTTTGGAACTTTCTCTATACTAGTTATTAGAGGTTTGCATGTGATTTTATTGGAACTCGTAACTCAGTAATTGAAGCTATATTGAACTCTATATCTTATAATTGAAGCTTTGTTCTATCATTCGAGACTATCTTGAATGAACTAGTTATTTTCTTGTTGGGTTCTAAATCTCTGTTTAGTCTTGTGTTTCGTGAGCTGGAAGTGGAGCTCCATAGTTGTTCTAAACTTGTATTGAAGCTTTGAGATCTGTTATGAGTTTTATTGGGACCTTGTGTTTGTTTTGGAATGTGTTGGAACTAAGTTTAGTTCTGAACCTATGGTTGAATCTTTGTATTCAACAATAGTACTCATGCACTGTTCTTTTGAAAATGGAACTTACTGTTGAGTTGTTGCATTGTGACCTGTACTTGAGCTCTGAATTGGAATTTTACCCTTCCTTAGGGAGCTAGAAATGCTTGAACCTATAATAGAGTGTTGGTGTTTATTCTAACTTATATTAGGGCCATGGGTTTTATTATAGACTCGTATTTGATCCTGTGTTGTTAGAACTTATGTTCAAGCTCGTACTTGAATCAATACAGTGATTCCATTGTTGGTTATTTTGATCTTGTATTGGAATCGATGTGTTGATTTTATATAGGTATTTCAAACTGGGTTTTGGCTGGTTTTTGGTTTTTAAATCTTTATTCTCATGAATAAAATCATTCGAAGGGGACTTTAGAGTTTTGTACATGTCGGATGTAGTTCGAGTATCTTCTTTCAAAACCTCCTCTGTCTTTCTCGTAGTGCGAGAATTGTTGTATTACTTATGTCTTGCAGCTGCACGCAGTGTTCTTGAATATGACAAGGGTGTGAGTTCGAAGTAAAACCTTTCCCTCTCTGCCCTATGTAATCTAATGTCTTTTGGGAAGCTTGAATATTTTACTCTTGAATTTATGGACTGGAATTGCGATCTATTGTGGGACATTCGTATCGACGTGTAGAGGTTTATGGAATGTATTATTTATTTACTTCCTTTCTGTCTTGAGGTTGAAAAAATCCTTACCAGTCTTAAGATTTTAAGTGAAACTCATGAGGCTTGTGATTATTACTTGTCTTGATCAGTTTGCTTAGTTCCTTACTCTCTCCAGATATTGCATTTGATGTGTGAGGTTTTATTGAATGTGGAATTTAAACTTATTTTCAATGTGTTTCATTTGAAGGGAATACGATATCCCTGTCCTGAATGCTTGGGGAAAATCAGTCCCTAGGACCATGATTTTCATCGACCCTTGTCTATCTTGCACTGTTGCATTTTTCTATTCCTTGTTGGGATCTCGGAATGGACCTCGATTTTTAACAGAGAAGTGAATAGGATCACTTGGGGGACAGAATGCTATTTAGAAATGATATTGTTTGAGATTGAAACTGGATTTGAGCTTGGTGAATGAGATTAGGTAAGTAGTTGTAAGTTTTGTGATGAGTGTTGGTAATGTGCATCCTTTGATTGTGCATTCTGTTTGAGTTCTCTTTTGGGAATTAGCTAGGGAATTTCTATGTTGTATTTATTAAAGGTTTTCATTTCATAGTATAAATGAAATGAAACATGGATTGGGTCCATTTTGGTTTGAGATCCTTTTATGTTGACTGATAAGTTCATTGATTGAAATTCTCATTATTTGATTCTCTTCTTTGTCTATATGGAAAGATGAAACATACTAATATGAGATATGTTGTAACTAACTCCTTTGCAGATTGGAAAAAGTTAAATGTGTCTTTCTATCCTTATGAATTTATGAAATAATTTAATGACAAGACTTGTTGACTGTTTAAAGTGATTGATAGGATCAAATAAGTCTTGTGATATAATTCTGATGTTACAGATTATAATATATTCTTTTCTTAAAAGTAAATTCAGATCTTCTTAATTTTACTTCTTTCTAGATGTTATTACTTATGATTATTTGCATGATGTTATTTAATTGTTTCATTAAAGTAGAGTTGTTTAATGAAACAATTAGTGGAATGCACTTTACTTTAATGCTTAGTGCTTATCATGCTCAATTCATTGAACTGACCCGTGCTAGCAATTTTGTAGATGGACATCATAAGTGATAAAAGAAGACAAGAGCTTTCATGTTGTATTGGCTTATTTAAATCTGAATCTTATATAAAGAGTTTTGATTCATTCTTCAGTTGTATGAAAAATAAAAGTTGTATTCTTTTGGGAAAGAGGTTGTTTGTTGTACAACATGCCTGAAATACATAGTCTTGTAATGTATAGTTTTATAATGATGAATTGAAAGTTGAGATTTACTTGTATTGGTTGTGTAAATTATCTTGTATTTATGAAGAAGATGGAAATCCTATCTGGATGATATTTTTCCTATCTGTTATATGCTTAATTTAGATAAACTTGATCAATTGGTTAAAAGGAAATATATTGGATTCCCTTATTAAGATGCAACTTGTTAAGTTGCATAAGATAACAATCTTATCTAAACAATTCTAAAATAGTAATGGAAAGTGTAAAGAATATGCAGTAAAACTAAAGAAATTGTGAAAGATAAGATGGGTATGACAAACCCTAACACTTAATCATGAAGAGGAATATTATTCCTCGCTAAAATAAATGTAACCCAAAGAATGGTGATATGATCGTTAATCATTAGACTTCATTTCTTATAAAGTCTACTACTAGTTGAACCTATTTGGTTGTTACACCTTCTTTGAATGATTAAATTACATTTAATGGAACTTATGATGTTGTTGTCCTATTTTGGTTAATTGATTGTTAAACTAAGTAAACAAATATTAAAAGAAATCAAAAGTTAAGGAAGTTATTTAATGGCTAAATGAATCAAATTTAGAAAAGAACTTATGGAGTGTTGGATTAGGGTTTAACATGGTTGCTGCAATCAAATTAATAATGTATTAATAACCTCCTTGGGTGTGTACATATTGATGAGGTAGTTTCGTAGGATGTTGCCACACACCGATCGTAGAACTATACCTTCGAGAAGACAAGGGTTTTCTCAAGGATACAACATTACAATTGACATGTGGCAACACCCTTTTGCATTGATCATCCAGATGTACACACAATTAAGGACTTGAACTTCATTTCTCTCTAGGTCAAGTTAGTGTCATGTTTAGGATAGGTAGTATCTTTCAATGGCTCAGGGTACCTTGGCACATCCGGTTGACTTAGGTCAACCGAGTATGCCCATTTACCCTAAGTCATTGTGAGCGTCTTCCTATAATAAATTATGTTTCTAGCCAGGGCTAGGGTTAAACCTTAGACAAGTGGACTGACGGTAGTCAATAAATACCATTCTTGATAACAAAGGAGTGAGGTGAAGGACATATTCTGAAATGACGAGTATGTCATCTAGGAATAGTGACATAAACAATATGTTGAAAATATTTGGCCAAAGTATCATAAGTTGTTGGTTGCATTGTCCTATATCACCTACTTTTGAGCAACGTGATATCGATGAATATTGGTAACAAATATTTAGATATGTTCTTTAAATAGATCACTCGATTCCGATTTAGGGTAAGAAAACCAAGTGTACAAAGTATATGATAAGTATCCAATGCTTAAAGTTAACATAAATAGATTGGTAGATCACCAAGTTATGAAATAAATAGATCGGTAGATCACCGAGTTATGAAATAAATAGATCAGTAGATCACCGAGTTATGAAATGAATAGATCGGTGGATCACCAAGTCATTTACAACTACATATGGTTATCTGTTTGAGATTGATTGACATGGAATGTTTGTTCTAAATAATGCTTTATTTAGAACAAAGAACATTATGTAAAAAAATTCCCTTGTTTCTAAAGTCTTAAAATGGGAATGTTACACTACAGGCTTAGGTACAAGCACAAGCACTCCCACGTGGCTCAGTGCAGTACCCACATAGGTCGGGGACCCTTTTACTGACAGGTCCCTTTTTACAGACATGGGCAAGATAGGTTCCCTCGATAAAAATACAGGGTCAGAGGCTGATGGCATCACCACAGACAGTACCTATGGCCAAGTTCAGGGATGCCTTAGCAGAGGCATGATATTATCAAGATCACTTGATGGCTTCAGGGATAGATGTCCCCTTCTATCCATATTACGAGCACAAAAACCTCGAGTGAAAGGACCAGGTCTCACACGCATAGTATGGAGAGTATAAGGGGCTGGTGAGCCTAGAGACATGAGCAAGGCAAGGCCACTAGTGTATAGAGGCTAGCTCCAAGTGAGGACCCATCGGAGGTTAGGCCCGAGGCATATGGTGGGCAATGAGATGCTAGTAGGACGTTGCACAGAGAAGAGGAGGAGGAGGAGGCAGTGAGACGGCCATGGAGGATACCAGACGAGGAGATGTCTGATTTTTGTGTGTACCTCCATATCTTGTGTGTATTTCTAGATATATTGGCATGCATGTCGAAGAGAGTGAGGATATACATTAGTTTTTAGATACTTTCATTTATTTGTATCTATGTACAAATGTATGTATACACAGACTTTTGATTTATAGATGATGGTATTTATAGTATGGATGGTGTACTTGCTTTTAATTTATGTTATTATGTGTGTATGTGATGGAAACTAGGTGGATTAGGCATGATGGAGTCATGTCGGTTTAGAAATGATGGAGTCGGTTGGTGTAGGCATGATTGAGTCGGATCGGTGTAGGCATGATTTAGTTAGGTCGATTTAGGCATAGTGGAGTTAGGTCGATTTAGGCATGATTGATTCGGGTAGTTTAGGAATGGTGGAGTCAGGTTGGTTTAGGCATGGTGGAGTCAGATTGGTTTAGGCATGATTGAGTTAGGTTGGTTTAGGCATGATTTAATGTCCAAGTTATAGGTAACATGGGGGAAAAATGGTGATATATATATATATATATATATATATATATATATATATATATATATATATATATATATATATATATATATATATATATATATATATATACATGTTATGGTTTAAATTTCCACATATGTGCTATAATGGAAATGTGAAAATGAGAAATGAATGATTTGATGATGTGGTAAAAATGTGTATTAATTGATGCTTGTTTAGTTTAATTTCCAGTTATTGATATAAAATGGAAACTAACTAGGGTATAATGTGAATAGGAAAGTGAAAGGGGGAATTGGTTAGGGTAAAGAGTGGTCAAGCTAACCTCCAAGGGCCCCATGCCCTCGAAGTGCTACCTACATAGTCCTGACAAAAAGGGACCTTAGGCCGATGTAGTTCTCCCATAAGCTAGGGAATATTATGATAAAGTAGAGGAATGGGTTGGTAGGTGTTAGGCATGGTTGAATGTAGGTCATAGGCATGGTTGAGTTTAGGTCATAGGCATGGTTGAGTTTAGGTCATAGGCATGGTTGAATTTAGGTCATAGGCATGGTTAAGTTGTGATAAATATAGGTGTTGGTGATCTGGTCCTGTATAGGATAATCAATAAGAATGAGGAAGGAAAATGGTAAGAGGTGGAAAAAGATTTGCTTAGTTAATAAAGACCTCTAATAAGTCAACCATACCCCAGATGGGGCTTATGAACATAAAACCCTAAAGGTGTTGCATAATGGACTATTCTAAGGGTGAATAAAGGCACATAATCATGAAATGTCACGGTTGCAGAAAGTCCCTTGAGTAAAGAGGAAATTAGGATGAAAAGGTGATGAGGTGAGAATGGGTGGTTTAGCGTAACTTAGTGTATGACAACATGTTTTTCTTAGCAAGAAACCTAGGATCACAAATAGGCAAGTCCATGACGTAAATTTCATCATTTTTTTGTATTTTCAATAGATTGATCAATGTAGGAAGTCTATATGGGATGATTATATTATCTCCTTGAGGTATTCGTGAAGCTGATCGATGCGGGAAGATTCTAATATTTTGATTCTATTTTTGAAATAACTTGATATAGTTGTCCTTCAAGGGAGTAGTCTATTTATAGTGGTGGAAGTAGAGTGAAGAGATTTCCCTTTTAAGGGAGTCAAATTTTGTTGGAAGTTTGAATCAAGGAGTTGTATCCCTTTTTTTTGTTTTTTTAGATGTTTAAGTCATGGACAAGACTATATAGGAATATTAGGTTCTTGTTCGGAGGAAAAAACCATATTACACATAGGTTAACTATGAAAGAGGTGGTTTAGTGATGAATGATTCCACCTTGGAGAAGAGGAAAAGTATCCATGAAAATCATGCTATGAGTAGATCCATGGTACTCATATTGAAGACAAGGCTGAAAGGTGATGGGTAATCACATGATTCTTGTTTAATCGGGAATCCTCAAAATGGGTAATATGGAAGGTGAACAACGCTCAAGGGATGAGTGATCAACTACTAGAAAGTGATAGAGGACTTGATGTCAATAATAAAATGGTCAAAGATGTAGAGCATTGAGGGAATTAGGTTTGGGTTTACATTCGAGTGAAGAAAAATGATAAGCACCGATCCATAGGCATGGGTAACGATGTAGGGTCCAAGCCAATTAGGAGAAAATTTGTCCCACTTACTTTTCTCTTCTTTTGTTAAATGTTGATTTCCTTGAGGACACGATTGCCAACCTATAAGGTTCATTCATGAACATGTTTTTCATAGGAACATTTGATACGTTTTTGGAAGATTTGGAGAGGGTCAAGAGCATTGAGACGAAATTCATCTAATAAGTCAAGTTACACCAAACAAACTTGGCGAAAGTCATTGTCATTGAGCATGTCTTGTAGTGAGATGTGGAGAGATGAAATATAGACTTTGAGAGGTAAGACAGCCTCGGTACCATAGACTAGAGAAAACGTTGTGACAAAGATTGAAGTGTGAATACTAGTGTGATGAGCCCACAAGATGAAAATAATGTGTGTATGCCAATCCTTCCCGTATCATCGATTACTTTCATAAGAATTTTGTTCAAGGTTTTATTGGTTGATTTGGATTGGCCATTGGTTTATGAGTAATAAGGTGATGAGAAACTGAGTTGGATGCCAAAAGCATCACATAGCTTACGTAGGGTTTTGTTTTTGAATTGTTTTCCATTATCAATGATTAGGCGGTGAGGAACACCAAAGTGAAAAATTATGTGATGGTTGATGAATTCACATATTTTCTCGGCTTTTGTAGAAATGAGGGAATGACCTCTACCCATTTAGTGTAATATTTTGTAGCAGTTATGATCCATTGGTGATGTTGTGAATAATGGGGATTGATCTCACTGACAAGATCTAAACCCCATTGAGAGAAAGGCCAAAGGTCTCGTGTGACTTGCAAGGGATGACTAGGTGTGTGATGAAGGTTAGCATATTGTTGGCATTTCACACAATGTTTGACATAATCACAACAATCATGGTTTAATGTTGTCCAATAATAGCCAAGGTGAAGAATGTGTTTTGCGACAACTAAACCACTAAAGTGATTGTTAGTGTAGAATCACAAAGGCACCCCTAGATGATCTCTAAAAGATCTACTTCCCTAAGGTAGATTCATCTAGTGTGATTACATAACATAGAACTTTTCCTAAAGTGTGGAACCTTGCAAATTGGAAAAGCTCTCTAGATTAAAGGTTGGTTCCTTATTCCTCTATTCAGTGCATATGTGAGGATTTGCAGAGGATTTGTTTCTCGTATCTTGTCTAAACTTGCCAAGGGGACAGGATAAAATAATACGAAATGAGAAATAACTAAACTACCAGTGATGCACCAAAGGAATGTTGAACACTTAGTTTGCTTTTGACAAAAACCAATAAAATACATACCATAAACAAGCACAGATAGCTAGATTTTTAATGAGAGACCAGATAGAAGTAAAAGAAACAAGAAGGATCTAAAATCGATCACAAACATAATTTATTGCTCTGTAGATTGATACAGTTCATTACAGAATAAGCTGAAAGGCATAAATGTGTTACAATTTTAATGGAAGGCCTGAACCCCACAAATCCTTTGTTAGAAGGAGAAGGGAGCCTGTAAAACTAAGAATATCCAACCCTTTACAATGAACCCTACATCCGTCTTTATAGATTCAACCTAAGAGAAGAAATAGAGAGAGAGAGAGAAGGAAAACATAGGTCGAGGCTCAACCACTTCTTTTAATGCGTCTTCTAAAATCTACCCCGAATCCATCTTTACTGCATCGATCCTTGGTTCGGTGCCTTGAAGGAAGAGTAAATGGGGAAATAGATCGAATCCAATCTAGTTGTTGAGACTGATGATATTGCATTGAAAGCTCAAAGACATTCCTCCATTTTACCTCCACCTAACTTCCCAAAAATTAAAGTTTCAGACTCCCATGGCGTATAAGAGATTGAGATTTTTCCAACAGTGTTAGATTTGCAATATTTTGAGCCCTAGGTCGAAATATATGCCCCTTTAAAGTTTGAATCGATTCCATACAAATGGGTGAAATTTTTTTGAAAAATGGGTCCCCTTTTTGTGGATTGGGACAAGTGGTGGCTAGATTGGAACAAAATTTAGGCCAGCGGGTCTGTAAGTCACCTTTTATCCTTTTGCGCAAAAACACAAAGCTTAAAAAATTCCCACAGCCCCGAAGCTTCATGCACGGACACGTGGATCCTTTTGGCTGGATGGGAAATGCACTCCCATTTTTACCTTTATGATTTTTGGACGAAAGGAAAACTTTTACTTTTTTCTCCGACTCTCCACCTTGGCTTTGACTCGGGTCTAAATGTTGACTTTTTCCCTGGGTAGAGTTGCAGGTCATTTTGTAACTTTGACTCCCTTTTGAGGCAAAGGGAAAAAAAATAAATTTTTCCCTGACGCCATGCTTCCCTCTGTAACACGTGTCACTCTGGTGCTTGTTTGGAAACCTTTTCTCTATTTGACCCTTGAATCAATGTCATTGAGACACTTGGCAGCCTTCATTGTTCTGTTTGTGCATTGACTATTCAACTAACTCTGCCTCCATTGATAGAACATGTTGAGGCAACATGCTTGTTTACAAACCTAACTCAAGTTTTACCTTTAGAGGAGCACCGAGTTGACACTTGTTGGCCTTTGCTACTCTGTGGAATTTTCAATAGTTCCTCTCATTTTTTAGGCATTGGGCTACGTGGCGAGCTTTCACTCATTTGGGTCTCCACTTTGGGCTAACTCTTGGAAATACACCAGGCTGACACTTGGCACTCTCCGCTCGCACCTTCATACTTAGTCAATTTTGAGGCCCGCCCTATCCACCTTTGACTCTGTTTGACCATTTTACCCTACCTATGTCCTGCCTTGGGACAGGTGGAGATGTGGCACTTGTTTGAGTCTCTCTATTTAGATCCATATTTAGAGAAGTGTCGTGTCGAAACTTGTCTCTCTCCACTAGATCCTTGACTACCTTTGACCATTTGCTTCATGGAGGGTCAATGCAAGTTTGAGTGTCGTTAGGACACGTGGTCTCTTCTCGCCTCCTCCATACTTAGTCATTTTTTAGGCCTTTCCTAACTAATTTGAGCTCGAGGACGTCAAATATTTGTTATTCTTCTTTATTCTTAATTTTGGCTCTTTTGTAGCATCTTCCCTACTTGTCCAACCCTACTATTTGATGGTTCTTCCTACCTGTAACTTAGAGAATGGATTTAAAGTGCGAGACGGCTTTGTGAGTCATTTCCTTCGTATAGTATCCATTGCTCTTTCTTCATCTCTGCCACTTCATTGCTAAACCCTTTTTGCAACCAATTTACAGGATTAAAATGAGTTCTCTCAGTCCCTTTTATGCGGGTCATGATTCGATCCAATATTTAGCTTGGGGAAAAATATGGATAACAATTTGGTGACTCACGGGGACATCTTCCTACTAGATGAGGAGATCAATTACATTTTCGTATCTGTTGGGCATGGAGTCAAGAATAATAGTTTGATACTAATTCTACCTCTAGTTCATGATCCCGGCTACTTGCATTCTCAGATTTTATAAGAAAATATTGAAATGAAGATTTCTGAGAGTAGGAAATTGTTTCAAATCCAGGGCTTTGTCTGTCTCTCTTGAATGGACTGCATAAGAGCAAAAAAACAACACCACGACTATGTAAAAATTGAAAATCATACATGCTCCAAATGGAACATGCAGAGTGTGAAAACACACTTAGGAGAAAAGCAATCTATACTACAACAAGACAATGTGCAGAAGCACTTGGAGGAAAAGAAACTAAGATAATATGTATAGGGTGAGACTTCCCTTTTAGTAGCAGTGTTTAAGATATTTCCTGTTCACTAAAATATGAAAATTATTGACCTCAAATGTGGACAATTGGAAAGCATTACTACTTTTACATCTTGTTATCATATAGGGTCCACTCCAGATGGCATCGAACTTAGAATGTCTCCCTAGTTTTTCTCGATCTGCATCCCATTTCAAAACTAGGTCCCCTTCCTAGAAGGTCCTTGCTCTAGCCTTCTTGTCAAAGCATCTTTTAATTGAGGCCTGGTTCTTCTCCAATGCTTAAAGAACATTCTCTCTAGCTTCTTCTAATTCTATCAGCTCCGCATACCTAGCCTCCATCGGTCTAAATTAATACATTTCTAGTTTCTTCACAAGCTCCAAAGCTGGTAACTCAAGTGATATAGGCAACACTGTCTCTTTCCCATAGACAAGCTTGAATGGGAAGTGCATGTATATCTCTTGGGCATTATTCTATCATCCCATAAGGCCACTTTGAGATTTGTGTGCCGAGTCTTTTGATTCTCATCCGAGTTCTCCGATGATCTTCAACAGTTTTAATTTTGTAGACTCAACTTGGCCATTACCTTGAAGGTAATAGTTTGATGAAGTGCTCAAATAAGTTCCATTTTTAACATCCCATCCTCTTGGAACCTATAAATGCTAATGCATTGTTTAAGATGATGGTGGCTAGTACTCCAAATCTGGTCACTATCCTTCATAGAAATTCAGGATCCTAGACTCATTAGTTCTTTGAGTGCCACTTCCTCGGTCCACTTGGTGAAATAATCGATTGCTTTTAGAATCCGTTTGTGACCTTGGCTTGAGTTTGGGTTGATGACTCAGATGAAGTCCAATCCCCACTTTGCACAAAGGTTGGTCTACGATTGGGTGCATTGGGTGCAATGTAAGTGTTGCTAGCTTCTCTTTTCCTTTGAATAATGTGCAACTCTTGCACCTTTTGATCCATGTGAAACAATCACTAAACACTCTAGGCCAATAATATCCTCGCTTTCAGATTTTGAGTGTTATCACTTTTGGAGAAAAATGGCCTCCAAATGCTTCAACATGAAATTCTTGTAGCACTCTCTCCACATGATCTGTCCCAATGCATCTTAGTAGAAATCCATTGATGTCTCTTTTAAACAAGACACCATCAATAAGGACATATGGGATGGCTGTAGCACAAAAATTCCTTCTTTTTTTTGCTTTACTCATCCCATGAGGACATAGACTTGTTTGAAATAATTGCACCATGTCTTGGGTCCAACAAGGAGTAGGTATATCATCTCTCCCTTCTCCTTGATCATCTTGTAAGATAAGAATGGCCTCTTTATCACCGTTTGTTTCATCTTGTAGAGCGAGAGGCTAATTTCTCACACAAGCCCCTCTTACTGAGACCATCTTGGTGACCTTAATCTCAATGTCATATTCCATGACATGAGTGATCCACCCAGCACATTTCTCACTCAAGTCCTTGCTAAGGAGGAAATATTTGACTCCTAAATGGGAGACCAATAGTTGGATTTTGTTGTTTGATACCAAATGCTTAAACTTCTTCATCCCCGATGACCACCGGACTTTCTTCTCAATAAAGAATGCCTCACCTCATAGTCCTCTAGACTCTAACTGAAGAAAGCAATTGGTTGTTATGAGTTTTATTTGTTCTACTGAACTAGGATTGCAGAGATACTATCACTACCACCAAAGGCATACAATATGAAGTCCTTGGAAAAATCTGGATTTACAAGAGTTGGGGCACTGTGATATGGCTTCTTTGACAACTTCAAATCTTTCCTTTCCTTCAATTTTCCATCTGAATGCTAATCTCTTCTTCAGCATCAGTGTTATTTTCTTAACCACATCAACAAAGTTTGGGAAATTTTTTTTAACAAAGTTGATCTTCCCCAAGAAGCTTTGAAGAGCCTTCTTGTGACTTGGCAATGACAGTGCTCTTATTGCTTCAACTCTTTTTGGATCAATTTTTAGACCTTCCTTAGACACAATGTGGCCCAAAATCCTTCCTTCATGGAAAAAGAATATGTATTTTTTAGGGTTCAAAGATACCCCAAATATTCTACATCTTTAAAACACTTTCCTTAGATGAAAAAGGCGGTCTGTTGCATTCTTGGAGAACACAGCGATATCATCGAGATAGATCAACACTATTTTGTTGATTATCCTTTGAATGCCATATCCATGGCTCTTTGGAAAGTAGCACCAGCATTAGACATTCCAAATGGAATTTTTTTGTATGCATAGGTGCCCCATTTAGTGGTGAAGGAAGTTTTGAACTGATCATCTTCTTTCACCATGATCTGATTCTATCCCGAAAATCCATCCAAGTGAGAAAATCTCTCGACCCAAATGCCACTTGAAAGATCTGTTCTATTGAAGGGAGTGGGTAGTGATCTTTGAGGGAGACTCTGTTCAAATCCCTAAATTCAACACACATCCTGATTTCTCCATTTTTCTTTCTAACTGGGACTAGATTTGCAACCCAACTTGAATGCTTGATTGGGAAAATTATACTTGCCTCTATTAGTTTATTCATCTCCTTCATCAAAGGTTCAATATCTAGTTTGACTGGTCTCTACTTCTACCTAATAGGCTGAGCATATGGGTCCAATTTAATCATGTGTTGTGCTAGTTTTGGATTGAACCCTCTTAGGTCTTCATAACTCCAAACAAACACATTAGGGAATTCTTGGCAAAGTTGTATGGATTCATACATTTCTTGCTCAAAGTGGCAACCTTACCAATTTAAAGTGTTTTGTCTTCTACAACTAGGATTGACTCTAATCCTCTCCTTTTATCTATATGTTAGCCTTCTCTTTTCTGAACTAATCATTAGGATTAAAAATGGATTCCAGTGTCACTAAGCCTTTGGGAAGCTTGTTTGTATGCAACTCGCATATATGATTCCCGTCTTTGTTGCTCACGGTTTATAGCTGAGAATTCAGCTTCTTCTTGTAGAAAGTTAATGATCTACTGATCATTCTCAAACACTTGTCAGCATGTATTATTATCTGGCACTGCTCACCTCACAACCACATGGATATGTGGTTGTTCTTTGTCTCTTTTGATGATGTCCGCCACATCAAAGGCTGCTCCAACTGTTGCAAGTCTATCGGCAGCTTCATTTTATTTTCTAGGTATGGACACAATGTTGAAGGCTTCAAAATCCTCCATGAGGTCCCATACTCTATTCTTATAGTTCTTGAGCAGGTCATTCTTGACAGCATTAAGTCCTCTGACTTGATTGGCAACCAATACACTATCACCAAACACCTACAAATTCTTGATCCTAGCTTTCTTGCCCAATGAAGACCTTGGACTAAAGCCTCATATTCGAAGCATTATTTGAGAAAGAAAACTGAAATCTAAAGGCTGAATAATAGTTCATACCTTTGGGAGACACAATCATAGCTCCATCTCCAGCTCCTTGTCTACTCCTTAAACCATCAAAGAATAATTTCCATACCTCATTGTCATCTTTGTGTTCGGCTTGATTAAGGTAAGAAAGGGGTGATTTTCTTCATGTAGAAGGTAGACACCCGCTCAGATTCTTCCATTTCTTCATAGGGGTCAAAATCATGTCTTTTTCTAGCCCATTCATCTAGATTCAAGTCCGGGAGACATTCCAACTTGGTATTTGCTTCATTAGTACTTAGGAGGTCTTCTTGATCAAAATTTGATCAGTTGGCATTGATTGGGCTAGGCACATAGGATTCAAGATGATATTCGAAATAGGTTCAGATATGATGGTGGCATTTTCCCCATACCTTGTCCTAAAGAGCATATGTGACCAGTCGGTGATAGGTAGCCTCTAATTTTGGCGGTGAAGTCCCTAGACAGTACAAAAAAAAATGTGGTGGAAAATCTATGGTGGACACATTTTGCAAGACAGTCACACTGAGGTAGGCATGTAGGGTGAGGCTCAGATCTTTAATGATTCCCATAGTGTTCACTGCTGTCCCATTTAATTGAACTAATCCTCTAGAGATAACCTTTTATTAAAGACCCAACTAGTCGGCTATTTGTTTGGGCATCACAAAACTACTAGCCCCAAAGTTAATCATACAATTTTGCACTAATTTATCCCCAATAATTAATGAGACATATAATGGAGGGGTATCAAGTTCTTACCTTGTTGTTCTCCTTGATTCTTCTTAGGTTGAGCTGCATTGGCAAGCACTCTCTCTTGCTGATTAAGGGTTTGATTTGAAATTGACCAATTCTGCATGGTAGTTTATAACAGATCCCTCTTCCCTGGAATGGCCAATGACTCCCATAGTGAAATGTTCACACTTTTCCTCTTCATTTTCTCAATAATATTGAATGAGTTATCTCTTTGATACCCTTTCCTAGACACATTTCTTTCTTCCACATAGGTTGTTACAACCGGTGCCTAGATGGATTTGGAAGGTGGCTTGGATTGGTTCTGCATGTTGGGGGTTGCACTTGGAACACTAACACCTTGTGGAGTGATGGAAGGTTGAGGATTACTTGAGTTTAGTGGTTGGCTCTCTCCAATGCTTCTCTTTTTGGACTGTGTATTGGAAGCCACACTTTGAGGAGGTAATTGATTCATCCCACAAAAATATTTAGCCTTGTCAATTTACAAGCATGGTCTCTCCTAGAGCTTCACCTTGTTGAGCTCCTTGCTACTGATCTTCCTCTTAAATAGTCTCTTGTGACACCATACTAGTTTACACCGTTAGAGCTTGATTCAGAGCAACATTAAAACACGTGGATTGGTTATGTGGGTGACTGCATGGAAAACACCAATCATATTCTTATGCCATATTGTTTTGTGCAGGGAGCAATGCCTTTGATGTTGAGGCTGTACTAGGATCATAAGACCTAAAAGGTATAACAGCTTGAGGTTGTCCTTGATTTTGATTTTGATTTACAGTTTGAGGTGGTGGCCTATTTTGTTGGTATTGGGGTCTAGCTTGATATTGAGCCTAAGGATGATATGGCCTAGAGCTCTGTGTTTGCTACCTTTTGATGGTCACTAGTTCATTTCCTAGGTTTTGCAGTTGCTTCATCACTTCTTGAAGCTCTTTAGAGGTGTTAGATGATGAAGTGGAAGCTTCAGCTGAGATTTGACTCCTAGGGGTGGGTATAGGAGCTAATGTGGGTGCTTGGTTAGTATCTGGGCTTCCTAACTCAGGGTACAGAGGCATGGATGGCCTAGGAGTGATTTTTCCAGCTTGAATCAAATGGTTTTCAGCCCCTATAGAGAGGCTATAGGCTGCAGGTAATGTAGTGCCCCCATTGACTGAATCATTAGGAAATATCAGAATTTAAATCCCTAAGAAAGTATAAGAAGGAACCTTCATCAGTGGGATTTACTGTTTTTGGAATCCTATCCCAAGTTCACTGGAATCTGAGGTTGAAGTTAGTCAGTGGTTCATTTGGGGCTCTCTTGATTGCTGTTATTACTCTCCAACAAAGACAAGTTATCACCTTTTTCCCGAAATTGATTATGAAGGGCCGTCCACAATTGGTTCCAGTTCTAGATAGAGCCTGCTGTAAGACTCCTGAACCATTGTGAAGCCTTCCCTTTGAGTGAAGAGGTGAGCAACTTGACTACTATGTCCATTTCATGAATCTCATGGATTGTGTAGACATTTGCAATATCTTGGACATGACTACCCGGAGAAGTTTGGTTCTCCCCAGTGAAATATGGGATACTCTTTAATGCTATAAGAGGAACTGGATTTTGTGCATGCAAGGAAAGTGGACTATTGCTAATGAAATTAACATAAGGATTTGGCTGAGCCATTCTAATTGGCCTGAGCAATCCTCTTGATTGAATGAATGGTCTACCAGGAGGAGGTGTTGATAAATCTTTGCTTGGTGGAGATAGAGACCTCTAGCCTCTTCTTCTTCTTCTCCCTCTATTTGGGGATAAGTTTAAATAGACAAATAGTCCCTTTTGTCTGGTTCTTGACCATGTTTGTATTTTTCTCATGAACTTACTTGGACTGCTGAAACCAGTAGATTTATTTCTTTTGGAGTCGCCAGATGTACAATTTTAAAAATTCTTAAAATCCAGAATCACAACAAGTGTACATCAATCCCTACTGTAATAAGATGGAGACTTCTTATCCCACTAGGCATGCCAAAACTATTAGTGCAGAATCAAAGCACCCCCAGATGAGCTCTAAAAGATCTGCTTCTCTAAGGTAGATTCATCTGGTGTGATTGCATAACATGGAACTTTTCCTAAGGTGTGGGACCTTGCAAATTGGAAAAGCTCTCCAAATTAAAGGTTGGTTCCTTATTCCTCTGTTCAGGTGCATATGTGAGGATTTACAGAGGATCTATTTCTCATATCTAGTCTAAACTTGCTAAGGGGACAGGGATAAAAGAATAAAAGAAATGAGAAATAACTAAACTACCAGGTGATGCACCAAAGGAATGATGAACACTTAGTTTTCTTTCGACATGAACCAATAAAATGCATACCATAAACAAGCACAGATAGCTAGATCTGTAATGAGAGACCGGATAGAAGCAAAAGAAACAAGAAGGATCTAAAATTGATCACAAACGTATTTTATTGCTCTATAGATTAATACAGTTCATTACAGAATAGTTGAAAGGAAGAAATGTGTTATAATTTTAATGGAAGGCCTGAACCCCACAAATCCTTTACTAGAAGGAGAAGGGAGCCTGCAAAAATAAGAATATCCAACCCTTTACAATGAACCCTGCATTCATATTTATAGATTCAGCCTAAGAGAAGAAAGAGAGAGAGAGAGAGAATCGGGAAAACGTGGGTCAAGGCTCAACCATCGTTGTTAATGTGTCTACTAAAATCTACCCCGAATTCATCTTTCCTGCATCGATCCTTGGTTCTATGCCTTGAAGGAAGAGGAAATGGTGGAAATAGATCAAATATGATCTTGTTGTTAAGAATGATGATCCTACATTGAATGCTCAAAGACGTTTCTCCATTTTACCTACACCTAACTTCCCAAAAATTAAAGTTTCAGACTCCCATGGCGTAGAAGAGATCGAGATTTTTCCAATGGTGTTAGATTTGCAATATTTTGAGCCCTGGGTCGAAAGATATGCCCCTTTGAATTTTGAATCGATTCCATACAAATGGGTGGGAAAAAAATTGAAAAATGAGTCCCCCTTTTGGATTGGGACACGTGATAGCTAGATTGGAACAAAATTTAGGCCCGTGGGTCCGCAATTCACCTTTTATTTTTTTGCGCAAAAATGCAAAACTTAAAAAATTCCCATAGCCCCGAAGCTCCACATAGACACATGGATCCTTTTGGTTGGATGGGAAATGTGCACTCATTTTTACCTTTATGCTTTTTGGACAAAAGGAAAAATTTTACGTTTTCTCCGACTCTCCACCTTGGCTTTAACTCGGGTCTAAATGTTGAATTTTTCCCAGGTGGAGTTGCTTATAACTTTTACTCCCTTTTGAGGCAAAGGGCGAAAAATAAAAATTTTCCCCGACACCTCACTTCCCTCTAGGAAAAGTGTCACTCGGCACTTGTTTGGAAACCTTTTCTCTATTTGACCCTTGAATCAAGCACCATTGAGACACTTGGCGACCTCCACCGGTCTGCATTTGTGCATTGACTATTCAACTAACTCTACCTCTGTGATAGAACATGTGGAGGCACCACGCTTGTTTACAAACCCGACCCAAAGTTTTCCTTTGGAGGAGCACCGAGTTGACACTTGTCACCTCCGCTACTATGTGGACTTTTCAATGGTTCCTCTCATTTTTAGGCTTTGGGCTACGTGGTGAGCTTGCACTCATTTGGGTCTCCACCTTTGGGCCAACTCTTGGAAATGCACTAGGCTGACACTTGGCACTCTCTGCTCGCATGTTCATACTTATTCAATTTTAAGGCCCGCCTGTCTGCCTTTGACTCTGTTTGACCATTTGACCCTACCTCTGTCCCACCCTGGGACAGGTGGAGATGTGGCACTTGTTTGAGCCTCTCTATTTAGATCCATCTTTGGAGAAGTGTCGTGTCGACACTTGTCTCTCTCCGCTGGCTCCTTGACTGCCTTTGACCATTTGCTACGTGGAGGGCTGACATAAGTTTGAGTTCCTTCCTCTAGATTTACAAGAGTTGGAGCATCGTTAGGACACGTGGTCTCTTCCACTTGCCTCCTCCATACTTAGTCATTTTTTAGGCCTTTCCTAAACCGTTTCAAGCCTAAGGATGTCAAATCTTTGTCATTCTTATTTCTTCTTACTTCTAGCTCTTTTGTAGCATCTTCCCTGCTTGTCCAACCCTGCTATTTGATGGTTCTACCTACTTGTAACTTAGAGAATGGATTTAAAGCACAGAGACGGCCCGACAGTGTCGCTTCCTTCTATACAAGATCCATTGCTCTTTCTTCATCTCCACCACTTCATTGCTAAACCATTTTTGTAACCAATTTGTAGGATTAAATTGAGTTCTCTCGGTCCCTTTTATGCGGGGTCGTGATTCGATCTAATACTTAGCTTGGGGTGAAATATAGATAACAATGACCTACAAAAATCCCATCGTGGACTTCCTTAATGGTGTAGGGAATTTCAGAACTTGTAAGGCATCATAAGAGGATACCGTCGAAGTCATGCTTATAAAGGAGAACACCCATGATGACATAACTAGAGACACTTTTAAGAAACACCCATTTTCTATTACGAGTGAGATCAACTGGTAGAATGGAAATTGACAGATAGTCTACAAATTGTTTATACCGAAGGTCACGTGGGTCAGGTGTAATGGTTCTGATGGAGTAGACCTTGTAGATACCAAATTTGTGTCTTATGACCCCCTGTGCCCCGCATCTCATTTCGCAACCTAACCTCATCACCTAAACCTTACACAATTATTTATTAATTACCTTATAATTAATAAATCCACATCACCATACCTACCACCTCATTTTGCCACCTCATCATGACCTAGTCTTAACCCTAAACTAACCTAATTAAGACCTATAACTTGGTCCACATTCCACACCTATGACTAATTACTCCTCATCCGCACCTAAAACCAACTTCATAATGACTTGACCAAGCCCGCAACTAATCCCTCAGAGAAAAGGAGGGAAAGCTGGCTATTTTACCAAAAATAGCCCGCTTTGACTGACCGATACCGGTTCCTATTCGACCGCCGTCGGTTGCGTAACCACCATCGGTTCCCTGTAAATGACCACTTCCAACCAAAAACAAAGGATGGGATTTTGATTTTGATCGAGAAAAAGAGAAATCATCGAAAGGATCCAGATTTTGCTTGGCCGAGTAGAGACAAGTGAAGAAACAGGAAGAGTTTGCAGAGAAGGACATCAAGCCCAAGACTGCAACTGAATAACCAGAGCCCAGTAACACTCATCCGAGCATCAGAAGAGGAGATAACTCATCTTGGATTGTCAGATCATCCAACTTGGGTCCTGTTCTCATCATCACAGTCCTGAAACCTGCACCTGCATCAGGGACAAGTAGTGTTTTATATGTTTCTAAGCACCATTTTCTTGAACCTGTTGATTAATAGTAATCATAAGTTTATTCCTAGATCTACTACCAGCAACATACTACACTTAACCTTCACCCATACATCCTGATATTGCCCAGAAGGCCATTTTACCACACTCTGAGTCTTCCCTATCCTCCCATCATTCCCCTCAGCCATCCACCAATCTTAATAACCCCACAATCACCTTGCAACCAACCTCTATCCAGAAGCACTTAGATTGCTGACCCTACCGGTATCGTTTATCCCCTACCGGCGGCGGTTCTCTAACCGTGGTCGGTTATCCAGTGACCGGCGTCGGTCACTGTGACTTATACCCCAAAACCTTATTCCCACCTATTTGCCACCTAACAACCTCAGATCCAGTCTGGTTTATCCCTCTAACTCAACCTGGATGTATCAACGACCAGTAACCGAACCAACAACGTGACGCTTTATTATTGATAGTTTAGCTCCTATTGCTTTGTAACGAGATACCTAAATCGAGATTTTGCAATAGCTTTCTTTATTATCATTTGTGTTAAATCATATTAAAAGGGGCCACCGACCACCTTCAAAAGGAAGTTTTATATTTCCTTGGCCTAAGGCAGATCCCTCATTTATTGTCTAATTAAAATCGGTGGTCTGTATTCTTACTTGCAGTAGTCCTTCCAAGACAAAAAGGAGTTCTTCGCAATGATCGATCTTCTTTCTCTCTGTGCGCGCACACCATCTCAACATTCAACAGGTATTCCTCCTAGCCCTAACCCTTATCTGTTTCTCAAAGGAATGATAGGATAGAAGCAAGTCTATTCTGCAGAGACGAAACATTTCGTGTGAAACATTTTGGCACGCCCGGTGGGACCCATTTCGGGTTTCTATTTCTCTTGCTTGCTTTTGTTTTAGGAAACATACTTGTTGTTTCTGTTTTGTTATATTTAGTAAAGAATTTGTCTTGCTTTCCTAGTTTCGCATTAGTGAAAGTCATCTTATTTACTTCATCGAATATCATTTTTGATTTGGGTTTAAAACACGTGCATTACATTCTTGCTTGCTTTACATTTTCAATTCTAGTGAACATAGACTAAGTAACAGTCGTACACGTGGGGTGATTTCCACGGTATTGACAGAAATTAATCTTACTTTCATTACACAACACATACCGAATCACTTCATAATTAACACAACACTCAAAACATCCCCCTTTTCCACGGTATTCCTCCTTGGAGATTGAGGTAACCTTATAAGCCAAAACAAACTTGACATTTCCCCTAAGTCTTTTGTTTAGGATTGACATCATTCCACATCTAAAGGCATAAGCCCACAATAATTAAAATTAACCCTAGGGTTAGTCTCTGGATTTGCGTGTGCATCTTGCTTGTTTTCAGTTCTGTTTTCTCTGTTATACACTGTCTTCTGTGATTACCTTAGAACAATTTGATAAATGTACTGAGCGTTGTTAACAATCAAATCAGCAGCTTCTTATATTTTCTTATACCAGTCTTATTACACCGACATCGGTTAACTGACCGACGTCGGCTATAGTCTAACCGACATCGGTTATCAGACCGATATCGGTTACTGTCTTTTACAGTTCCTGACAAACCAGCAACCTACCAATTTCACCATTCTGAGTCTGTTTCTATTCTTGATAGATTGAAACCCTACTGTGTACTCCTGTCCATGGTTGTTATCACTCGAAAGCAAGCCGCCGCCATGGTTTCACATGCTTGCTCTGTGCCTTTTCCTGAATCACCCCCTTCACATTCTGTGGGGAATCCTACGGACACCAGCGAGGTTCCTAAAATTCCTGTGGGAGATAAAGAATTTTCCAAATTTCTGGATGCTAATCCTAGCACTGTACAATACTAT
The DNA here is from genome assembly GCA_018340775.1 of Taxus wallichiana var. yunnanensis. NCBI lineage: Eukaryota > Viridiplantae > Streptophyta > Pinopsida > Cupressales > Taxaceae > Taxus > Taxus wallichiana. The sequence continues at coordinate 963,471,999 of CM031237.1, forward strand.
TTGTCTCATGCCCTTGACCGTACACCCGACGGTCAACTCCTTGTTGGCATGCCTATCAGTATAGCTGCTCATTTAGCCCCTTCTCCACCTGATAACTCTGCTTTGCCTTCCGCATCCTTAGTCCCGTCGCCTACCTCAGTAGCTTCAGGGGTCCATACGGCACCGATTGGCTTTCCTTTGGTTAATCTTGGGCCCAACATGTCATTACCGCCAACTTCTCCTACCTCGTCTCTCTTGCATGATTGTTCATTTCCACACACATATCCAAACCTCAATAGCTTATATAAGACATCCCTATTCGGTTGCCTCAACACATTCATCCTCCATACCTTATCAACATTTAACCCCACCATTGTCTAGCGGTGGCCCTTGGCCCAATTTGCCTCTGTTTACCACAACCACACCATCATCTCATCCAACTTTTGATTTAATTAAACAAATGATGGACAAAATGTAAAATTTGGAGGCTTCATTTGGGAAGTCGTAGCGCCTTGACATACGAGCAAGTTTGTCGAGCCTATCCACCCTTCGATCCCCCTTCATTCATATCCTCCTCAATGGGAATTACCAAAGTTTACCCGCTTTAACAGATGAGGAGGACCTCAACAACACTTGCGATCATTTAGACATGCCTGCTATCGATTGCTCACGACGACGCTTTACTACTCCGCACCTTTCCCATGTCCTTATCGGACCCGCCTTGAGTGGTACAAAGGTTACTTTAACCCAAAGACTCAATCTTCTCTTTTAACCAAATAGCCCAATCTTTCTTAGATCATTTCTCCATTAACATTGCCAAGAAAGTATCTATCACCGACCTCTATGCCATCGACAATTTGAAGACAAATCTATCGCAGATTTCGTTGGACGATGGCGGGGCCTTATCAACCAACTTACGTATGCCTTGCCTCGATCGAACTTATCGAACTGTTTATGTGGGCTGCGCTAAGCACATCTCTCCTACCCTCCAAATTCAAACTTTCCATACATTTGACGAGGCCTTTACTATGGCTCAAAACTAGAGATTCGAGCCTTAGAGGAAGAGAAATTGCGGTTGCGCAACAAAACCCCACTTTCAACCCAAGATTCCACCAACAAACCCAACACCACCAATCCTCACCCATCAATCGCTTCGCCAAATCAAAGGGGTCATGCACACTTGTGATGGTCAAATCCCAACCACGCCTAATACCCCACCAAAACCACCTATAAGTATAAAGCGTAGCCCATCAACTACACTCCTTGGGAGAAACATATGGTGTGATATTGGAAAAATTGCTTAAAGTAGGAGCCATTACCTTACCTCCTGTTAAACCTCACTCCGGGTTTGATTCCACTCACGCCATACCTTCTTGTACAAAGAAAATGACTTCATTAATTTCCACCGCGTGAAGGGACACGATCATGAGAAGCTGCAAGATGTTGAAAAACATAGTGCAGGAAATGGTTGATGTGGGGGATATAGCCCTCGATAATCCTAACGCCCCTGCTAACCGAAATTTGAAAATATTCAACAAACCATTCCCGAATCATTCTTCTAACAGTAATCTAAACCAAGATATCTTAGCCGAGGAGAGTGTTCATGAGATCCATGTAGTCTTCGATTCCCAGCCAAAGACCTCTATCGAACAAATTCTGAATCAAACCTCTTCACTAACGCAGAAACCAAACCCCCTTCCTCGTCATCAAGACAAACTGAAATCCTTTCCGTTCCTTTACCCATCAAGGAATTAACCACCCAGAGTTCCCTTCTCACAAATGAGCCTTCTTACACCACATCCTTGCAAGACTGTGAGCGGATGTTATCTAATTTATCTATTTCCCAAACGTCTCCTTCTACCATTCTTGTTGTACAAGAGGAAGGCTCGCCACTTCTTTTGTCATCCTTAGATGAGAAACCTCTTGAACCGACATCACCACATTCTTTAAACATGACAGATCCTCTCAAACACGCCCTCCTACCTATTAGTCCTTCATCACCTAAATCTTTTCAGCAACCGGTTGACCTCTTAATGCCCATTGATACAGTGCCTCATACCCCTTGTATCACACCCACAGTGGACCGGAATCACAACCCACCTTTCTTCCATACAAAAGTTCCTATTCACACGTGAGGACTGTCATTCCCTAGAAGATAGATAGGTCCTATGGGAACGTTTGAGTACGCCATATTCTACTCAAATGAAAATGACCAATCCTGATGCCTCTACCATATACCCGAAGTGTTTACAGAAGCTTAAAATGCCTATGTCCTCATCTTCACCCCCACATCTCTACCAAATACCTCATCCACTTCTATTAACCTAACCAAATCTTCCCCTATGCTTGGGACCTCACCCATACCTAGTCTAACACACCCACCTAAGCGGCTTGATTTATCTAAAATAAAGCCATCCATCCCATTAGGATACTGAGACTCAATTTCCTCAATCTATGCCAGTAAACACAACTAAAACCCTCGTCGTCACACCTACCTTCCATATTGGGACCCCATCCCTCTACCTTACATCAATATATCATACCTCCTACATTTTCTTTAAAGCGACCTACGCCTTACGCACCCATACAAAAATCCAAGGGTATAGAACACCGTCACCCCGCATATCTGTCGCACCTATCAACCCTAAACAAATTCCATCATCAAAAGATTTGTTTTCTGTCACTCCTATTTCTCCGTGGTTGTTTTCTGATACCACATCATCTGTGGCCTCATCATCCAACCTAGCTTTTGCGTTAAAGAAGCCACGTTTAGTTAAAACCCATTATCAAAACTCCTTGGCTAAACCACCCCCCATACGAACCAACCCCACCACGTCATCACTAGAATCGACCCAGTCAATAGCCTCATTTTCCTCTGACTTTGACCCACTCAAAGGGTCTTACGCCAAAATCCTTTCTATGTTAATAGAGAATGCGACCATTTCCTACCCCCACTTAGACCTTATGATCCATCTAAACCTCGACCAATAGGTTACGATGAGTCTAAAATCTACGCTTACCACTACACACCAGGACATGACATAGAGGGATGCAAAGCATTGAAAGCCATACTTCGTCCGTCACCTCTCTCAGATAGAAAAGTTAAGAAAGACAACTTACGAAGAGAGAGACCTTTAGCTTCAATTCCCTCTCCTATACCACCTGTCCCCGCCTCACCAAGATCTATCTTTATTACAGCCCACCTCTCAAAAAAACCATGACCTATCCCTACCATCTTCCTCCTCTCGTATTCACGAGATCAATATGAATAGTTTTGCTACTCGAGGGTAGAAAAACAATGGGAAAGCGAAAGAAAACACACCTACGGCATCTCTTTCTCCGTCCACCATCCCGATTGCACCACCACCTAAAGTGGTTATTCACCAGAACACTGCCTATCCAAGTCTCTAATGGCATTTCCCACCGAACTATGATCAAACAACTTCACCAATCGCTTTGTAAAAATGACATTGTATGATCTCATTCGAGACTTGAATCTCATCGACAAGCTCTCGTTGAAATCCTTCAAGGATAGAGGTTTTACCTAATGAAACCTTGCACTACCTCTATTCTAACACCCAATCACGTTGCTTCGCTCACCAAACAATCTATCTCCCAACCACTACGCTCTGCATGCACAAGCATTCTTTCGGTTTCTCCGAAGATGAAATTATCGACTTTGGTGCCGAAGATCCCGACCTGCTCTTTTCATCTCGGCCAGATTCGGGATATTCGGTACGTCATGTTATGATTGACGGGCGCGCTTAGCCTAAACATCATCTCTTCAAAATCCTTCCAACAAATGAATATCCCTTCTAGTTGTATGTGTACCAACCCCATCATGTTGCGATCATTCAATGATGCTATTACTTCTACTTTAGGCACCGTGATCCTTAACATTCGTGTAGGACCACATACTTTACCCGAACTCTTCTATGTCCTTGAGGAGAGTTCCATACAATATGTTGTTAGGCCGCCTTGGATCTCGGCTATGGGATATCTTCCCTCCACCTTACATAGATGCATAAAATTTGAGTACGAGGGAAGTCCTACACCGTAAAGATGATCCTCCCCCTTCAAAACTTGCAATATGTTGTATCGCCCTAATGATGTGCTTGTACCGGTCAAGACAACCATTCATCCAACTCAGCCATCTACTTCCGACGCACCTACACCTTTAACCAATGAAACTGCTATTACAAATATTACTTCCTTTCCCACAAATAACATCCCAACCTCCGACCCCTTAGTAGATTTTTTTCAACACCTTACGCTGGGGGAGTACCACCTATATAACGTTAGCTCTTTCCATACCCCACGGGAGTATGGACAGCGATTCATGCACATCCCACCTACGGCCGTCACGTGGGGAGGTAATCTCTTACGGACCACCCCATTGCCGCACCAACCTAACGTATGGGGGTGTTGACGCATCCTCCATTACCCCCGAACCTCCTCTTGGTGTGGTTCCCTTCCAATCAATTTTCAATACTTGATAAATCGTCGTTTAGCCTCACCTTCTTGACTGCGTTGTCTTGAAAGGCTTTGGTTTTGGTCTTTATGAACAAGACCGACATACACTCATTCCCGTGACTACACGCACACACAATGATCACAAGTGGTCTCGGTTTTCTGAAACACCTACACCGGAGAAACCTCGTGTCGCTTGTATCACGGAGGATGACGACGCCACCCCTACCAAACCATCATCACCCACTTTTCCATCATCACCCACGAGTCGATAGACCACGAATCTATCCCTCCCGACTTTTTTTTTTTTTTTTTCATAAATGCTATCTTCATAGGTCCTCTCACTTATCAACGCGATAATGAGGACCCATCTTCTCTTCCCCTTCTGTATCCAGACATGATCGAAGAGGATTCACCTTCGATTAATGTTGTTGAGTGCCAGGATGACGACTCCATCCTCACTTACCTTGGTGCGGATGACTCCTATATTCAACGCGCCTTACCGTCTGAAACACAAACCATGTTGAATGAGTCGACTATAGAAATCAACATCCACACAGAGGAGGATCCTCACGTTGTGAAGATCGGACAATCCCTTAACACATCAGAACAAGCCGCCTTTACTACCTTTCTCCGTACCCGCAACCAAGCTTTCGCTTGGTCCTACGCTGACATGCCAGGAATTGATCCTACCATTGCTGTCCATAACATCACCCTAAACCCCGATTCCAAACCAGTCAAACAAAAACTGAGAAAAATGCATCCACGCATTGCCCTCTTGGTCAAAGAAGAGCTTCAACGACTTCTTTCTGTTTCCTTCATCTTGCCTATTGACTATCCTCAATGGATTTCTAACATTGTACCTATCACTAAAGCGATGGGGGGACTTCGGATATGCATGGATTTCTGAGACCTTAACCTCGCTTGCCCCAAGGATGACTTCCCCCTCCCAAGTATTGATCAACTTGTTGATCTCACTGCGGGCCATGAAATGCTTTCTCTCATGGATGGCTTTTCGGGATACAATCAAATTTTGGTAGCCCGGCGATCAACATAAAACTGCCTTCATAACTCCTTGGGGAACCTTCTGTTATCGTGTCATGCCATTTGGCCTTAAGAATGCTGGTGCGACCTATCAGTGGGCTATGACTTACATTTTTCATGACATTATGCACACTATCCTTGAGGATTATGTCAATGATCTTCTTGGCAAATCTAAACATCGTAGTGAACATCTCGATGTTTTAACCATTATTTTCGATCACGTGTTGCAATATTCAGTTCAGCTTCAACCAAAGAAAAGTCTATTCTCAGAGTGAAACATTCCGTGAGAAACACAATGTCCTTTTAAGAAGGTGATGGAAAAGGTGACATCGATCCGAGAGTTGGGAGATGAAACGCCGGATGGATTGAAGTTTACCCTACAAACTACGTAATTGTTTAAGGTTTTGGGTGGGGCATTTCTAGGATAACTTTGACTTTAGATGGATCGACCTCAATGCCACGCAAAGAGACGATAAAGCCAAGAAGTTTTCTCTAAAAGAACACCAAAGACACATTTCTTTGGTTGAATCCGGATGAATATTGTAACAAAGCGATCAAAAATAATGGTTAAAACATCGAGATGTTCACTACGATGTTTAGATTTACCAAGAAGATCATCGACATAATCCTCAAGGATAGTGTGCATAATGTCATGAAAATGTAAGTCATAGCCACCGATAGGTCGCACTGCAATTCTTAAGGCCAAATGGCATGACACGATAATGTAGGTTCCCAAGGATTTATGAAGGTAGTTTTATGTTGATCGGCCGGGGCTACCAAAATTTGATTGTATCCCGAAAAACCATCCATGAGAGAGAGCATTTCATGGCCCGCAGTGAGATCAACAAGTTGATCAATACTTGGGAGGGGGAAGTCATCTTTGGGGCAAGCGAGGTTAAGGTCTCAGAAATCCGTGCATATCCGAAGTCCCCCCATGGCTTTAGTGATAGGTACGATGTTAGAAATCCATTGAGGATAATCAATAGGCAAGATGAAGGAAACAGAAAGAAGTCGTTGAAGCTCTTCTTTGACCAAGAGGGCAATGCGTGGATGCATTTTTCTCAGTTTTTGTTTGACTGGTTTGGAATCGGGGTTTAGGGTGATGTTATGGATGGCAATGGTAGGATCAATTCCTGGCATGTCAGCGTAGGACCAAGCGAAAGCTTGGTTGTGGGTATGGAGAAAGGTAGTAAAGGCGGCTTGTTCTGATGTGTTAAGGGATTGTCTCGATCTTCACAACGTGAGGATCCTCCTCTGTGTGGATGTTGATTTCTATAGTCAACTCATTCAACATGGTTTGAGTTTCAGATGGTAAGGCGCGTTGAATATAGGAGTCATCCGCACCAAGGTAAGTGAGGATGGAGTCGTCATCCTGGCACTCAACAACATTAATCGAAGGCGAATCCTCTTCGATCATGTCTGGATACAGAAGGGGAAGAGAAGATGGGTCCTCATTATCACGTTGATAAGTGAGAGGACCTATGAAGATAGCATTTATGAAAAAAAAAAGTTAGGAGGGATAGATTCAGGGTCTATCGACTCTGTGGGTGATGATGGCAAAGTGGGTGATGATGGTTTGGTAGGGGTGACGTCATCTTCTTCCAGGATACAACTGACACGAGGTGTCTCCTGTGTAGGTGTTTCAGGAAAACCGAGACCACTGCGATCATTGTGTTTGTGTGTAGTCACGGGAATGAGTGTATGTCGGCCTTGCTCATAAAGACCAAAACCAAAGCCTTTCCAAGCACAGTGAGTCAAGAAGGTGAGGGCGAAACGATGATTTGTCAAGTATTGAAAATCGGATTGGAAGGGAACCACACCAAGAGGAGGTTCAGGGGTAATGGAGGATGCGTCAACACCCCCATACGTTAGGTTGGTGCGGCAATGGGGTGGTCCGTAAGAGATTACCTCCCCCACGTGATGATCGTAGGTGGGATGTGCATGTAATTGTCCGTACTCCTACGGGGTATGGAAAGAACTAATGTTATATAGCGGTACTCCCCCAGCGTAAGGCGTTGAAAAACATCTACTAAGGGGTCAGAGGTTGGGATGTTATCTGCGGGAAAGGAAGTAATATTTGTAACGGCGGTTTCATTGGTTGAAGGCGTAGGTGCGTCGGAAGTAGATGGCTGGGTTGGATGAACGGGTGTCTTGACTGGTATAAGTACATCATTAGGGCGATACAACATATTGCAAGTTTTGAAGGGGGGAGGATCAGCTTTTACGGTGTAGGACTTCCCCTCGTACTCAAATTTTATGCACCTATGTAAGGTGGAGGGAACGCATCCCATAGCCCTGGATCAAAGGGTGGCTAACAACATGTTGTATTGGAACTCTCCCTCAAGGACACATAGAAGAGTTCGGGTAAAGTACGTGGTCCTACACGAATGTTAAGGATCACGGTGCCTAAAGTAGAAGTAATAGCATCATTGAATGATCGCAACATGATGGGGTTGGCACACATGCAACTAGAAGGGATATTCATTTGTTGGAAGGATTTTGAAGAGATGATGTTTAGGCTAGCGCCCTCGTCAATCATAACACGACGTGCACAATATCCCGAATGTACGCTGAAATGAAAAGAGTAGGGTCAGGATCTTCGGCACCAAAGTCGACAATTTCATCTTCGGAGAAACCGACAAAGACAAATTACTTGCTATACGAGAGGCGTAGTGGTTGGGGAGATAGATTGTTTGGTGAGCGAAGCAACATGATTGGGTGTTAGAATAGAGGTAACAGGCAAGGTTTCATTAGGTAAAACCTCTATCCCTTGAAGGATCTCAATGAGAGCTTGTCGATGAGATTCAAAAGTCTGAATGAGATCATACAATGTCATTTTTACGGGTGATTGGTGAAGCTGTTTGATCATAGTTCGATGGGCAATGCCATTAGAGACGGGATAGGCGGGTCCGCGAATAACCACTTTAGGTGGTGGTGCAATCGGGATGGTGGACGGAGAAAGAGATGCCACAGGCGTGTTTTCTTTCGCTTTCCCATTGTTTTTCTGCCCTCGAGTAGCAACACTAATCATATTGATCTCGTGAATACGAGAGGAGGAAGATGGTAGGGATAGGTCATGGTTTTCGAGAGGTGGGGCTGTAATAATGATAGATCTTGGTGAGGCGGGGACAGGTGGTATAGGAGAGGGAATTGAAGCTAAAGGTCTCTCTCTTCGTAAGTTGTCTTTCTTAACTTTTCTATCTGAGAGAGGTGACAGACGAAGTATGGTTTTCAATGCTTTGCATCCCTCTACGTCATGTCCTGGTGTGTGGTGGTAAGCGCAGATTTTAGACTCATCATAACCTATAGGTCGAGGTTTAGATGGATCATAAGGTCTAAGTGGGGGTAGGGAAATGGTCACATTCTCCACCAACATAGCAAGGATTTTGGCGTAAGACCCTTTGAGTGGGTCAAAGTCAGAGGAAAATGAGGCTATTGATGGGTCGATTATGGTGATGACATGGTGTGGTTGGTTTGTATGGGGGTGGTTTAGCCAAAGAGTTTTGGTAATGGGTTTTAACTAACCGTGGTTTCTTTGGCGTAGAGGCTATGTTTAGCTGGTTGGATGATGAGACCACAGATGATGTGGTATTAGAAAACAACCACGGAGAAATAGGAGTGACAGAAAACAAATCTTTTGATGGTGGAATTTGTTTATAGTTGATAGGTGGACAAGATACGCGGGGTTTGGTGTTACTATACCCTTGGATTTCTATGGGTGCGTAAGGCATAGGTTGCTTTAAAGAAAACACAGGAGGTATGATATATTGATGTAAGGTAGAGGGATGGGGTCCCAATATGGAAGGTAAGTGTGACGACGAGGGTTTTAGTTGTGATAGAGGCATAGGTTGAGGAGATTGAGTCTATCTCCTAATGGGATGGATGACTTTATTTTTAGATAAATCAAGCCACTTAGGTGGGTGTGTTAGACTAGGTATGGGTAAGGTCCCAAGCGTAGGGGAAGATTTGGCTAAGTTAATAGAAGTGGACAAGGTATTTGGTAGAGATGAGGGGGGTGAAGATGAGGACATGGGCATTTTAAGCTTCTGTAAACACTTCGGGTATATGGTAGAGGCATCAGGATCAGTCATTTGCATTTGAGTAGAATATGGCGTACTCAAACGTTCCCATAGAACCTGTCTATCTTCTATGGAATGACAGTCCTCACGTGTGAATAGGAACTTTTGTATGGAAGAAAGGTGGGTTGTGATTCCGGTCCACTGTGGGTGTGATACAAGGGGTATATGAGGCACTGTATCAATGGGCGTTAAGAGATCAACCGGTTGCTGAAAAGATTTTGGTGATGAAGGACTAATAGGTAGGAGAGTGTGTTTGAGAGGATCTGTCATGTTTAAAGAATGTGGTGATGTCGGTTCAAGAGGTTGCTCATCTAAGGATGAGAAAAGAAGTGGCAAGCCTTCCTCTTGTACAGCAAGAATGGTAGAAGGAGACATTTGAGAAATAGATAAATTAGATAACATCCGCTCACAGTCTTGCAAGGATGTGGTATAAGAAGGCTCATTTGTGAGAAGGGAACGCTGGGCAGCTAATTCCTTGATGGGTAAAGGAATGGAAAGGATTTGAGTTTGTCTTGATGGCGAGGAAGGGGGTTCGGTTTCCTGCGTTAGTGAAGAGGCTTGATTGAGAATTTGTTCGATAGAGGTCTTTGGCTGGGAATCGAAGACTGCATGGATCTCATGAACACTCTCCTCGGCTAAGATATCTTGGTTTAGATTACTATTAGAAGAATGATTCGGGAATGGTTTGTTGAATATTTTCAAATTTCGGTTAGCAGGGGTGTTAGGATTATCGAGGGCTATATCCCCTGCATCAACCATTTCCTGCACTACGTTTTTCAACATCTTGCAATTCTCATGACTGTGTCCCTTCACGCGGTGGAAGTTACAGAAGTCATTTTCTTTGTACCAAGAAGGTATGGCGCGAGTGGAATCGAACTTGGAATGAGGTTTAACAGGAGGTAAGGTAATGGCTCTGCTTTGAGCAATTTTTCCAATATCACACCATATGTTTCTCCCAAGGAGTGTAGTTGATGGGTTTTGCTTTATACTTATAAGTGGTTTTGGCGGGTATTAGATGGTGGTTGGGATTTGACCATCACCGCGTGCACAGCCCCTTTTGATTTCGAAGTGGTCGATGGGTGAGGATTGGTGGTGTTAGGTTTGTTGGTGGAATCTTAGGTTCGGAAAGTGGGGTTTTTGTTGCGTAACCGCAATTTCTCTTCCTCTAAGGCTCGAATCTCTAGTTTTCGAGCCATAGTAAAGGCCTCGTCAAATGTACGAAAAGTCTAAATTTGGAGGGTAGGAGAGATGTGTTTAGCGCAGGCCCGCGTAAACAGTTCGATAAGTTCGGTTTGAGGCAAGGCATACGTAAGTTGGTTGATAAGGCCCCGCCATCGTCCAACGAAATCTGCGATAGATTCGTCTTCAAATTTTCGGATGGCATAGAGGTCGGTGATAGATACTTTCTTGGCAATGTTAATGGAGAAATGATCCAAGAAAGATTGGGCTAATTGGTTAAAAGAGAAGATTGAGTGCTGGGTTAAAGCACTGTACCACTCCAAGGCGGGTCCTGATAAGGACATGGGAAAGGTGTGGAGTAGTAAAGCATCGTCGTGAGCAATCAGATAGCAGGCATGTCTAAATGATCGCAAGTGTTGTTGAGGGTCCTCCTTACTGTTAAAATGGGTAAATTTTGGTAATTCCCATTGAGGAGGATATGAATGAAGGGGGATCAAGGGTGGATAGGCTCCCACAAACTTTCGTATGTCAAGGCGCTACGACTTCGTGAAACAAGCCTCTAGGTTTTGCATTTTGTCCATCATTTGTTTAATTAAATCAATAGTTGGATGAGATGATGGTGTGGTTGTGGTAAACGGAGGAAAATTGGGCCAAGGGCCACCACTAGACAATGGTGGGGTTAAATGTTGATAAGGTATGGAGGACGACTATGTTGAGGCAACCGAATAGGGATGTCCTATATAAGTTTGAGGTTACTGGATATGTGTGTGGAAATGAAAAGGTGGGCGAGCTTGAGAAGGAAAGCTCGTGTGGATAGGTGGTAGAGAAAGTCATGAACGCAGAACAGTCTGCAAGAGAGAGACGAGGTAGGAGCGGTTGGGGCAGAGGTAATGACATGTTGGGCCCAAGATTAACCAAAGGAAATCCAATCATGCCGTATGGGTGAGGCGGACTAAGGATGCGGAAGGCAAAGCAGAGTTATCAGGCAGAGAAGGGGCTAAATGAGCAGCTATACTGATAGGCATGCCAACAAGGAGTTGACCATCGGGTGTATGGTCAAGGGCATGAGACAAATAGTATTGTATAGCGCTAGGATTATCATCCAGAAATTTGGCAAATTCTTTATCTCCCACAGGAATTTTAGGAACCTCGCTGGTGTCCGTAGGATTCCCCATAGAATGTGAAGGGGGTGATTCAGCAAAGGAACAGAGCAAGCATGTGAAACCATGGCGGCAGCTTGCTTTCGAGTGATAACAACCATGGACAGGAGTTTACAGTAGGGTTTCAATCTATCGAGAACAAAGAATGCAACTCGGGTCGGTGAAATTGGTAGGTTGTTGGTTTGTCGAGAATCGGAAAGACGAATGGCGATATCGGTCTGATAACCGATGTCGGTTATACTATAGCCGACGTCGGTCAGTTAACCGATGTCGGTGTAATAAGACTGGTATAAGAAAATATAAGAAGCTGCTGATTTGCTCAGTATATTTATCAAATTGTTCTAAGGTAATCACAGAAGACAGTGTATAACAGAGAAAACAGAACTGAAAACAAACAAGATGCACATGCAAATCCAGAGACTAACCCTAGGGTTAATTTTAATTATTGTGGGCTTATGCCTTTAGACGCGGAATGATGTCAATCCTAAACAAAATACTTAGGGGAAATTTCATGTTTGTTTTGGCTTATAAGGTTACCTCAATCGGGCGGAGGAATACCGTAGAAAAAGGGGGATGTTTTGAGCTGTTGTGTTAATTGTGAAGTGATTCGGTATGTGTTGTGTAGTGAAAGTAAGATTAATTTCTTGTCAATACCGTGGAAATCACCCCCACGTGTACGACCTATTACTTAGTCTATGTTCACTAGAATTGAAAACAGCAAGCAAGAATGTAATGCACGTGTTTTAAACCCAAATCAAAACGATATTCGATGAAGCAAATGAGATGACTTTCACTAATGCGAAACTAGGAAAGCAAGACAAATTCTTTACTAAATATATAACAAAAACAAGCAACAGCAAGTATGCTTCCTAAAATGAAAATAAGCAAGAAACAAACCCAAAATGGGTCCCACCTGTGCCAAAAAATGTTTCGCATGGAATGTTTCGCTCTCTGAGAATAGACTTGCTTCTATCCTATCATTCCTTTGAGAAACAGATAAGGGTTAGGGCTAGGAGGAATACCTGTTGAATGTTGAGATGGTGTGCGCGTACCGTAGAGAGAGATCAGATCGACTGCAAAGAACTCCTTTTTGTCTTGGAAGGACTACCTGCAAATAAGAACACAAGACCACAAGATTTTGATTAGACAATAAATGAGGAAACTGCCTTGGGCCCAGGAAATATAAAACTTCCTTTCGAAGGTGGTCAGTTCCCCTGCTAATATGAATTAACACCAAAGACTGTAAAATATCAATTAAATTGCTTCGTTGAGACGGGCAGAGGAAAAGGCTGGTTTCTGGTTTTGAGTCACAGTAACCGATACCGGTTTCTGATAACCGATATCGGTATGGTCTGGTTGTAGGTTGGTTGTGTTGTGGGGTGGTTGTGTTGTTTGTAAGGCTAGTATATGAGTGATATTAGGTAATGAGGTGATGAGAGGTAAATGAATGATAGTTAGATGCACTGCTTGGGTAGTGGATCCAGGAATAGATTTATGAGGACTGTGATTCAAAAAGTCTAAGAAATGTTATTAAAGAGGGCATGCAAGATGTAACTTACTGGTTATTGACGAAGATGCAGGTCCAAGAACTCTGATGACAAAGGCAGAACTCAGGTAGGATGGCCTGACACACAGAAGATGAGATATCTCCCTCCAGATGATCAGCTGAGTATCACAGGGCTCTGGTTATCCAGTTGCAGTCTTGGGCTTGATCTCCTTTGCTGCAAACTCTTCTTGTCTCTTCACTTGTCTCTGCTCGGCCAAGTAAAGATCCGGATTCTTTTGATCGCTTCTGATGATCTCCCTTGATCCAAAAATCCTTCCACCTTTGTTTCTGGTTAGGGGAGCCCATTTACAGGGAACCGATGCCGGTTTCGTAACCGACGGCGGTCGAGTAGGAACCGGTATCGGTAAGGAAAAAGTAGGCTATTTTTAGTAAAATAGCCCACTTTCCATGCTTTTCTCCCGAGAGATTAGTTGCGGGCTTGGTCAAGTGACTAGAAGGTCAGTTTTGGGTGCGAGAAAGGGGTCATTAGTCATGGGTGTAGATGTGGACCAAGTTATAGGTCTTAATTAGGTTAGTTTAGGGTTAGGACTAGGTCATGATGAGGTGGCAAAATGAGGTGGCAGGTAAGGTGATGTGGGTTTATCAATTACAAGGTAATTAATAAATAATTGTGTAAGGTTTAGGTGATGAGGTTAGGTTGCGAAATGAGATGCAAGTCACAAGGGGTCGTAAGACACAAATTTGGTGTCTACACATTGCCTTTCAATGGAGTGAAGAGTGTCACCAAGCCTTTGAAGCTCTCAAATCCTATCTCTTGCAGCTACCTGTGCTTATTCCACCTCAGGATGATCGCCCTTTCTACCTTTACCTTTCTGCCACTGACCATGCTATAGGAGCCATGCTCGCACATCAGGACTCGGCACGCCGAGAACAAGCCGTTTATTATATAAGTCGTACTCTCATGGATTACGAGACTAGGTATACACATGTAGAAAAATTGTGCCTAGCCCTATCATTCGTAGCCACCAAACTCCGACATTACCTCCTGAATCAAAAAAAATTTGTCATCACCAACACGGACCCCATTCATTATATGTATGCCAAACCACATCTAAACCAACGCATCGCCCGATGGCTTATGCTCCTCGCAGACCTCGACCTTGAGTTTGTACAACAGAAGTCAATCAAAGGACAAACTATTGCAGACCAACTTGCAGAGGCCCCTTTACCTGGGGAACAATTCACCAATTTTAATTTCCCCGATGAACTCATCACCACTCTTTCACTCAAATGAAGAGTCGTATCAAATGACCCTCTTATTCTATGGATCTAAATGCCGTAGCGGTGGAGGAGCCGGCATTGTTCTCATTCCTCTTGATGTTGAACCTATGCCTCTTTCATTCCGGCTCGATTTCCCCTGCACTAATAATACAGCGGAATACGAGGCCCTTCTTTTGGGTCTCCAGGTTGCGTTACACTTAGGTGTCAAATCTATTAATATTTTTGGCAACTCTCAATTGGTAGTCAATCAAGTTATGGGCATCTACCAATGTAAGAATGAGGAACTTCAAAAGTACAAACATTACGTGGATTCACTTTTGACCTCATTTACTCATTATTCTATCCAAACCATTCCCCGCTCCACTAACAAATTTGTGGATACTATGGCTTGCTTAGCCTCGCAAATTCCTGCCTCACCAACTGACTCTGACATATTCGTCTTGGTCCAACAACTTTTTGCCCCATCCTACTCAGCCCCGGTTGTTTGTATGATAAATAATGTGTCTGCTAATTCACAGGATACCTGGTACCACCAATTTCACGACTACCTTACAACCTCTGTTCTCCCACCTGACCTTACTAGTAACGCAAACGTGCTTTTCTTAAAAGTGTTTCTCATTATGTTGTCATGGGGGGACTCCTCTATAAACGTGGCTTTGATGGCATCCTCCTTCGATGTCTAACCGGCGCGGAGGTCACCTATACCATCCAACAAGTCCATGACGGCATTTGTGGTGGACATTTTAGTGGCCTTGCCGTGGCCAAACGAATCCTTCACCTAGGTTATTATTGGCCTACTCTTAATAACGACTGCTACGAATATGTCAAGCGTTGTGTTATGTGTCAACAACATGCCAACCTTAAACATACTCCTAGCCATCCGCTACAAGTCGCACGAGATCTTTGGCCTTTCTCACAATGGGGTTTAGACCTTATTGGTGAGATCCACCCACCCTCTTTGCAACGTCACCGTTGGATAATCATAGCAACCGAATATTACACAAAATGGGTGGAGGCCATTCCACTCATTTCAATCAAAAAAGAAAAAATTGTCGAATTCGTTAACCATCACATTATTTGTCGTTTTGGTATTCCTCATCGCCTAATAACAGATAATGGTAAATATTTTAAAAATAAGTTGTTACAAGACCTTTGTGACAACTTTGGTATCAAACTTAGTTTCTCATCACCTTACTATCCGCAGGCCAATGGTCAAGTTGAATCTTCTAATAAAACCCTAACCAAAATCCTCATGAAAGTTGTCAATGAGTCCGGAAGAAACTGGCATGATCACATTCCCTTTGCCCTTTGGGCTTATCGTACTAGCATTCGTACCTCTACTAATGCCACACCATTTTCTTTAGTATATGGTACCGAGGTTGTCTTGCCTCTCGAAGTACAAATACCCTCCCTCAGAATATCTCTTCAGGATATTCTCACCAATGATGATTTCCGCCAAGAGCGGTTAGCCCAATTAGAGCTTCTTGATGAGTGTCGTCTTACGGCTCTTGATCACCTTCAAATCTACCAAAAATGCATCAAGCGTGCTTATGATAAACGACTTCATGAGCATACTTTTAAGGTTGGTGATCTTGTCCTCAAAGAGAATCAACATGTAACCAAACTAGAAAAGAGTAAACGTGGAAAATTTGCTCCTAATTGGATTGGGCCTTACATTATCACTCACACTTATGGATCAGGCACTTATCGTTTAGCTTCGCTTAATGGTAAACCTGAGCCTGAGCCCCTTAATGCCTTGCATCTTCGACCATTCTACTGTTGAAATTAGTGTTATATCACTTCTTATCTACCTTACGCTCGTCCCTTGAGCTCATTTACCACCGCATACACTTTGTTTCTTACATCTCAAAATCAAATCAAGCTCACATGGTTTGATTATCACCTCCCCTTAAAAGATGTCTTCCCCTTTTTAGTCTAGTCCATGACTTCAAAGTATCAAAATAACACATTCTTAATTAAAACACTTATGGGATTTTCTTGAGTCAAACTTCCTACAAAAACTAGATGCTTTATGCCCAACGGACATCTAGACCTCTAAATTATACAATAGACTGCTCCCTTGAAGGACAGCTATATGCCAAACTATTGCTACTATTATATATAGACTGCTCCCCCGAAGGACAGCTATACATAAACACCGCATCTGCTACTATAAATAGACTGCTCCCTTGAAGGACAGCTATACACAGTCAGCCTTTATCAGAAGCTTCTCGCATTGATCAGCTTCGTGAAGACCTCAAGAACAACAAAATACATATCCCATGTAGACTTCCCGCATCGATCAGTCTATATCCAGCAAAATAAAATAAAAATAAAAGCAGTATTTCAAAACACTTTTGAGTCATGGACTTGTCTATTTAGGTTTGATTCTCTTTTGTCAGAATAATCATCTTATCATAAGTTCTCTGCACCCTCGCCCACATCAACCACCTCACCTCACCATTTGTTAAAGCAACAAAACTCAAGGGACGTGACGTATATCTGATATATTGTGATTATACCACTCTTTTCACCTATCGACTTCTTGCCTATGCAAGGTACCTAGGGATTCAAGCTCATCCTACATTAATATGTGGTTTGTTTAGCTCTTCTCAATTATGGGACACTCTTGCCTCTTTTTCTCGGCTCTAGGATTGTGTGTTGACCTTAATCAGGACACGATTCCCTACTCCTTGGGAATGCTAACTTTTGCTTTACCCTACCAACACCAACAACATTACCCTACCAACATCAAATTTTTACCAACCAACAAAATTGCCTAACCACAACCAAATTGCCTGAATTCACCTCTCCCACGATCCTAAGGGAGAACTACATCGATCCGAGGCCCTTCCTTACTTTGTGCAATGGGCTATGTAGGCAACACTTAGGAGACATGGGGTCTCCCAAGGTTAGCTCAACCATCCCCTACCTTACCCTATCATGTGTTGTCAATATAAATATTTTTTGTGTATTTCTATTTGCCAACGTTCCTCTTTATCCTTTTTCAAAACAAAACAAAAACAACATTCAAAACACAACCATTCTTATTATTATCATCACTCAAAAGAACATACATCTTTAGTTTTACTTTAGATGTTAAACAAATACATCTTCTCTATCATCGACTCGCAGGTCGGCATCCTTGTTTATTCTTATATTCCTATAAAATTCACTTAGACCCTTGCACCTCCTCCCGAATCAGGTGGTGATCGTGATCGTCGATGCCCCTCAGTTGGCCTCTCCATCCTCAAAGGTGCCACTACCATTGGTTCCTCCCATTGATCCGCCAACATCTCCTGTAACATACGAATACGTCCTCTCACGTGGAGGAATCTTGCCTCCAGTCTCTCCACTCATAACTGTGAAGCCTCTAACAATCCCATTGTCTCATTCACCTGTGTTTGAAGCTGGCGAGCCAAATCCTGCAGACGATCTCTCTCCGCTGTAATCACAGCTATGTCAGGGCACTCACATGCACCTCGCAGCTCTGCTACCCACCATACTCTATACGCCTCTGTCGTTCCCGCATCCATAACCCTACGATCGGCTGCTATCTCTTCTGGCCCTTCTGGAGGTGTAGGCCGGGGAGGTGAGAATGCTACCTCGGTGTCAATCCTCATGTATGGTCTATATGTCATAGGAATATCCTGAACGAACCCAAATTGTCGCCGCACGCGATCTAGAGGAATCCTCTCGTACTCACCCGGCCTATGCCCTGTGATCCACCTCAATCGCTCTACACCCCTCAACTCCTCAGCTATGTGCTCTGTCACCATATAGTTCCCGTACGGCCTCCAACAAATATCCACAATCGTCACCATCTCCCATACCTGTCTATAATACTTGATGTCATCTATCACGGCCTGGGATCTCGCTTCTTGTTCTGTCTGGACCCATCGTCTGAATCCCAACCTTTGCACTCCTGCCTCTCCCGACTCAATGGGTCGGCCTATTGGACGCACACAAACAATATGCTCATAGGCCCAACAATGTAATAAGTATGAACAATCCAGTGTCGTCCTGTGTTTTCGCTTGCATGCCCATAAACCCCTATATAACTCTGCCAGATATGCGGGTGCCCATGCGAATGTCACGCTCATTTCTATCATTTCCCAAATAACACTCATCAATGCTTTGGGAAATCTTCCACCTTCCGCCCTCGGTAATGCATAATACCCCACCGCTATCATTAATAGCACAGCCAACCTTGTTTCCTCAGGGTGTGTTGCATACATTGTACCATATGTAAATGATAAACCTCACTGTGTCAAATCTCGTGCAGCTGACCCAAATACTGTTGTTATCGCTGCCCGCCCCGCGCTGGGCAACACCTGATACACTGTTTTTCCTATCATTGGGAGTCTCAAAATACGGAAAACATCTTCCAAAGTCACTGTCATCTCCCCTGTTGGTAGATAGAAGGTATTCTTTTCTGGATTCCATCTCTCAATCAACACCTATAACATAGCATGGTTACGCGTGATTCTTGAATAATAGCGGATTCCACTTAACCCCAACCGATTTATCAATGCCCATTCAGCTGGTGTTACATCCGCTCGGATTCGTGACAACAACGCTGGCACAGTATCATTCATCCTTAACCTTGCTTCTGCCTGCATACATCAAAACGACACGTAATTATTCAAAAGAACAAATCTCCACGGGTTTTTTCTCAAATTCTGGAAACTCATACAGTGACCGATATCGGTTATGAATAACCGATACCGGTTTGCAAACCGATACCGGTTACTTCCAAACGATACCGGTCACTGCAAAAATATACCTACCCTGCTTAAAGCATACACCTACGATAATTATTTTGCCCGTTTACTCCTATTTATACCTAAAAACATACATGCCCACCCTGTTTACCTACCCCGTAGCACTCATACCATCCCCAACCCTTTCCTATCACCTTTTTTCTCATCTTTACCCACTTACACTTCTTTCATCCTATTTACAACACATGCAAGAATCAAATTACAACCAAACAGTTTACCTCTCGGGATGCAGCAGCTTGGGGCGGAACATGTCTTCCCCCTCGTCCTTACTGCTGGATGCTTCTCCTCGTTCAGCCATGTTCACCACCCTCTTCAAATATAACTTGTCTTCCTGCCTTCTGAATTTCAGCCCACGCTCACTTCACCTGTCTCTTTCCTCCTTATCACTTAAATTCTTTCATGCAATTACCTGTAGCAATTGTCAAACAGCGTCGCATTCGCATATTTAACTTGTTGCATGACTCTAAAA
Source organism: Taxus wallichiana var. yunnanensis (assembly GCA_018340775.1). Taxonomy (NCBI): domain Eukaryota; kingdom Viridiplantae; phylum Streptophyta; class Pinopsida; order Cupressales; family Taxaceae; genus Taxus; species Taxus wallichiana. The sequence continues at coordinate 963,491,951 of CM031237.1, forward strand.
ATAAGAATGCTAAAAATAAGAACTTAAGTTGCCAACCCAGCAGTTCTATTTTTAGGAAAATAATTCTTGCATAACCGATATCGGTTACATAACCGATACCGGTCATATAGCTACCGACATCGGTTACATAACCGATATCGGTCATGTCCCCCCTGTTGCTTAAACCTAAGCCTTTTTTTTCATTTTTACAAATTTTTGTGGCGCCCGTCCCTTTTTCCTGCATGAACAACACCATTATCCATATTTTTCATTAAATCCACATCTCATTACAATTTCATCAACATCATCTATCTACATTACAAAAACACACAAGCCATCAACTAACGATATCAAAAGCTATCAATCTATACACCATTTGGATCCAACTTAATAGCTACATACATTCAATTTCACAAAACCAGCGACAAAACATACAACATTTCATAATACAACATGTCAACTAAACTCATCATTTATATATACATACATACATCCCATCAACAAAAGACATCAACATCATTAATATATAACACCATGTCAATCAAACTCATCATACATTAAATATCACAAACCATTTTCAAAACACTTAACACATTTTTACGCACAACATGTGCTGCATATGGTGATAATCAGCCCCAAGGTACCATCAAGAATATCCACGATAGTACTAGGCCTCCGCTCTAGCCTCCATATAACGATCTCGAGCCACCATAGGTGCTGGGGCTGGTCCCCTGACTCCTACTACCAAGGTGCCCCCGTGCTGTGTTGGTGCCTTTGGTGCCTGTGGTGCACTGCCGTGGTGGTGACTTGTACTGCTGGCCGTGGCTGTACTACCGGGTGGTGCTCTTTGTTTGGTGCACATGTACTGCACTGCACTCACGAGCTCAGGCTACTGCCTGTAAGACACCTATCTGTGCTTGTGCAGCAGCAAGCTGCCCCTGTAATAACTGTACTTGCCCTCTGAGCTGGTCCCTCTCTGCTCTAACAGCCGCTAAGTCTAGTTGTGCGGGTTGTGCTATCCTCGCAGCTCTCTCTCCGGCCCACCAAACCAAAAATGCTCCTGTGCAGCCGACATCATCTACGGTATCATCTGCCGGCCTCTCAGCAACCCAATCTGGGTCCACGGGCTGTGGTGCAGGTAGTGGAGCCTCTACATCATCCCTCCGGTACTGAGGGAAGCGAGGTGGCTCATCCTGTCGTAGCCCCATCTGCCTGCGTACCCTCTCCAGGGGTATCCTCTCATACTCTCCCGGCCTCCGTCCCGCTATCCAGAATGTATACTGGATCCACTGCAACTGTGCTCGGGCTCCTCCGTGTGGGTGATGACCTCTATAAGGTCTCCATACAATATCTAACGCTGTCAAGCCCTCTAACATATGTCTATAATAAGTGACGTCCCACCCTGCAAGCACTGCTCGTGGCTGGCCCACGACCCCCAACCACCTCTGAAAGCCGTATCTATAGATGACCTGTGGCCCTGGCTGCTGGGGCAGCCCTACTGGTCTAATGCATATGATATGCTCATATGCCCAACAGTGTAGTAAAAACGTCGAGCAAATCCCGAATCACCTCATCCGGCGATAGCCCCACAGCTCTCGGTATAACTGCACCAGGTATACTGGTGCCCAAGCATAACATGTGTGCTCCTCCACCATCTCATGTAGCACCCCCATAAGCGCCCGTGGAAAGTGGCCTCCCTCTAAGTCTGGGAGGGTGAAGCAGGTGATCCCGATCATCATCAGCATGGCAAGCCATGTCTCATGGCGGTGGGCTCGGTACATATCCCCATACACGATACTCGCGCTGTGATATGTCAGTAGTGCAGCTGCATCCCTGAATACGTGTAGGATGTTGTCCATGGCTATCTCAGCGTCAACCTGAAAGACTACCTCTCCATCAATCGGTAATCGAAGGATGCGATACACATCCTCCAATGTGATGGTCATCTCTCCAGTCGAGAGATGGAACACATTGGTCGCCGGATCCCATCTCTCGATGAGGGCGACCATCAAACTGTGATCCCTGTCGATCACTCTGTACCGCTGGACTCCGCCGAGTCCCACCTCACGCATGATACCCCACTGCGCTGCGGACACGTGTGGCCGCATCCGTCTCAACAGCGGGGGCATCCTGTCCCGCATCGTCAGCTGCTGACGTGCCTGCAAAACCAACTCACTACATTAGCCCTACTCTCTATCACAACATCTACTTATCCCCTCTATACCCCTTTTTTTTAATCCCCCGACCACACCCCGACTCTCTAACAAACCCCTCTACCCACCTATATTCTACAATATCCCCAACATCTTCACACCCAACACACCAAACCCAATCATAAACAACACCACACAACCCAACACGCCATCCCCAACAAGAACTTAACATCCAAAACCACCACAAAACGACGCAACAAAATAGAAAATCCTGCCTAGGGACCGGTACCGGTCACCCTTAACTGACCCCGGTCCCCTTTCCACCGACGCCGGTCCACTCCCGACCGACACTAGTCACCAACAAACCCGACCTACCCGAGAATTTTGCGACCGACATCGGTCACTGGAAAATTCCCGAGCCGAACCCGACGCGGCTACCCCATTCCTTTTTTTTCCTATTTCTCCCTCTATACCCACCCAAACACCCTAAAAACCTACCCACCCAGCCGCCTTGGCCTATTTAACCTATCTACCCTCTCCTTTTTGCAAATAACTTCCATTTATTAAGTATTTTCTAAAAATCTAGCATTCCTACCCAAAACCCAAATACAGCATAATACAATCAAATCCATACAATGAGGGGTTTCGAACCTACCGGTACGACGACACGTCGTCGTGGTGGGATGGGTGGTGGTGGTCCAGCTGGTCCAGCCCCTCCTGCTCCTCCTGGCTGTGCCATAGCTCCACCTCTCCTCTGCTGGGTCCTCCACCAATCAACTGCTACCTCCTACTCACTCGGGCCCACTAATCACTCACTCCTCCACTCAAATAGCGCCACCTCAACCAACAAATGCTCCAATCTCAACAATCCACCTCAGACAACTCCAATTGGTTTTCAAATTGACAATGTGACAATGACCGGCCGTATTTTTCTTTTTATAGGTTTTTGACCCATAACCGATATCGGTTTTATTGTGCCCTAAGGAACCGGTATCGGTCATCTAACCGATATCGGTCATACACAATCGATATCAGTTTTATCTCACCTCTACCCCAATTTCGGCCCTTATTTACTAATAGCCCTTTCTACCAACATCGCCTATATCCACCTTCGTTGACAACCCTTTGTTAACTTCATTGGCCCGACCCAAGGCCGTAACCTACCATTTGGCCCGACCCACGGCCGCAACCAACCCATTTGGCCCGACCCAAGGCTGCAACCAACCCATTTGGCCCGACCCATGGCCATAACCAACTCATTTGGCCCGACCCAAGGCCGTAACCTACCATTTGGCCCGACCCAAGGCCGTACCCAACTCATTTGGCCCAACCCACGGCCGCACCCAACCATTTGGCCCGACCTAAGGCCGCACCAATTAAATACCTCGCCCAAACTCAACATTTTACAATTTTCTCCACCCATCATGTAGCTTTTTTTTGTTTTGTTTGTTCAATCGAGCTCACCTGTTCATGTTTTAGCATGATTAGGGTCCTTGACTTGATCAGTCGACCAACTTTGCCTAGACCAAGACCGTGACGTTTATCTCAACCAAACCAACCATTTGGTACTGCCGAACATGCCTAAACGTTCCTGTACCTTACCCGTTATATCCCCTGGAGCTACTTCCTATGCCTTGGATACCAGGATTATATCACCCTTGTTTGGATAAACTATCGACCTTTGCCTATGAATTGCTTGTTTGCTCTTCAAAATCATGTACCCTGGTCACACTACTGCATGTCAACGTGCGTCTGCTTCCTTGGACCTACCCCACCATCTTACCGTTATCTCAACACCATTTCCCTTTATCAACCCTATCCCTGATTTCACGCTACCTCAATCTGTGATAGATTTGAGGGGGATTACCTATACCATTAACAGGGGTAACCACTTCTTATTATTGTCCATGCAGCTTTAACAAAGACAAGCTACACGACAACAAGGGGCTAATGTAGACACCAAATTTGTGTCTTACGACCCCCTGTGCCCCGCATCTCATTTCACAACCTAACCTCATCACCTAAACCTTACACAATTATTTATTAATTACCTTATAATTAATAAATCCACATCACCATACCTGCCACCTCATTTTGCCACCTCATCATGACCTAGTCTTAACCCTAAACTAACCTAATTAAGACCTATAACTTGGTCCACATTCCACACCTATGACTAATTACTCCTCATCCGCACCTAAAACCAACTTCATAATGACTTGACCAAGCCCGCAACTAATCCCTCGGGAGAAAAGGAGGGAAAGCTGGCTATTTTACCAAAAATAGCCCGCTTTGACCTGACCGATACCGGTTCCTATTCGACCGCCGTCGGTTGCGTAACCGCCATCGGTTCCCTGTAAATGACCACTTCCAACCAAAAACAAAGGATCGGATTTTGATTTTGATCGAGAAAAAGAGAAATCATCGAAAGGATCCGGATTTTGCTTGGCCGAGCAGAGACAAGTGAAGAAACAGGAAGAGTTTGTAGAGAAGGACATCAAGCCCAAGACTGCAACTGAATAACCAGAGCCCAGTAACACTCATCCGAGCATCAGAAGAGGAGATAACTCATCTTGGATTGTCAGATCATCCAACTTGGGTCCTGTTCTCATCATCACAGGTCCCAAAACTCTGCACTGCATCGGGGACAGTAGTAGTTTTATATGTTTCTAAGCACCATTTTCTTGAACCTGTTGATTAATAGTAATCATAAGTTTATTCCTAGATCTACTACCAGCAACATACTGCACTTAACCTTCACCCATACATCCTGATATTTCCCAGAAGGCCATTTTACCATACTCTGAGTCTTCCCTATACTCCCATCATTCCCCTCAGCCATCCACCAATCTTAATAACCCCACAATCACCTTACACCAACCTCTATCCAGAAGCACTTAGATTGCTGACCCTACCGGTATCGTTTATCCCCTACCGGCAGCGGTTCTCTAACCGTGGTCGGTTATCCAGTGACCGGCATCGGTCACTGTGACTTATACCCCAAAACCTTATTCCCGCCTATTTGCCACCTAACAACCTCAGATCCAGTCTGGTTTATCCCTCTAACTCAACCTGGATGTATCAACGACCAGTAACCAAACCAACAACGTGACGCTTTATTATTGATAGTTTAGCTCCTATTGCTTTGTAACGAGATACCTAAATCGAGATTTTGCAATAGCTTTCTTTATTATCATTTGTGTTAAATCGTATTAAAAGGGGAACTGACCACCTTCGAAAGGAAGTTTTATATTTCCTGGGCCTAAGGCAGATCCCTCATTTATTGTCTAATTAAAATCTGGTGGTCTTGTATTCTTACTTGCAGGTAGTCCTTCCAAGACAAAAAGGAGTTCTTCGCAGTCGATCTGATCTTTCTCTACGGTACGCGCACACCATCTCAACATTCAACAGGTATTCCTCCTAGCCCTAACCCTTATCTGTTTCTCAAAGGAATGATAGGATAGAAGCAAGTCTATTCTGCAGAGCCGAAACATTCTGTGCGAAACAGGACCTCACGAGATAAATAAGAGGATGATTGTAGCCTTTGTATTGTGACAAATATTTTAGATTTAGCGGGAAAAGCAAGTATCTGAGAAGCCAAGTAGACCATGGTATCCACAAATTTATTGGTAGAATGTGGGGGTGGTTTGAATTTCATAATGGTCAAAGGTGGTCAAAATTATATCTACGTGATGTTTATACTTTTGAAGTATCTCATTACGAACTAGTATATACCATTGACTTGGTTTACAACCAACTGAGAATCACCAAAGATATTGATGGACTTAACATCTAAGGCATAAGCATCCTGGAGGCCCAATACGAGTGATTTGTATTTGTAAATATTGTTTGTATAATAAAAATCAAGTTTGAAAGACAAAGGTATAGGTTCACCATCAAGAGGAATGAGGATAACACTAGCCCCACCCCCATGTTGACACTTGGAGCCATCGAAGAAGAGTTTCATTTGGTAAGTGGGTTCATCTAAGGAGAGGGTAGCTATAGACTCATCTGGGAAATAAAAGTTAGAGGGTTGATTCCCAAAAAGAGGTACATCGTTAGTTGGTTAGTAATAGCTTGGCCCTTGATGGAATTTTGATGAATGAATTCGAGGTCGAAGTTAGCAAGAAGCATAAGCGAGATGTGTGGCACGATCATGTTGATAGGATTTGGCATACATATAGTGTAAGGGTTCAATATTAGTAATGATGAAGGTTTTGTGGTTGAGTAGGTAATGGAAGAGATTAGTGATGATGAAAACTAAAGCTAAGTAGAGTTTTTCGTAGTCCGAGAAGGGTACAACTTATGTAATAAACCACTTGTTCTCGGTGTTGGTCATTGCAATGAGCAAGCATGGCACCAAAAGAATGGTTAGAGGTGGAAATATATAGAAAAAAGGGTTGGTCATCTTTAGGAGGAATGAGCACTAGTGGTTGAAGAAGGTAGTGTTTTAAGGCTTTAAAGGCTTTATGGCATTCATCATCCCATTTGAATGAGATGTCTTTCTTGAGAAGATGATGAAATGGTTGACAATGGTTAGAGAGTTGTGAGATAAAATGATGAATGGATTATAACTTGCCTTGTAGGCTTCAAGTTGATGGAGATTAGTAGGTAGAGGCATTTTCAAAATAGCCTTGACTTTAGGAGATCGAATTCTATGCCACGCAAAGAAATGATGAAACCCAAGAGTTTTCTGAAAAGTACCACAAAGACGTGCTTCTTTGGTTGAAGGTGAACACAATACTTAATGAGGCAATCAAAGATGACCTTAAGGATGGTCAAGTGTTCGGTTCCATGTTTAGATTTGGAAATTAGATCATCTACGTAATATTCCAATATGTGATGCATGATTTCATGGAAGATGTAAGTCATGGCTCGTTGGTATGTAGTGCTGACATTTTTAAGGCCAAAAGGCATGACTTGATAGTAGGTCTCCCAATAGGTGATGAAGGTAGTCTTGTGTTGATATTCTAGAGCTAGTAATATTTGATTGTAACCTGAGAAATTGTCCATGAGTGATAGCATTTCATGGCCAGTGGTGAGATCAACTAATTGGTCAATTCCCCCGGTAGGGAAAGTCATCTGTGGGATAAGCTAGGTTAAGGTCATGGAAGTCCATACAAATGTGGATTCCCCCTATCAACTTTGTGATAGGAAAAATGTTAGAAATCCATTGGGGATAGTTAATGGGTAGGATGAAGGAAACTAAGAGAAGGAATTGAAGATCTTCTTTGACCGGAAGGGCAATGTGTAGATGCATTTTTGTAGCTTTTGTTTGATGGGTTTGGCATCAGGAATGGTTACGATATTATGGACCATAATTTTTGGGTCAATACTAGGCATATCGGCATAGGACCAGGAAAAATCATTGCTATGGTCCCAAGGAAAGAGCTAAAAGCTTCTTGTTCAAGTAGCATCTAAAGATTTGCCTATTTTTAAATGTGCAGTTCATCCGAGTGTTAATGTTGATTTCAATGGTCGATTCGTTTAACATGGTTTGTGTCTCAGAAGGTAATAACTGGTGAATATAAGAATCTTTGGCACCTATGTAGGTGAGGATGGAATCCTCGTCCTGACATTGAACGACATTAATAGAAGGTGTATCGTCATCAATCATATCATGATACAGGAATGGGAGAGAAGAGGGAGCCTCACCATCACATTGATAGGTCAGAGGTCCTAGGGAAATTTTGTTTACAAAAAAAAAAGTTAAGAGGAATAGATTCAGGATCTATGGACTCGTGGCGAAGATGGTGACATGGGTGAATGAGGTGGGGAAGGTTTTTCTTCCTGAATGAGGTCGACATGATCCTTCTTAGGAGGTGGTGTGTCAAAACCAATTCCACTATGGTCATTATGTTTACGGGTGGTACAGAGATGATAGTGTGGTGGCCCTGTTCGTAAAAGCCAAAGCCAAATCCTTTCTATGCACACCAAAGAAGGAAAGTGTGAGTGAAGCGGAAGTTAGTGAGGGAGTGTAGGTCAGATGAAAATGGTTGTGTTTGGGATGGAGGTTTGGGTTTATAACTATCAATATCAAGTCCACCATACGTTAGATTAGTGAGAAGATGGGGAGAACCATAAGGAAAAACCTCACCTACACAAGTATTCATAACTGTGGTCTTCGACATAGGTTTCCATACTCTTGTGGAGTGAGGAATGTGTTGATGTTGTATAACGGTACTCCCATAGAGTAAGGCATTGAAATAAACCCTCTAAGGGATCGGTGATCGATATGTGGGTAGCGGGGATAGATAACTTGCTAGATGAGCCAGTAAAGGTTGCGGTGGCGGTAGGGGGATAACAGGGGTTAAATGTGTGAGAAGTGGTGGTAGTCTTGGTGGAGGGGCTTGTGGATGAAGGGTGAAGTAGGGGTAATGACAGATGCCTTGACTGGGACAAGTAACTCATTGGGCCAGTATAACATGTTACAATTCTTGAAAGGAGATGGGTTGGCTAGAATGGTGTAGTTATGTCCTTCATGTTCAAATTTTTGGCAGCAGTGTAAATTCGAAGGGACATAATCCATAGCGCCAATCCGAGGTCATCCAAGACAAAAATTATACTAGAACACCCCTTCTAGGACATGGAAGAGTATCGGGACAGTGCGGGGACCCACACAGACATGGAGAACAATGGTACCCAGGGTAGAGGTCATGGTGTCATTGAAGGATCACAACTTAACGAGGTTACCATGCATGCAATTGGTAGGTATGCACATTTGGTTATACACATGGGAAGAGATGATGTTAAAACTAGCACCACCATAGATCGTAACACGTTGTATGCATATATTATCGATATGGAAGGAGATGAAAAGAGTGGGATCGATGTCCTTAGAAGCGGGAAGGGAGCGATCTTTTCATCCAAAAAGCCGAGGGTGGCTACTTGGCAAGTAGGTGGTGTAGAGGAAGATAAAAACTTATTGAGAGGCTACATGATGAGGGGTGATGATAGAGGCTACGGGCATGGGGTTATTTGGTAAAACATTGATAGATTTAAGGATCTCCATGAGGGCTTGATGATGTGACTCAAAGTTTGGATGAGGTCATATAAAGAAATTTTGAGGGAGGATTGGTGTAATTTTTTTAACATTGTGTGATGTGTGACCCCATTGAAAATAGTATACGCATGACCTCGAATGGTGACTTTGGGTGTGGGTGTAGATGGTAGGTTGGGTACATGGTTGGTTAATGGGCTAGTTTCCTTTTCTTTTCCTTTGTCCTTCGATTGCGGGTGGCAATGTTGATCATGTTGATTTCAAATTTTGGGGGTGGATAAAAGGGTTATGGGGGTGAAGATATTGGTTGCTATATCGTTAAAGGATGATGAGGTGTGGTGATGGGTGAAGGTGGAGTATGGTCCTCATTGAGAAGGTCGTCATTGTCAAAATTGTGCTCAAGAGGACAAAGTTGGATAAGGACGATCTTTAAGGTCTTATAATTTTCAACATCACATCCTCGACACACGATGATAGGCACAAATTTTGGTATCATCAAACCCTTTTGGCTTGGGTTTGAGAGGATCATAAGGTTGAAGAGGTGGTAATGTGATGATGGAAGTCTCTAAGATATTTGTTAAGATCTTAGCGTAAGACCCCGCTAACAAATAACAATGGGAGGTGAGTGTGGGTTCGGGTACAAGTGTGGCAGATTGTGGAGGAAGAGACTTTATAGAAGGGGGAATGGGTTAGTCTGCTAGTTTGGTATGTGGAGTGGTCTTAGGTCTCGGTGACATCTGTTTGGGTACGGGTATGGTAGAAGACTTGGTTGGTTTGACTACCTTATTGGAGGGTAGCAGATTCTTAGCTTTGGGTTGTACCCTCTTGGGTAAAGGTGACATGAGAGTACGAGATGTAGAGGGAAAAGTAGATGGTGGAAGAGGGTGGGTTACCCATGGGGGCAACCGAATGGTGGTGGAGGTGGTTGGTAGAGGTGGGGCAGAAGGTGTGAGTGTAAGAGATGAGAGTGTCAAGGGTAGTGAAGAAGTTATGGAAGGTAGTGGTGGTATGGGTGGTAAGAAGGTTACGGGTGATGGCGGGGGCTATGTGGATCGCTTGGGTATATTAGAGAGCCGTGATGAGGAGGTGAGATGTTGCGTTCTTGGTTTACCGATGGAAGAAGGTTGTTTGGCCAAGGTTGAGGGGTGAGGTCCTAGGATGGACGGAAGAGGTGAAGGTGACAACGGTGTGGTAGGTGAGGTTGGTGTATGAGGCATAGAAGGTTGGGGCTTCCTTTTATGCATGGGAATAATTTTAGTTTTGGTATGGGAAGATGTGGCTAAATCTAATCTAATGGTGGGTGAGTAAGGTTCAAGGTCGGCACGACCCCTAAGGTAGTGGTGGGTTTAGGTAAGGGAGGTGATATAGGCATGGGCAGGTGTTTGGGTATAGGCGTGTGTTAGGTTGTGGGCGGAAGTGTGTGTTGGGTTGTGGGAAAGGATATAGAAGGTGTTCCACTAGTCATGGTTGTGTTTGGTTTGACCACTTGAAACACTTTTGGATAGATTGTGGAGGTGTCGGTGAGTGATAGTTGCATTTGGGTTGAAGTAGGAAGTAGAAGACGTCCCCAAAGTAAGGCTCTATCAACATAGTCCAGGCAATCGACCAAGCATGAAAATGGTACTACTGTAGGTGGGGCCGATGTGGATCGAGTAGCAATCCCCATAAAATGTGTTTGAGAAACAGGGAAATGGCTAGCTTCAAACTTTGTGGGTAAGAGAGCCAAAATAAGATCAGCAAGATCTTGGAGGTCCGATGGAGAATGGTCATCTAAGGGAAATGGTGTTTTTATAGGATCATCCATGGTTAGAGGAGATGATGGGCCGATGAGGTGGACTCTCCTTGTGATGGTGTAGGGAGTGGAAAAGTGTCCCTTATGAGTAGGAGAGGTGCTACTGATGACTACTCGGTAATTTGAGGGGCCAGAGGAGGACTGTTGATTATGGGCTCTTCTATAGGTGAAGGAGAAAATGAAGGGGTTCCTTTGTGGGTGGAGGTGTATCTGAAATATATTCTTATGTAGGTAGGGGAGTTTAGGATAATATTTCATCTATGGAAGGAACAGGGGGCAATTGGGAAGCAACTGGTATATCATCGAAAATAGCGTGGACCTCCGGACATTGTTATCATTGGTTGAAGTGTCACCAGTTTGGTTGGAAGATGGGGCATGATTAGGGAATGGATTTTTGAAGATATGTAGGTTTTGGTTAGCTGGTGCATTTGGGTTATCCAAGACTAGATCTCCATTGTCTAACATTTCTTGGATGATATTCTTGAAGGTAATGCAGTTACCATTACTATGACCTTTGACATGATGATAGTTACAAAATTCATGTTCTTTATATCATGTGGGCATGAGGTGATCATGGTCAAAACTAGTGTGTGTTTTTATAGATGGAATGGTAATGGCACCAGCCGTAATAATCTTTTCCAAAACATAAGAATAAGGTTATCCTATTGGGGTGTACTTTCATTGTTCTCGTCTGAACTAGAAATTTTGGACGAGAGATATATTAGAAGAAGGTCTAGTTTGGTTTGATGGGTGAGAGGGTCTAGCCTTGAGAACTACAACGTTGATAGATCCTTTGGGTTTTGAATAGTTGTTCGGGGTTTCGAAGATGAAGAAGCATCATTCAATTTAAACATGGTGTTCTTGTTACGTAGCTGAATTTTCTGTTCTTCGATAGCATGAATCTCCAATTTTCATTGCATGATGAATGCCTTGTCAAAGGCCATGAAGGTCTACGCTGCAGGATTGGTGAGATGTGTCTAGCGCAAGCTGAGTAAACAAATTTATGATTTTAGTTTGAGGTAATTCAAAGGTGAGCTGGTTAATTAGGTTGTGCCAACAAGTGACAAAGTCGGTGATAAACTCATCGTCATACTATCGTGTGGAGTAAAGATCAATCATGGTGAATTTCTTAACAATGTTGATTAAGAAGTGGTATAAGAAGGATTGGGCTACTTAACTAAACAATTAGAGGGAATGTCTAGGTATCCCATTGTACTAGTCCAATGCGAAAGTCTGTCATGGGGACATCAGGAAGGTCCGTAAGAGTAAAGCGTCATCATGGGCGATCAGGTAACACCCATGCTTGAAATACTGCAAATGTTGTTGTGGGTCTTCTTTACTATCGAAATGGTTGAATTTTGGAATTTCCTAATGTACAGGGTATGGGCAAATAGGAATGGATGGATGAATGGGATCATTACAGATTTCATTGTAGGTGAGAGAATTGTGTGAGCCGAAACTGATGCTTCTAGTGTCTACATCCTTTCCATCATTAATTTGATGAGGTCATTGGTAGGTTATGATGGAAGGGAACCTCTTGTGGTGTAAGAGGGTTGGTACTTGAACATGTGATGTGGGTGGCATTCTAGTATATGGTGATGCCGAATAGGAAGGTTGAGAATAAGGGACTAACATAGAGGAAATATATCCAGAATGAATTCCAGATGAGATAGGGGTTGTTGATAATATGTATATGTAGGTGGGGCGATCGCAGTGACTCTAGCAGCGATTGGGGGCGAGACTACGGGATGGAGATGAAAATATTCTGGAATGGTGTAGGGGTCACTGACACCGCAGGTGGTTGTGTTGTAACTATTATATGTGAGATAATGGGCACAGATGGGGTTATTCTCTAGGTGGTCAATGAAGGAACAACAGATACTACGGGTGTGACTGATATTGCAGATGCAACGGTCATAGTGGGTATGGGGCCTAGCTATGAAACCATTGGGGGTAAAGTAGGTGAAGGTAACGTTGCATTAGTAGGGGCTAATATAGAAGTGGGGATAAGGGCAAGAGAGATGGATACGTGCATTCCATATATCAATTGACCTAAGGAATCCCAGTGGAAGAGTGGGCAAGGTAGAATTGTAAGGCTGTGGGATTCTGATCGAGGATTCATGTGAACTCCTCGTCACCTATGGTAATGGTGGTAGGTAGGGTTGGATCCATGGGTGACAGGATAGAGGGTGGTGAAGGACTAGGTGGGAGTGGTTGATAACTAGCGTGGAATATAAGAGTGTTAGCTTGGTTGTGAGTCAACACCATGTGAATGAATGTATATCAGGTGATGTTGTATCCTGCAGATAACACAGAAAGCAATAGGAATGAGAAAAATAGGTGTTTGTAGGTGGATTTGGGTAATGTATCAGTTGAGAATCAGCACAGGGTAATCGACACTTTGTTAAGTATGACCGATGGCGGTTTAGGGGGTAACTAAGGTCGGTTATTGTGAGAAAAGAAAATTTTTACCAAATGAGGCAAAAACTGATGAATGTCAGATAGGTAAGTTGTATGATGACCATTTATCAAAATACAGAGAGTATAGAGACTTAGAGAAACTCTAAATAGTAAAGAAGATGAAATAGGTGTCCTTTGGGAAATTTAACCAAAAAGACAGAGAACCAATGGTGGTTAGGCAAAACGATGACGGTGAGGATTAAACTAATGCCGACAGATAAACCGATGTCTTTGTTCTTGTGAAAATTTTAGAAATGTAAGAAAATAGATTGTTGTGAACTAAGATGAGATGGATGATCAACCTAGAAGTCTAGAGATGATATAATGAGGTCCTAACACACTCAGAAGAAGTAAGAATACTCCAACTGTGATTGTGAAGTGTGCAAGGAAAAAGAAAGGAAAATTGAGAAACATCTCCTCACACCTCAAAACGCACGTCAATCAAACACTAAAAAAACGTATCCAACAAGTGATTTTAATGTGTTGAGCTTATGCTATTCAAGACTGACTCATGAATTTATAGTAGAGTTTTTTTTTGTGAGGAAGGTTTCCTACGAAGGAGATCTAAAAGGAGAGGTTTCAGGTTATGTTATGGTGGGGGTGGGCCATCCTCTAAGGTAATGAATGGATAGAAGTAACTAGCTAGGTGCCCACTGTCAATCCACCGATACTGTGATCATGGAAAACTTCTTCCAAGTGAGATGTTGTTTAAGAAGATGTGTATTTTTCAATTTTGTGTTGTTTGGCTAGACAGAGAGAGGAGAGAGAGAATGTGCTTTTCTATGATTCTTTGTGTCAACCATCAGCTAGGCATGACTTCCAACATATAGGTTTCCCTCATTTTAATGTGAGCTAAATGCAACATACAAGGATAAAATGCAACTAATTTTAAACCCAAATCGACAAATTACATTTGATGAAGCAAATGATGAACAGGTAAGAACGTGTTCTTTCACTACTTATGCGAATGAAAGAAAGAAGAAATGGTTCGTTTTAAGCACTAGAAAATAGATGTTGTTTTATACATTTAGTGTGAGTACATTTAGAAAGTAAACAAACACACCATCTTTACCTATGAATGAAGAAAAATGCAAGGAACCCCATATGGGTCCCACCAGTGCGTTCAAAATGTTTCACCACTTTCTTTACGTTTTTGGAATGTGACGAAACAGATAAGGGTAAGGGCCAAGGAGGAATACCTGTTGTGTTGGTTTGGAGGTTGATGCATGCATTCTGACTTCTCAATTTGATGCTTGACTGTGAGAGATTCCTTTTGGCTGGGAGGAACTACTTGAAATAGAAAACAAGACCACCAAAGAAGAGTTAAACAATATATGACAATGGACTACCTAGCGTGTGCTAGATCTGGGAAGTGTGATACTTCCTAGAAGGCTGTCAATCCACTGTTTTATAAAACAAATATGCAATAACTAAAATGCATACATAAATGAATCTAGTACTAGTATTCTGATTTGGGTACCTCAGTTCACTATCAGTATCGATCCAATTAAATACTAAAAACTATGCGGGTCAAGATCTTCCTATTAGGTTACGGGATTTTCATGTGGTTATTGTGCAAGTCCAATGCATATGTGGTGGTAATGATTTGTTGGTGGGATGGAGCTTGGTGCCATAGTGATGCTTCCCAAAATGTCACCATGAGTGCAATACCTCTGGATCTGTCCTGGTGCTAGCTATGGATGTTTATAGGTATGAAAAGAATCTAGTTCTGCTTGCATGTAGATCTCTTCTCATCCTCTTGATCTCATAATGTTCCAACCAAAAAATAAGGTTGCTAAGGTGAATAAATGGTAACCAACAATGGCTCCCAGTTGAATGGTGTCGGTTTTGGGATGATCGACATCAATTAAGGTTGGATTCCCTAGGTTTACTAAAAATTGCAGATCTCACATCATTTGGGTCAAGTTCATTCCTTTTATCCAGGGATCAAAATGGACATTACGTTTTTATGAGTGGGAAGGTGGTTAGAGGAATAATAGGCATTGATTTTTAGGTTTGGACCAAGTCTTATTCATTTATGGAAACATGCTATGAATAATTCTATGGTGAGGTGTCTAGGTGAGGTGTCCACTCATTTAATTAATGTAATTAAATTAATAATGGGGTGAGGATGGGTATTAATTTAGTTATAAAATAATAAAATTAATTTTAATGTGTGGTATAAGGGTCATGGTTAGGTGAATGTGTTTGAGTTGATTCTTTTACAGGTGACCAAGGGGAGTGTGACCCAATTTTGGTGTCTACTGACCATATCTAATGGGCATACATTTCAAAGTAAAGACATATCATGATAGTTTGAAATACGTCTTGGGAAACATTTATCATCGAAAAACAATAGAAATGGGTCTCCAAAATGTTGGGGTATGATTTTGAGATAATATACAATAAAGGGAAAGAGAATGTAGTTTTTTTTTGCTTTATCTCGAAGGATGAATCGGTCGAGGCATGGTTGTGTACCATATTTGTATTACATGAGGATTGGATAGACGATGCAAGGTGCGAATGGAAAAATGACCCGATTCGCAAAATCTCATTCGAATCTCCAATAAGATCCAAGCATGTCAATATGATTTGTATGGAAAGGAAATGATTTATGGTATAAAGATAGATTATATCTATGTAAGAATTCAATCCTTAAAAATAGGGTTCTATTTGAGTTCCATGCTTCTCCAGCTAGGGGGAATTTTGGCCTCTTGAAGACTTATCATCGAATCAAGCATGATTTTTTTTTCGGGAAGGGTGAAAAGGGGATGCCTAAAATTTTGTGGCGAGAACACATGGTTTTTCAACAAAATAAGGGTGAAACAATTAAGTCCCCAAGTCTTTTACAACCTCTATCTATTCCTAGCTAGAGGTGGGAAGAGGTGTCTATGGACTTCATCACAAGATTGCCTAAATCAGAAGGTAAAACTATAATCATGGTGATGGTGGAAAGAATCACCAAATATGCCCATTTTTGTGCCTTATCACATCCATTTGTTGTGAGTACAATAACAACAACCTTCATGGATAAAATTCAAAAGCTACATGGGACACCAAAGATTATAGTAAGTGACTAAGACCCTATCTTTACTAGTAATTTTTGGACTAACTTGTTCTCATGCTTGGGCACACAACTAGCTCGTAGTTCCTCTTATCATCCCCAATCTGATGGGAAAACAAAGGTGGTAAACAAGTGCTTGGAGGGATATCTTCATTGTTTTATGTCAGATAAGCAAGCGATATGGGTTCAATGGTTACATTGGAAGAATGGTGGTATAACACCTCCTTTCATACTTCATCTAAAATGTCTCCTTTCTTAGCATTATATGGGTACCATCCACCATCTATCACCTCATATTTGAGAGTCCAACCAAGGGTTTGAGAATTTGGTGACATATTCAACACCAACAAGAGGTGTTTTTGAGTCTCGGGGATAATTTGGCCATGTCACAAAACCGCATGAAGCAAAGAGTAGGTAGACCAACATTGTAGTGAACAAAATTTTGAATTCGGTGATTGGGTTTTTGTGCGTTTACAACCATATAAGAAAATTTACTTGAAACAATAGAAAAAGATAACAAGATTTAACCTAAGTACTATGGCCCTTATCAAGTGTTATAGAAGATTGGCAATGTAGCATACAAACTAAAACTTCTTCTAGCTACTCGAATTCATCCAGTCTTCCATGTATCTTACATAAAGAAAGTAATTAGAAAGACAGTATCAACCCAACAAATGTTACTAGATCTTGACGAAGAGGGAAGAATCATCCTAGAACAAGAATACATCCTTCGGACATGCACTAAGTGATTGAGGACAAGGGCATCACTGAGTATTTAACCAAGTGGAAAAATCTAGACAATGAAGACACAACTTGGGAGGATGCAAGATTATTGTAGCAAGATCTAGATCTTCTCAACATTTGGGACAATGTTGCTTTGAAGGGGAGGGGCATGCTACACCCTTAATCATATATCTTATATTGTATGTATATAGTTGACTTGTGGCTATCATAACTTCTTATCATTTTGTATCTCTTTCATATATGTTATATTATCACTAGTGGGTCATCCTTGGTGTTGGCCATAGCATAGGAATAGTATATATAGGTGCTAGTAGGTAGTAGTTGATCATCATATTGAGCATTTGAGTCTTATTGTTTAGTTTGGAGGTTGCCCCCTCAAAGTGGCTAAGCTATTCTACTTGCACATTGAGATCATTTATCTGAAAAATTGTGTTCATTGGTGTTATATTGCTGCTAATAATCAGATTTATACAAGTAATTCCATTACACCGATTTTCTTGATCATAGGCCTCCCACACTGATCATCCCACTTCTCTCATGTCTTCATCTACCGATTATGATAGTAGTGATGAAAATTATTATGTCCCATCACACTCAATTCATGATATGAGAGATTATGAACTTGACTTCCTAGTCCTCATTAGGATAGGAATACATTACAGAGTGTTGGTGATTGGATATGGGATCCTTAAGAAGAGAGATGAATATAATCAAAAAAATTTACACCCCATGTCTAAATTTAATTTCCTTTGATGCATAATATTTTTAGGAGGCTAATTGGATTTTTGAATGGGATTATTCTATGGAGGAGTATTATTCCTCTCTTATTAAGAATCATACTCGGGATCTCACCCCTCTTCATAAGGGAAGAAAAATGGTTCAGTGTAGGTGATATATCCAACCAAGTATGTTTGTGAAGATAATGTCAAAAATTATAAGGCATGACTCATAGCTATGGGTTTTTCCCAAGTTCTTGGGGTTGATTATTCGAAACCTTTTCTCCCATCACCAAGAAATTAGTTCTATTCAATTGACCCTAGCCATAGCCACCGGTAATAGATGGGATGTATACCAAATGGATGTTAAGAGTTCCTTCCTTCATGGTGAAAAAAATCCTAATGGAACAACCATAAGGTTATGTCCAATATTCCTCCTGTGTTTGTAGACTTAATACGACTATTTACATCCTCAAACAAGTCCCTTGGGATTGGTATGCCAAGATGGACTCCTTTCTTCTTGCTTTTCCATTCATTATATCTCACTCTAACCTAAATGTTTTCATTTTTCAAAAATATGAGTCCATGCTTATATTAGTTTTGTATGTCCATGACTTGTTGATTATGAGAAATTCTTCATCCATAATTTATTTTTCCAAGATTTCGTTAGCCAAAAGTTCTCCATGACCTACTTGGGGTTTCTTCATTACTTCCTTGGGATTCATATCACTCGGTATAACTCAAGGATAATCATTTATCAACCCAATTATGCCCTTTATTTGCTTACTAGGTTTAACCTCATTGATTGTAAGCCATATCCCACTCCATTTCTTTCTATATTTAAGATATTATTTGATTTTTCCACTCCCTTTTCAATAGTTTCCTTTATTGCCAATTGGTTATGAGCTTGATCGACTTAACCCGTGCTGCACCAGATCTATCATACATTTTTGGCATTATGTCTATATTTATGTTGGAACCACATGGGGTACTCTAGAAAGAAGATAAGTGGATTCATCATTATGATAGAGGCACCTACATTGATGGCATTCACTACTCTTTGGGACAAATATATACTTATTTGGATACTCAGATTTTGATTGGGATAGTGATCTTGATCATCGAAAAATACCTTTGGATGTAGATTTTCTATTGGTTTAGGTCTTTATTAGTTGGTCAAGAATGAAGAGGAATGCTATTGATTATTCTTGGGAGTAGTCAATGATGACATTGAATTTATTTAGTTACTGAGGATTCTCACATAGTTTGGTATTTTGTTCAAGTATCCTACCATCATCTATTGTGAAAACCTTGGTATTATCTCCATCTATAGAAATATGGTTCAACATTAGTGGACGAAGACATTGAGATCCATATGCACTTCATCATTGAGTTAATTCTTGGAGACATTGTCAATGTGCGGTACTTTTAGACATCATATTAGATTGCAACTATTTTCACCAAACCCTTCACTAAAGACAAGTTTCTTCATATGTGCTCTCTAATTTTGGTGAGGTCTAATGCTATAAAAAAATATACTTCAAGCTTTCTATTCCTCTTCTCGTCTTATTCTTCTTCTTCTTGATATACTTTGGTTTGTATATGGGTACCTTATCAGGCCTTATTTTTGGGACCCATATGATGAATATTTCTTAGTTTGTTTTAAGGGAGTCTTCATCTCTTGTAAGTGGATGTTTTTCCCTTAGGGTTTTCTTTCATTACTTGATATATTTATTGTACATGGGTACCTCTCAAGTGTATATCTTGGAACCATTTAGCTTTTTCTTGTCAAACCTCATCATAAATTTTTTTGAAGGGGGTATTGGTGTGAGAGGTTATTATTCACTTTATTTATTTATTAGGTGAATTACCATCACCCATGGAGAGTCATCTCACTTAAGCGAGTTATTGGTATTTAGATGAGTCGTTAGGATTTATATGACAAATGAAATATTATTTCATAGAATCTATCATATGCATCATTGTTTCATTTTCATATGGGAGTTACATGTCATTCTTGCATTGTAACTCATATCTCCTTTTAATATGACAAGTCCAAGCATGGGAGTTTTAAAACACTCCTTTATGTACCTCTCCATTTTTATCTATGAGTATGAGTATATCATTTTTATATGACAATTTCCTTGATTCGTTTTCTTTTTAATTACTTAGAGTTCTTCACATTTCGTTAAGAGTGTAACTTCATCAATTTTCACACATTCTAGATTATCTTTGTGTACTTTTCCAACATGTAATTGAAATGATATATAATGTAAGATGTGATAAGCATTAGATATATATATTTAATTATTAATGAAACATGAAAAAAACTAAAACAAGGGAGATTTGTGGGTAAAGAAATTATTTACAATATAGGTTTGATTACTTCCAACATATTTAATGGTTCAACATATATTTTTGTTAGTTTTATATATTTTCCAAACTTGTGATCTCTTCTTTGGCTTGACATGCAAAAACCCTTATCACCTATGATAAAAAAAAATCATTTATTTTCTTGTCTACATATATTTATGTAGCCTCCTTGAGGGGTTACTTAATTCATGTAACATATTCTTTCAATTCTTTTAGTATCGTAGGGTCTACCGGTTCTCGATCTTCTACCAAATCTTAGTTGATTGATGTTTGACACTTCCTTTCATATAATACCTAAAAAAATTCATCTCCAAGGTATAAAGATATTTATTATAGTATACATCAATTCCATAAGTGGAGATACTCCTCCCATTTTTAATAATGATCTATATAGTACATTTGCAACATATCTTCCATAATTTGGTTAATACATTCCATTTTCCCATCATTTTTAATATGATACGATGGACTAAACATTAAATATTGTTCCTAATTCCCCATATATTTTTTTACATAAAATTTATTTTATCATAATGTCCCTATATGAAATGATCTTTTTATTATCCCATGCAACCTAAATACCTTTTATAAAAACATTTTTCCTAGGGCGGGTGCATCATCTATCAAATTTATGGGTAGAATATAATATACCTTTGTTAGTATTTCCACAATAATAATAATCATTTCATGTATATGTTTATACATGCATAACCCTTGAAAAAAATCCATAATTATCACATTCCATTCCATTCCTAAATCTTGTGTGGATGTAGTAACCTTGTCGGATGCACATGTTCTACTTTCACCCTATAGAATTCCAAGCATCATGCTAAAAAATTGTAGCATCCTTCTTTATGCATTCTATCAAGAGGGATTCATAAACCAAAGAAGTACTTAACACATGAGGTCATATATGTTTTTATATACTAGTCAAAATGGACCCAATATATTGCTCGATATTAAGGGGTATAAGTGGGTGGAGTCTAAATATTTTTAAAAATAAATTAGGTATATGGTACATGGAGTAGTACGGTAGAGGAGGAATATTCATGAATAATATGATGAGATGTTAAATTCACATAATCTTCATTATGTTTTTTAGAGTAGCTCCATATTTTTCCATAGTGGCGGCACTAAATAACTCATAATAGCTAGGACATCCTTCATAGTAACATTTTGAGGTTTTTTTTTTTCATTTTCATTAAACGTTTTTAAGAGGATGAATATCACTATTATATATAAATTTAAGTGGAAAGATTGCAACCCCATGTGCCCCTTTACATTACTATAGAATGTCTAATTGGTGTTAAAAATGTATTGGAAAAGAAAGGAAGAGATACATCAAATTATAGATATTGATTGTTTATTATTTTTTAGCATAATATGATTTCATCAATGTCTAAAATGGGGTTTAAGTGGAAATTATATAATTAACTATTTTTAGTATGTAATATATTAAATACAATCTTGAAGTGGTAGAAATAAATAGGGATATAAAAATGGCATAGGAAATGGGTAGTCTAAATGCATGGTAAAATAAGGGGTATTTAATAATTGAAAAGTTTTATTTTTATGGGATGTTAATATTAAGAGGCGGATTTTGAAATAAGGGTGTTATTTAGTACACTACGAGTACACATGATATGACATAAGTTTACATAGTGAATCCCCATTATTTCCAAAAGTATAATGGATTCCTATCGATAGTATTTCAAGCACCCTTGGGTGACCCAAGAAAGGATAAATACATCATTCATCAAGCACGAGATGTACACAAGTTTCATTCCTTGTGCACATAAATCTTATTATTAGACTTAAATATCCTATCTTTCTCAAACTTATAACTATCATATTGATGGTTGTGGGCATTATTAGAAAGTTTATCCTTACCCTATTGATGGAAATTGTCTGCGGGTAACTACTACAAAAACATGTTCCTTGAAACTTTTTAAATGGTAGTCATGGTAACAAGGTGTCTTATTTAACTTTAAGCATCATAAACATTATTTTTATTTCCCTTATGTGGCTAATGTCAAAATTTTACTCAAATGGGAATTATAACACCTTTCCTAGTGTTGAGGTTGAGTTGTGTCAAAATAAATTTGATTTTTAAATGATTTGTTTTCAATTCAAACAGTTACCAAAAATGTGTTATTAAACTTGTAGAGCAAGAAAAATATCTACAAGTTTTAAGCTACGTGGGGCGTATTTTTATCATGTAGTTTTATCTTTGTTGATTCATAGGATATCACTTTCCCATATTATATTAATACCTTGTCAAAACCTTAAGAAAAGGTATATGTTAGTACCAAATAATATTTGTTAACCTTTACTTGAGTTTTTAAATGTTGATTGACATTTTTCCACCACTCAAACTTCTTATTCATATTTTATAGTGAAGTAATTGGGTTTTATAT
Organism: Taxus wallichiana var. yunnanensis; assembly: GCA_018340775.1. Classification (NCBI taxonomy): domain Eukaryota; kingdom Viridiplantae; phylum Streptophyta; class Pinopsida; order Cupressales; family Taxaceae; genus Taxus; species Taxus wallichiana. Next base: position 963,514,649 of record CM031237.1, read on the forward strand.
CTTTGGAAAACCGGACACAAGTTTTTGATAATACCCTACCGAATAATAATATTGTGTACCTCGTGCAAATTTCTTATGCTCAAATTTCTTGGATTTGGATGGTTTCTCATTTCATCCGTTCATACCTCTTTTCGAGGCAACATCATGCTTGAAAATAAATGGTATCAATTATAATAATTTCAAGCTCTTCCATTCCACTTGTAAAAGGTTCCCTCTTTCTCATACCTTATAGTTTCTTGTGACAAAAGTCTTTAAATATTTTGTAATGCCCACTCCTCTTTGACACTTATTATACTATGTTTTGATTATTTCTGATTATAGATGTGGACATTAGCATATATTTGATTAGCCTATTTGATATATAGTATGGATGTTTTATACTTTTGACATGATGTGACTTATATGATGGATTACATGCATGGATTGACATTTTAGTATTGATGATCTAGAGTTACCACTTTATATATACATGTTGACACATTGGATTTTGATGTATGGATTATTGTTAGATGATCCAGTTATTCTTGTGATCTTATTATTATTGATGAATGATATAATTGAAATATTTTGGAATTATAAACAATTGATGAAATTGCTTGATTTTAGTGATGATTTAGTAGTGTTATTTGATGATGTGAATTGATATGTATATGTGTGTTTTATTATTTTGATGTCATTGATATGGCCATGAGGCTAGAGAGGTATTGTTTTGATTTTGCAAGAAATTGTAACACAACAAACAAAAGGGGATAGGAGACCAACAATGAAGGAATTTTGGGTATTGGCAACAAGTCACCTTGGCAACTTGTGTTTTGTATGTTGTTATGTTATTAATATTTTGTTAGGAGGTCCCCATTGGGGTGGCCTCAAATGTGACCATGGGTAGATGTGTTGTTTCCTTTTCATTTTAATTATTTTGTGAGTATGTGATTTATTATTGTAATGTGTCCTAATTTATTATTGTTAGTTAATGTGCTCCATTAAGTTGATTAATCTTGTTAATTATTGTAAATTGGTATGTGACTAATTGGTAGGTTGTCCTTGATTTTATTTTGGATTTGAAAGGATTGTATTGGTTTTAGTGTTGTGTACTCAACCTTGCATGTCAAACTCGGATTTTGGCTTAAAGACTATTTTGGAGGCTTATGGGACAAGTTAAACTTTTCCCACACCTCTTAAATTCACCTACCAACTATACCTATGGGGTAAGGGGTCAAAATTAGGCCTCATTATGTGATTTGGAGGCTAAAAGGTGAAATTATTGCACCTTCTTACATGAGCTTTTAATTTTTCCTTTGGAGTATGGCTTTTGGTTTGTGTGTGTAAGGAGAACTTGTCACATTCTCACCCACTAATTTATGAGCTTTGGGTTTGGTGTTTGACCATGTGATGTGGAGTTGAGGAGAAGTGATGTGGCATCCTACATGGAGCCACCTCACCCTCCTATTCTATTGCATTTTCACTATTGCATTTTTAGGAGTTTACTTTTGGAGTGCTTGTTTACAGCTTTGGAGTTGGTTTGTGCTTGCTTTGGACTTGGAAAGGCTTGGAGCTTGTGCTTTTGGATTGGATACTCTTGCAATGGAAAGGTAGAGACTTCACCCATGCATTTTATTTCTTATTTGTGGTGCAAATGGTTGTTGTGTGTTTTGGTTTTGGGGATAGAATGGCCTTAAGGTTGTGTAGGAGAAATAAAATGGGGATATATTGGGGGAGGGATAAGAGTTTATATTATGCATTTGGAGGGATTTTGGGTTGGGTGCCCCACCTTGTGATAATAAGAAGGATTTCTTATTTATCTTGTTATATTCATTGAGGGAGGGATAAGAGTTTGTGGGAGACATAAGAGAAATTGAGGGAGGGATAAGAGTTGGTTTTGGTTGTGTGAATGAATTTTTGGAGGATTTTAAGGTGGGCACTTAACCCATTGGGAGGCATAAGTGAATCCCCATGTTTCTTCTCTCCTTGGCTTGGATTGGAAGCCTTTGTGTTTGGGGAAATTGCATGTTGTTGTTATATTTTGTATTGTGTTTATTGTGTTGAAATTTTGTGTGAATGATTGTTGTTGAAGCCATGTAAAAGTTGTCATGGTTGTTTGATACCTCTTATTTCTTCATTGTTGGGGCTTGGGGGCCAATGAGGAGGATGGATTCTCCTCCTCATTGGATTATAGGTTGGGTGGAGAGCGTTTCCTACTCCCCTTATTTTGTTGTTGTGATTGGATTTTGGAGAAATGGAGGAGTTCAAGTTGGCATCTTGGAAAGAGTTGTTTTGTGGAAGATCAAAAGAAAAAGAAATAGTTATTGTTGTAAAAATTTAGCCATGTTTTTTCCACTTAAGTGGAAGGCTTGTATACTCTTGCATTTTAAAAGAGTTCTTGTAAATTATATTATTATCAAGCTATGTTGGAAGTGATTGAAAGGAGGACTTTGAAATTTGTATTTATTTGAAAATGTATTCCTTCAAATCTGAAATGTATCAAAGTTGCTTGTGCTTTCATCTTGTAAAATAGTTGTGTTTGTATTGGAAAGATATATGGAAGTATACTTGTTTTTCTTGAAATGGATGTCATTTTTATTGTGAAAAGGAAAGGACTTGCATTTATAAAATGGTTAAATTCTCTCTCTCTATTAAGTTCATTGTATTGTGGTTGAAAAGAGACACTTCTCGTGTTATTGTAAAAGTTAGTATATTGGAATGTTGAAATTATAGTTAAAACTTATGTAAAGATATAAGGAAAAGTTTATAGTTAGTGTTTTAAATAAAGAATTAAATTCTTTTTCTTTGCTTGCATTAGATTAAATAAAAAAAGAGCTAATAGTCCCATTTACTCCACATATTTACATATTCACGAAACTATACCCCTACTTGTACACACAGGTTGTTTTAAAATATAAGGATTGGTAAAGTTTAATTAAAGAAAAGTATATTGAATGTAATAAAAATGGGGTTTGTGAATAAGGTTAGGCTGAATAGATTAATAACAAGGGGATATAATAAATAAAATATTTTATTGTTTTTCCTTTGTGTTGGAGCCTCTAGATTGTGTATATACTTCCTCTTTTAAAACCAGAAATAAAAACAAGGCAAAAATGTCCATACCCAAATGGGGTAAACAAAAATAATAATAAATAAAACAATAACAAGACAAATACAAGCAAACCCTAGGAGAGGGATGCAAAATAACTCTCCAAATGTGTGTATCCATCCAAGAACAATGAGCAACCTTCCATGGCCTCCATGCTCCCAAAACTTGTAAAACAAAATGGAGCAAATGAATGAGTTTAGGGTAAAAAGAAGAATAAGAAGACCTCATAAGGATTTTTAGGGCATTTCTAATCCAAGGGCCCAAAATGACTTAATCTAATGGATGAGATTTCACCCTACAACTTTAAGTGATGTGATTTTGTGGGAATGAGAAATTAATCAAAAGGTATGGGTAATGGGTTGAATAGGACCACTTAATGGTTAGAGTAAGTTGAGAAAGGGGATTTAAACCTGAAATGTTTGGAATGAAGTAATAATGATTAATTATTAATTTTATTATGACAACCTTACGAATATGTGGAATTTATTAATTGTGAAATATTTAAATCTAGTTGGTGATTATCTTATTGCAATATTTTTAAACAAAAAAAATTATTCCATAATTTTTCCTAATTAATTATTGGATTTTATCTCGGATTTTGTGCATGGAAATGAGGGTGTTACATAGTTGTTTTCTCATTTTGTTGAGAATGGTTTTATTAGGGGAATTTTTATTCCTAATAGGACTTCACACATGATCATTGGTTTTTCTCTGTGATTATTTTCTCATACTTTCTCGAAACCTCATTTAGGGAATTTAAGGATTTCTTGGATATCTTCAGCAATTTTATAGTATGAATTTGTAGTGGACCAAGACATAGTTGTATAGTATGATGTCTTTTCTTAAGTAGCGTTAACGATTTCAATGGAAGTGGGTCGGAGGAATAAATTAAATTTACTTGGTAATCATTTTCCTTTTAATTGTTTCCCCTCTTATTTACTGAATTATGTGGTTGATTGTATAGGGAAAAAATCCTAAAGTATATTTTCAAGCCACTCTTCCTCACTAGCAAGTTATATGTTTGCACCAAAATTCTCAACACCATCCAATTTATTATTCGTCCTATTAGGCTCTCTCTTAGGCCTCTTAGGATAAATTTTCTATATTTTAAGAGATTTTTGTTTATGATAATGCAATACAATCCTAAAAATTTAATGAAGCTTTTTAGATATTTTTATGTTCCAAATGAAAAAGGGGGCATGTGAATCATTGAAATCATGTGCTAAAGAATTACTCCATGTGCTTTATGAAGGTTGTAAAGGCTATGGAGGAAGTGGGGCTTGGAAAATATTGTTAAGGAATTACATATATTGGTGGGTTATCCCTATGGAAATACATTTTGGAAAAACGTATGGTTCCATACACTTCTAATCACCATTACGCGATTGAACTCGGGGATATTTTGTTGAAAAAGGCATCTATGGAGCCTTTGAATTGGTTAAACCCCATCCTAAATGTAATGAGGAAGGTTTTAAAAGTGGTCTCTTTTCTAATGCCCAAAATTTGTTTTGGTTTACTAGTATGACATTTATGAGCATACCTCTTGCTAACATGTTTGGTATAAAAGCACTTGGATTCTTTAGAAAAGGCATCATTCAATATGTTTTACTTTTGATGGTGTCTCCTCTAGGACATTAGATCTATTGGATTCATTTAGAGAGAGCTTCATCTCTTATCCTTATACCTTCCCTCTTTCATTCTTATTACATAATTATTTATTGATGTCATGCTTCGTAATCTTAGGGTTCATGCACCTTTGGCTTGGTGGAGGCATTGGTGATGGAATTGTGACATTGCATTTATAAACTATACTCCCTTAGGTTGTATTCAATATTATGATGTCATTTTGTTTGGCTTGAAACAAGATTAGTACTTGCATTAGAATTTGATATCCTCTCCTCATACCTAGCTTACTCCGACTAAAAAAATATGGAATGCCAATTTTTAACCCAAATTATATCATTTCCGTTTGTGTCTCTGTTTCATTGATTTCATTTTAGAAAGTCTCAAACACATAAGTATCCTTATTTATAAATGTCCTACATATTTTCACCTAGACACTTATAAGCATTTTCTCTTTTTTGCGTAGATTGATTCGGTCTCTTTCAACAATTCCAACCGGATCATTTTCACTTGGATATGATATTTTTGGGGATTTTTACCAAGTATCTTGCACATATTACTTTTCTTTGGAATTTCTTCATAGTAATTATTTTATTCCAATAATGGAAAACTAGAAATTTAGTTATTTTATTGATTCTCACTTTTTGTAAATGAACAAGTTCTTGTGATATCTTCGGTGTGTGTGCATATCCAAGCTCGTGGTAAGAAAGGCGATTGAGTTTGTAGCACTTGTAGGAGATACTCCACCTTTTATTGTCGTTGGGGAGCACTCATGTACTATAAGCCATGTTACTAAAGATCAACCTTTACAAGGATCTCTACCACCATAGCCTAAAAATTGGTGTGCCCACTCTTGCAACCACTTCCCACATGGATGGGATGGAGCTGCGGACGCATGTCAACTTTTCGATTGGCCTATCTTAGTGGTTTTCTCTAGTGCAAGGAATTGTTCAAATGTGTGTGCCCTTGCCCATAGGTTTGGAGATATTGTTTCAATATATTTTATATAAGTGAAACTCTTGATGGGATAGGTAAGTGGTCCCTAATATACTTTGAAATTTGAACTTCATGTTTGAGGTGTACCTCCACAAAGACAATCCTCCTCCACCTCCACCGATGTTTTTGTTGCATATACTTGTTTCACATTTTAAGTTTTGAGTTACAATACTAATATTTAAACACATATTTGCAAATTGTTTTTTCTCCTTAACATCTACACCAACCGATGCCTTCTGTTGTAACTTATTACAAACTCATTATTCTCTTTTAAATTAGTTTAATACATCAATGATGAGTTTCAATTCAAAATTAAATTAATATATACGTTCTCATTTCCGTAAAAAATTGAAATCAGTCAGCAACACTCAACCTTGAAATATTAAATATTGTGAAGCATTGTTCCAAACAAATGCGGTCACATTAGACACGCAGTTTCAGCAGGTACAGTTGTTAGTCGGCCACAAACTTCATCACCCCGGAAGATGAATTCTAATCAGATAATCACACCAACAAATCCATTTTACGTCAAAGTCGAAAAGCCCCTTCTCCAAATTACTCAATTCGATATACAGTTGCTCTGTGTTGAAGTTATCAAACCTGCCTCAAAATTTAAAAAAATAAAACAACCGTAAGAATGCATAAAAATCTGTAAGCGTAAATAACTATTCCCAACCCCTTACCTTCCTTCAAAAACACGTATGGCTTATACAGCTCTACCAAATACATGATGAAGTTAAATTTTCTGAGCAGTTGATCGTAGCGATCGGCGTAAATTTGACAGAGCAACTAGTTCGCCATACCCATTACCTGTTTAGTCACGTAAAATTGATTCAAATTTGAAACAAAGTTAGATAATGTTAAGAGAATAATGCACCTGAAGGGGAATATTATAACGCTGTCTCATGTAGCGCAAGAAGCTTTTCATGCTGTGGAGTAAGTAACATTTTTCCACTTGTATTAATTTTCCGTGTTTATCCATGCAAGGTTTCTTTCACAAAATAATCGTAGCTTGTGTCTACCAGAATGGAGTATGTCAAAGGATTTACATTGGACGAAGAGACGTTATAAATAGAAAGAGAATTGATATCCAGAGCACGATTGGCCATGGTTGCTATGATTGCATTCACAACCATATCTGCCGGAATCTACAGAGACAGGTGGTTAATATTAATTTATGTACTCCTTTATGGAATTAATTTGAATGAATAATAAGTTGAAATAAATGTATACCACATCCAACATGAAGTCGGGATTAGCTAAGAATGAAGTGATCCGCCCTTTTCAATATCCGATTATAATGGTGTGACGTGTCCATTGTCCTGAAATATACATCACCCTCTTATACCTTCTAACATTATAGTTACGATCTAAAACACTTCAATGTTAGAAGGTATAAGAGGGTGATGTATATTAGCTTTCCAGAAGTTACGATCTAAAACACTTCAAAAATTTAGGACAAGTTTTTTGTTATCGTGAAAATCTTTCACGCGAACTTTTCCAACAGGATATAACATTTTGACAAATGTATTCCATCAATATATTGAAGTGTTGCATGTTAAGAATAATTAGTGTGCATATTAGTTTAGTGCTTTACGTTATATTATTTAGTGTGTGAAAATAATATGGAGAGGATAATACATTTAAGTGGTTATTACGTCAATAATAATCACATAGAATTCATAAGTTGAGAGAATAAAGGGTGAGAGAGATTTTAGGGATGGTTAGTGGTTATGAGAGAATCTAGGTGGTTAGAATAACCATCTTGGATCGATGTTAGTGTTTAGAATAACTAGCTTTATATATTTGTAATTACATAATGTTGAATGGAACTGATTATTGAGCTTATGCTCGTCTCTAAATTTGAGGGTATGTTCATCTCTAAATTTGAGGGTTTCCCCACACTGCTTGATATATGGAAAAACATTTTAATATATTAAAAACAAAAAAAAATATTATTGTTGGTGGCGCACATTTTAAATTATCGGCACAAATACTAAAAATCAAAATCATTGACCAATATTTCGACCAAAGTCTTTCAAGAATTTGTTTTGATCTTGCCCTATGCCCATTTTGCTTGGTCTTATATCTATTTCAACCTTTTAATCGAAAACTACTTACCTAGAGAATTGTTTTTGCAATCATTGTAATTAACCTCCATATATAGCTTCTTTATGGATTTGTCTTAGAGCTATAATTTTAGTTCAACTCTGGAAAAATAGAAATATTGATATCTTTCACAATAAAGATATTTATCAACAATATTTCACTATTGACAAAGTGGTAGTTATTTATTCTATGCATTTTCATATTCAAGACTCTGCACAAAAGTTTGTGCTAGAATTTTAGCATTTACAATAGTTGTTTGACAACCGGGGATTTCTCCTGCGCATTATGATTCAAGTGCCCCATGATCCTCCAATATTAAGTCTTTTGCTAACTATTAGGCACGAATGGATTCACTTGCATTGTATTCATTCTTCCCCGATCTATGGCCGATTCTTCAATTTTCCATCTCAACAGGAAAGTTGGCATGTGCCACCTCCTTAGGGCAAGGCGGGTGAAGGTTACTGTTATCACCGAATCACATCACCCTTATGTTTACACAAGTGCATATACTTGAGCTCATGGTGTGATTGGATAACATGGGTACTATCTCCAAGTTGTGGGACTTGCTACTTGAGATAGACCTCCAGAGAAAGCTAGTTCTTGCTCCTAAACTACCTGCCACAATATACTCTAATGCAAGAAAAACTAACTATCCTAATCTAACTTTCCAAGGGACCAAGGAGAGAGAATACATAAAAAATGAAAGCCTACATTACAAAGAGCGATACACCGAGAAAAGGGGTGTGAGAGTACTCTTCTAATGTGTGAAAAATGGAAGTAAAATGCATATTAGAAGGGGTGATAATGACTCTCCACAACTGCAAATGCATTCACAACAATATTTCATACATGCACAATAATAATGAGTCCTTGCAAGAGCATAAAAATAGGCACAACATTCTTGTAATAAAGGTCGAAAGGGGCAAGAAGAGTGCAAAACAAACACAAAGAGGGAAGATGCATCCACAAAATCATATTTTATTGCTTCATGATATGCACACAGTTCAATCTATTACAAGATAAGGGACTGGATCACCATGTAAGGAGTCCACTACAAGGGCCTGCAACACATTGGCTTCAAAAATAAATTTTGATAGATCTTTGCTATAACAAAAACTCCTCCTCTTATAATGAGCCCAACACTCCAATTTATAGAAAAATAAGAAGAGAGAGAGAGGGAAAATGGAAATCTGAAATCTGTCCTTCAACCACTTGTAAGAGGTATTAAATGGAGTGAAATGATGTTTTGTTGCTTTCTAAAGGCTCCCCATACTATCCCATGACTTGTAGTAGTGAAATATGGCAGCCCATGCTTCATTGAATGCATCCAACTACCAAATAAAACACTATTCTGAACTTGGCCACATTTTCTACAAAATATCTATCTATCCTTCATCAAATCTAGAATTTCTTGATTGTTTTGCGTTGGGATCAGAGCCATGATTCTAATGGTACCAATTTCATGCAATTTTGTTGAGAAATGCAAAAGTTATGGCCTTCTGAGTGCGAGCAGCTATTTTGGGTCTGCCAAGCATTTTCTGTCATTTGACGGAATGAGCATTAATTGACTAGAGCTGAATATGTTTCTTTTATTTTAATATATCTACCCTCATCAAAATTAATAAATCCAATTTTTGATGCACAAGACGTCGTTCTCGTTCCAGAAAGTCTAATTTTATGAAAATCGAGCTTGAAGTCAAAAGTTATGGCCGTTTGAAGTTCGGGAGGTCAAACATTGACTTTTTCTCTTTATTGCGGCTATTTCAAAAAAATCGAGGCCCGCGTGTCTTGACTGTCCTAGAAAAAAATCTCTACATCACCCGATTCAGGTTCCTTGTCCCCGCGCGTCTGTCGTTGACCGAGTCGTGAGGGCCATTGACTTCCGCATTCGCCACAACGTATGGTTCCTTTTTCGACTTTTTTACCTTTGCGTGTCCCGCACGTACTTTTGTCTCGACTGTCCCGAACACATTTCTCCATGCCACCCACAATGTACTAACTTATGGCAAAATCAGCTTTTTCCATCCCACGCGTACCAGTGTTCCCGGATGTCCCACGGACCACGCGGGACAAAAACTTCCACTTTTTCCAATTTTTTTGTTGCACTGACCATTTTCGGCTTTACATGTCCCGATTGTCCCGCGAGTTACTGGAACAAAAATGTCGATTTTTGCAAAACACACACATTTTCTCGCATTTTTCCAATTTTCTCTAACTTCTTGGGTTTTTTCTTGGATGGGGAAGTTAGAGAGAAGCCAAAGGGGCCCCCAAAACACGATTTTGGGCTTTGAATCAATTCTACTTGCTCGGGACTAAAGAATTTGATGTCTCATTATCAAAATTACCTTGGGGTGAATTTTGGATAACGGAGTTTATCATGTAAAGTTAATATATTTATGTGTTCCAAATAAAAACATTGCTCGTCCCAAGAAAATATATCATGGCAAAGACAATTTTTAAGGTTAGGGTTGTGTACTAGTTGAAGCTTTGCATTTGGAGAATATTTTAGGTTGTCGTATTCTTATAGTCATGGTTTTATATAGTTGGTTCACTATCTACCACCCCAAATAAGGCTTTGAATGAAAGAAGGGGAAATGAGGAAGGATAAACCTATTCATGTGTTGTTTTGCGGTCGGGGATGGGTATATCTCTCTCACTTGACCAAGTCTTTTGGAAATGATAGCGAGGCACTTGACTAAGGGTGTGGCTGTCCACCTGCTACTTCTGGCTCTACCTAAACTAGGGTGAAAGGACCCAAGGTGTAGCTTGAAAGAGAGAGGTAGATGTTATGATTCAAGACCTCAAATTTTCTCCATGATCATGATTAGATTGGTTTTCAACCATTGGTTCTCTTCACATAAATAATGATTGTCTATAAGGAGTGATTCATTCTCATCTTGATATCTTTAAAAATAACCCTACATCTTGAATTGGGCCCTCTTCAATTGTTTTTCATTGATTTTTCCGTCATTTTCAAAATTTTCCAATACTTTAAAAATTTGTTTTCCCACTTTGATACCACTATTATGAATTATGTTTGGAATTTGGTGGATAACATAGTAACAAATGGTGTTTAATGTGTAATTTTAATACATTCATAATAAAATAGATGAAAATTATATAACTAGTGAACAATATTGTAGAATTAAAACAAAATTATAGAAATAAAATAACTTTATTGAATGTGTATACAAATTGGAAAATTCTATAGGAGAGATATATTCCAAATATTTTTGCAATTAAGAATATATGAAAAAGGAAAACTCGTAGAAGATATGTATGCCTCGTTATTATCTTAAAATGAAGATGTATACAAATGGAAAAATCTATAGGAGAAATGTATGCCTCAAAACTTAGAAACCTACAACGTACGCTTACAAAACAATTCAAATTGCAAACTTATACATTTCTATTCAAAACCATCTTCTTTATATAAAAACAATGTAAAAGATGGAAGGTTGTTGGAATAGTAAATGAAAGGTTCCAAATGGGAGCCTAAAGGTCATCCTACATGGAGATTCCATAGATCTAAATTTTGGGTGAATTTAACTAGGAAAGAAAAGACAATCTAAAAATAATAATAAAATATATTATTTTTCTTAGTGGTCCTTATTGGGGTCATATATCTTATCCCATTAACCCAATTTGGTGTCCATGGGATATATTGGAAAGATGAAAAAATGAAGACAAAAAAATTAGTTCTAACCATAACACTTCATCTATTGCATTACATTTTGGCGCCCAAAAATTCTTCAAAGAAACTACAAATGCAAAATATTTAAAGTTGTTGAAATGCCCACTAATAATAGATTTCAAGACTTACTAAAAATAGCCTTGTTAGATATGTTGATCTGATTATTGATATTTCTCTTAATATGCATCTCAATCATTAACTACTAAAAAAATAGATTTTAATAATTTCCAAAAATAGACTTTCATACACCACTTGGATGTTGGCATGGATCAAACCTACTTTTAACACCCATCCATATCAATCACTCTTCCTTGAGAAGTAACTAGCCCCATTACTTGTAGCATTGCCCCATTGATGAGCATAGTAAGTTATTTCCTTCCACTTGAGCATAGTAAGTTTGATGAGCATAGCAAGTTGCAGGTTAGGTATGGCAGCTACAATCTTGTTGATCAGCACTGGTGAAAAGAAAGTTTAAAATGAAGATTAGCAAAAGTTTAATTTGAATCCTTGGTATTTAATTTGACCACCAACTCAACTGAGCCCAATTTTGCAAGGGACCCATTTACGTTCCGCACTTTAAAACCCACATAAAACACCGTTGATTTGTTGGTGTCCAATTTGTGTCAGGCTTTAAATTTGACTGCCATTTACACCATTACTAAATACTAATATTCTATCCATGTTTTTCGTTTTTTCTTTTTTGTGGTTTTAAATATAATATTCCCCAGATTATTGAAAGGGCAGGGCAGGTACCCGTACATAGACCTTAGTTGGAACGTCCTTGTGTTGTCATACATATAAAGTACTTGTGTTTGGGTATATAATTGTTGATAAATACATTCGAGTCCGTAGTACCAACACACATCCACTCTCGTTAAATGTATCTCTTTCTTTTATTCTCACGCATTTGCTATTAAATTTAGCTTTTATGTGCATGTGATATGTTATTGTTCTCCTAGTTATAAACTTATATGTGTTAAAACTAAGGATATGTTTTTTCACATGCACACCTACATTAAAGATTATGAGGAGGCAATAATTTTCCAAACATCTTCTCACAATTTCACTTAATAATTTTTTTCATAATTTAAATTAAAAAAATTATTTGTATTATCGTCTTATAAAATTTGTATCACGATCATAATAAATCAAAAATTTAGAGATACTCTCATTCAAAAGTAAAATCAATCTTTTAAACTATCTAGAGTTAAATCAGAGAATGGGTAACAATAACAACAAAATCATATGAGCTCATAACTATGCCCTATTTAGTTTTATATTGCCTTGTTATGCATATGCATGAAATTTATGTTACTATATAATAATATAAATAAATTCATCAATCAATATTGAATCTTCAATTAAATCATTGTAGTGGTAAGTTCTAAAAATAACAAACAATAAGGGAAATACTTAGATTTAGGCGCCCCCTAAATTATGACACCCTAAGCAACTGCCTAGTATGCCTAGGGCTTAATCCCCCTTGTTCGCATGACATTTTCATTGGTGGGAGCTATTGCTTTTGTTGCCCAATCTCTAATTTTTGGGGGCAAATTTGTGTTTGATTGGCTTTTGTTGCGGTCACTCTTGATGTGATATGAAGTGCCCACATAGCTTCCTCCATGTAGACTTGTGCGGATGGCAATCCAGGCGGATGGTAGAAGAGGAGAATGGGAGGAGTGGTTTGAGGGCGGTTGTGATTGCAATTTGAATCAACAACGGGTGTCTTTTGATCTTTTGTTGAGATGGATTGTGCATAGGGAAGGTTTTATCTTTTCCTTATTTTGTTATATGTTTTTGTTTCTCATGCATTGATCATGGTTGTTTTTAGTATAATTGGGTGTGGGACACTTCATTTATTTTGGTTGATTGATAGAAAAAGAGTTTGAGATGATGCGCATTCGATTTCTAGTGGCTGAGAACTCTCCCAACTTGTTTAATAATTTGTGTGTGCTTGGATTTCATATTCTTTCACTTACATTTATAGAATATGAGGATGTAAGAGAGAGAGAGAGAGAGAGAGAGAGAGAGAGAGAGAGAGAAATGAGAGGGAAATCCGAATTTGTATTTTACATGATGAACGCGAAAACCATCTTTCGTTCACATATCTTGCGCCAAGTCGCCATTAATCTCCCTAACAAATCGTTGTTTTCCCCGCAACATACCATTTACATATTGGATAAAGAGATATTGACGCGCCACGCTTACGCGCACCTTGTGAATCCACATATTGAGGGCATGGGTGTCGTTTGATCTTTTACTTCAAGTAAGTGAGGGTGATTGGGTGCTTGAAATGAGAAAATTGTGTATGTCCTCCACTTCTCTTGTTTTCATGGTTCTCCTCTTCTCTCTCTCATTCTTCCTATAAATTGTAAAGGATTCAATATTGTTTATGTGATTTTTAGTGTAATATAAAACCCTTTGGAAGACAAAATGAACACAATAATTCTCATGTAATTTGGAGCCCCCATCGAAGATATGGCTTCTTGAAAGAACCAGCGTTCTTGCATTAATCTCTTTCCATGGATTTTACAACGTGTTCTCATTCCTCGGTGGATTTTAGAACTTGAACATCTCCTTGGAAAATTATTGAGAAACCCATGAGACAGGAACCGCCTTCATCAGCCTCTAATCATCCATGGAACTCTCTTCTCCACATCTTCAACCCAGGAGGTCTATCTCTATGTTATGTTGCTTTTTTCTACTCTGCGACCATGTTTCTTTGTTCCACTACTTTTCAAGTCCGTGAAACACTATATTTGGGAAACTCATGAAACACTAAATTTTGTTTTGTGACTTCCAACCTTATACACTTCCAAATTCCCCACCTTTGCTTCATGGTGCTTCTTAGTTTGTTCCCCTTGCATCATGGAGTTTTCTAAGTAGAACTTACATTTTATTTCTTACCATGAGGCAATTAGCTTTTTCACCATGATCGTAGAAGACCAAGGCTCCATTAAAGATCCGCCTAAGTCCCAAGCTCAAGTTCATTTGTTCTACATGTTAAGAGAACATGCGCTACACTAAGTTCCTAAATTTTGCAAAAGACTAAGTTTCGGTGTTCCACGAATTTTGAGCACAAAAATACATAAGTCCAAAAAAAAATTTGTAAGTTATCAAAATAGCATGGGGTTATTTTAGACAACAATTTAGTGACTTGTGGGGATATTTGCATGCTAGATATGAAGACTATTGGCTTTAAAGCATCCATTGGGCATGGAGTTAAGAAAATAACTTTGAATTGATCTTCAAAAACTTTAAACTCTATAAGACTCAATCAAATATTTGAATTGAAGAGTTAACTTGGAATTGAATGAAGCTAAATCCTTAGATCTTGAAATAAAATGGTTGCAAATTTCACAAAAACACCTTATTTCCACCCTAAAACTTTCATATTGCTCAACCTCCTCAAAACTCTTAAACTGAAAATGCCACTTGTCTAAGCACTTAGAAAAATGGAGACTACACTATCAATTGAACACGTGCTCAAGAATCACTTGGAGGAAAGTGAAAAATAATCCTACTATATACATGATGAAACCTTCACCTCAACAATAATGTTTGAGGTGTATCTCATTGACTAGGATAAGGATCTCTTCTCCATCCAACTTTGACAATTAGAAATAATTATTTTATTTACAACTTGAGATGACATAAGGGCCACTCCATATTGTATCAAACTTTGAGTGCTTACCTATCCTAGCTCTATATTGATCCCCTTTAAGCACAAGGCCTCCTTCTTGAAAGTTCCTAGCCACTACTTTCCTCGTAAAAACACTTCTTCACTTGAGATTTATTTAGCTCCATTTCTTACATGGCTTGATCTCTCAACTCTTCCACTCTGTGAGTTTAGTATACCTTACATTCATTACTTCTTCTTCAAACATTTCAAGTTGGTTAATGAGCCATAAGGTGGTAACTCGGGATATTTTACACTAGTGCATGCTCTAACCTTGCAATGAAATCTATATATATATATATATATATATATATATATATATATATATATATGCATAGAGAAAGAAATGGAGACATATCAATTATGAACACATCACGCGAAATTGAAAAGTTGGGACATGTGTGTAATGTGAGGCTTAGACCTCGACAACTCCAATGGTTCCCCACCATGGTCCCATCTAATTGCACTACTCCTTTAGAGAGTGACTCATATTCAAGACCAAGTTCATATGTTATTTATATGGGCATCATTGAACTATTTCCCCAGGAAATCATGCAATTGTGCACCACATGATTGCTATGATATATATATATATATATATATATATATATATATATATATATATATATATATATATATATATATATATATATATATATAGAAATATGGTGGCTTCATGTTCTTACTTGGTATTTCATCCCTTGTTTTAAATGCATTAGTGAGCACCACTTTATTCTTCTCCTTAGATGATTCATGAGGCGTGGAAGATTAGCCATTTCGACCTAAAAAGATCTCTTTGTCTAGGAATTGCTAGAAATTATCACATTGAGATGCTCACATTGGTATTTTCATTTTCTCTATAATGTTGAAAGGAGTACCCATGAGTTTATGTAGTAGATGAGTGACACTTCCCTTTCTTGTTTTCTCAATCCACATATTTTCTTTGGATTGCGTATTTTCTACAATCTATGGATTTCCTTTAAGATATGGATTTTTCTTGTCTTGGGGATGTAGACATTAAAGCATGCACTTTGGGTAATTATATAGTCATGGTTACATACTACTACTCATGTGGTCGGGGAAAATTTTAGTGGCGAATATTCGTTAAATCATGAATATTGCATTTTTTTAAATTTGAAATTAGAAAATATTTAGGGTAGAATCTAGGACCAATTCGCCAAATTTTTTTGTGTAGAACTTAATTATATGGGTTAATGTGCCTTTCCCACAAAATAGAAATTCACAAAATTCATTTAGATATAGTCGATTGGTAGCATATTTTTATACTACAAGTTGTTAAGCGAGACATAATATTGTCTAAAGAGTAGACACAAAATATGCGGACGGGGAATAGGGCGCATTTGAAGGCGCAGAAAGATAGGAAAGGAAATGCATGCCAAAACATTTTGGCCCGAGAATTAGCCATTTTTATGGATAAGGGATATTTTGGAGATAGTGTGCGGAGCACACATAGAGATGGAGAATTGCACTACACATAATGGTATTTTTCGAATGAGCGGTGATAGGCTCCATGCATGGTTTAAGTTAATAATAGGATTTCTTCTTGGAGTTAACTGTAGGACATCTATTATTAGCACACTTGCATGTATGCATGTTATTGTAAAGGCGCATGGCTAATATCAGCATGCGACCTATTTTGAGAAGTGCATAGGCGGTGAAGGGCAAGTCCCCACCCCTATAAATATGTATTGAATTGAATAATTTAGGAGGATTGAATTATTTTAGAGTTATGTTTTTGCATTTGATGCGTGCATGACTCTTGGTGATACTTTATAGTGTACGAAGGTAAGCCATGACTAGGTGGTGATGGAGATTAGCATGTTCTTTGGGCATTTCATGCAACGTTTGACATAATCACAATGGTCACGGTTTAGGGTTGGCACAATAGCCCCAGGTGAAGAATGCATTTTGCGATAGCTAAACCACTAAAGTGACCTCCACAAATTCCATCGTGAACTTCCTTAATGGTGTAGGGAATTTCAGAACTTATAAGGCATCATAAGAGAATGCCATCGAAGCCGCGCTTGTAAAGAAGACCACCCATGATGACATAACGAGAGACACTTTTAAGAAAGGCATGTTGTCCATTACAAGTGAGATCAGCGGGTAGAATGGAAAGGGAAATATAGTCTGCATATTTCTTATACCAAAGGTCATGTGGGTTAGGGGCAATGGTTCTAATGGAGTATACCTCACAAGGTAAATAAGAAGGTGATTGTAGCCTTTGTATTGTGACAAAGATTTTAGAGTTAGCAGGCAAAGCAGGTATCTGAGAAGCCAAGTAGGCCATGGTATCCACAAATTTATTGGTAGAACATGGGGTGGTTTTAAGTGTGTAATGGTCAAAGGTGGTCAAAAGTATGTCCACGTGATGCTTATACTTTTGAAGTATCTCATTACGAAACTGGTATATACCATTGACTTGATTTATGACCAGCTAAGAATCACCAAAGATATTGATTGACTTAACATCTAAGGCATAAGTATCCTGGAGACCCAATACGAGTGCTTCAGTATTCAACAATATTGTTTGTACAATCAAAATCAAGTTTGAAATACAAAGGCATAGGTTCACCATCAAGAGGAATGAGGATAACACCAGCCCCACCCCCATGCTGACACTTGGAGCCATCGAAGAAGAGTTTCATTTGGTAAGTGGGTTCATCTAGGAGATGGCAGCTATAAACATGTTTGGGAAATCAAATTTAGATGGTTAATTCCCAAAAATAGGTGTGTCGGCCAGGTTAGTCGCGATATAGCTTGGCCCTTGATGGAATTTTGATGAATGAATTTGAGGTCGAGGTCGGCAAGAAGCATAAGCCAACGTGTGGCATGTTGATGTTGATAGGGTTTGGCATACATATAGTGTAGTGGGTCAGTATTAGTAATGATGAAGGTTTTGTGGTTGAGTAGGTAATGGCAGAGTTTGGTGGTGATGAAAACTAAGGCTAAGAAGAGTTTTTGGTGTGGGTATATCTAGTTTTGTAGTCCAGAAGGGTACAACTTATGTAATAAACCGCTTGCTCTCGGTGTTGGTCATCGCGATGAGAAGCATGGCACCTAAAGAATGGTTAGTGGCAGAAATATATAGGTAAAAGGGCTGGTCATCCTTAGGAGGAATGAGCACTGGTGGTTGAAGAAGGTATTGTTTTAAGGCCTCAAAGGATTTATGGCATTCATCATCCCATTTAATGAAACTTCTCTCTTGAGAAGATGATGAAATGGTTAACGAGGGTCAAAAAGCTATGAGATAAAATGATGAATGGATTACAACTTACCATGTAGGCTTGAAGTTGATGAAGATTAGTAGGCGAGATGAATTTCTAGAATAGACTTGATTGTAGTAGGATTGACTTCTATGCCACGCAAAGAAACGATGAAATCTAGGAGTTTTCGAGAAAAGTACCACAAAGACGCACTTCTTCGATTGAATACGCACATAATATTTGATGAGACAGTCAAAGATGGCCTTAAGGATGGGCATGTGTTTGGGTCGATGTTTAGATTTGGCCGGAGATCATCTATGTAATCTTCTAATATGTGATGCATGATGTCATGGAAGATGTAATTCATGGCTCACTGATATGTTGTACTAGCATTTTTAAGGCTAAAAGGAATGACTTGATAATAGAAAGTCCCCCAAGGGGTGATGAAGGTAGTCTTATGTTTATCTTCTAGAGCTAGTAATATTTTATTGTAGCCTGAGAAACCATCCATGAGTGATAGCATTTCATGGCTAGTGGTGAGATCAACTAGTTGGTCGATTCTTGATAGGGGAAATCATCTTTGGGCCAAGCTAGGTTGAGGTCACGGAAGTCCATGAAAATGTGGAGTCCCCCTGTTGCCTTTGTGACAGGAACAATGTTAAAAATCCATTAGGGATAGTCAATGGGTAAGATAAAGGAAACTGAGAGAAGGCGTTGAAGCTCTTCTTTGACCAAAAGAGCAATGCGAGGATGCATTTTCCGCAACTTTTGTTTGATGGGTTTGGCATCAGGAATGGTTATGATATTGTGGACCACAATTTTTGGGTCAATACCGGGCATATCGGCATAGGACCAGGCAAACACGTTGTTATGGTCCTAAAGGAAAGAGGTGAAGGCTTCTTATTCAGTAACGCCTAAGGATTGGCCAATCTTTAGAATGTGTGGGTCGTCCCGAGTGTTAATTTTTATTTCGATGGTCAATTCGTTCAACATGGTTTATGTCTCAGAAGGTAACGAGTGGTGAATATAAGAATCTTTTACACCTAGGTAAGTGAGAATGGATTCATCGTCCTGACATTGAATGATATTAATAGAAGGTGTATCATCATCGATCATGTTAGGATATAGGAGTGGGAGAGAAGAGGAATCCTTGGCATCACATTGATAGGTCAGAAGTCCCAAGGAAATGGTGTTTACGAAAAAAAAAAGTTAGGAGGAATAGATTTGGGATCTATGGACTCCATGGGTGAAGATGGTAATGTGGGTGAATGAGGTGTGGAAGGTTTTCTGTCTTGAATGAGGTCAATGCGAGCCTTCTTGGAAGGTGGTGCATCAAAACCAATGCCACTAAAGTCATTGTGTTTGTGAGAGGTACAGGAAATGACAGTATGGAGGCCCTGTTTGTAAAATTTGAAGCTAAATCCTTTCCACATGCAGTGGTGGAGGAAAGTATGAGTGAAGTGGCGGTTAGTGAGGGAGTGTAGGTCGGATGAAAATGGTTGGGTTTGGGATGGAGGTTTGGGTTTATAGGTGGAAATATCAAGTCCCCCATACGTTATATTAGTACGAAGGTGGGGAGGACCATAAGGAAAAACTTCACCTATGTGGATGTCATAACTGGGGTGTTGACACAGGTTCCCATACTCTTGTGGGGTGAGGAAAGTGTCAATATTGTATAGGCGGTATTCCCCCAGAGTGAGGTGTTGAAAAAAACCTTCTAAGGGATCAGTAGTTGATATGTGGGTAGCGGGGATAGATGAATCACTAGAAGATGGGGAAACAGGTGATTCAACGGTAGAGGCCACATCGACAGTGCAGGGATAACAAGATTAGATGCGAGAGAGGTGGTGGCAGTCTTGGTGGATGGGCTTGTAGGTGAAGGTGAAGTAGGGATAGTGGTAGATACCTTGACTGGTACAAGCACATCATTGGGCTGATATATCATGTTACAGGTCTTGAAAGGTGATGGGTCGGCAGGGATGTTGTAATTATGTTCCTCGTGTTCAAATTTGAGGAAGTGGTGTAAATTAAAAGGGACACAACCCATGGCATGAATCCAAGGTTGGCCAACCAATAAATTATACTGGAACTCCCCTTCTAGGAAATAGAAAAGTTCCAGGACAGTGCGGGGACCCATGCGGACATGAAGAATGACTATACCCATGGTAGAGGTCATGGCGTCATTGAAGGAGCACAACATAACTAGGTTACCATGCATGCAATTGGCGGTATTCTCATTTGATTGTATGCATGGTAGGATATGATGTTAATACTATCACCACCATTGATCATAACGCATTGTATGCATATATTATCGATAAATACGAAGATGAAAAGAGTGGGGTTGGGGTCTTCAAACTGGAAGGGAGTGATCTCTTCATCTAAAAAGTTGAGGGTGGATACTTGGCAAGTAGGTGGAGGTGTAGAGGAAGGTGATGACTTAGTGAGAGAGGCTACATGATGAGGGTAATGATGGAGGCCACGGGCATGGGGTCATTTGGTAAAACCTCAATAGATTGAAGGACCTCCATGAGGGCTTGATGATGTGACTCAAAGGTTTGGATGAGGTCATATAAAGACATTTTGAGGGGGATTGGTGTAGTTGTATTAGTATTGTGTGATCTGTGACCCCATTGGAAATAGGATATGCAAGACCTCGAATGGTGACTTTGGGTATGGGTGTAGATTGTATGTTGGGTATAAGGTTGGTTGATGGGCTAGTTGCCTTTTCCTTTCCTTTGTCTTTACGGGTGCGAGTGGTGGTAATGTTGATCATGTTGATTTCAAATCTTGGGGGTGGATCAAAGAGTTGCGGGGGTAGATATATTGGTTGTTGACCGGGTAATGGAAGAAGATCTAGGAAATTAGTGAAGGTGAAATGGGGTCCTCATCAAAAATATCATCGTCGTCAAAATTTTCTTTGAGAGGACATAATTAGAAAAAGCATTTTTAAAATCCTTACAGTTCTCTACATCGTGTCCTAGCACACAATGGTATGCATAAATTTTAGTTTCGTCAAACCCTTTTTGTTTAGGTTTGAGTGGGTCATAAGGTCTAAGAGGTTGTAATGTGATGATAAAGGTTTCGAGGAGATTGGTTAGGATTTTGGCGTATGATGCTGCTAATGAATCACAATGGGAGATGAGTGTGGGTTTGGGGACATATATGTGGTTGATTTTGGAGGAAGATGCTTTATAGGAGGAGGAATGGGTCGGCTCCTTGTTTGGTATGTGGAGTGGTATTAGATATAGGTGGTATCTGCTTGGGTACGAGCATGGCGGAAGAGCCGTCAATGGAAAATTTGGTTGGTTTGATGACCTTATCGGAGGGTAGTAGATTCTTAGCTTTAGGTTGTAACTTCTTGGGAAAAGGTGATACATGTGTATGAGATGTATAGGAAAACCCAATGGTGGGAGATGATGGGTTACCCACTAGGGTAACCGAGGTTCTGTGGAGGTGGTTGGTAGAGGTTGGGTAGAAGGTGTGAGTGGAAGAGAAGAAAGTGTCATGGGTAGTGAAGAAGTTATGGACGGTAGTGGTGGTATGGGTGGTAAGAAGGTTATGGGTGATGGTGGAGGTTGTGTGGATCGCTTGGGTATATTAGAGGCTCATGATGAGGAGGTGGGCTGTTGCATTCTTAGTTTTTAGTGGAAGGAGGTTGTTTGGCCGGGGGTCGAGGGTGAGGTCTTAGGATGGACGGGAGAGGTGAAGGTGATAATGGCATGGTAGGTGAGGTTAGTGTATGTGGCCTAGGAGCTTGGGTCTTCTATTTAGGGGTCAAAATAATTTTAGGGTTGGTTTGGGAATATGTGGCTAAATCTAATTTGATAGGAGGGTGAGTAAGGTTTGATGTCAGCATGACCCCTAAGGTAGTGATGGGTTTAGGTAAGGGAGATTATATAGGCATGTGTAGGTGTTTGGGTGTAGATGTATGTTGGGTTGGGGGTAGAGGTGTGTGTCGAGTTGTGGGTGATAACATGGATTTTGTTGCAATTTTCATGGTTGTGTTTGGTTTGGTTTGCTTAAAACACTTTTGGATAGATTGTGGAGGTGTCGGTGAGTGACAACTTCATTTGGGTTTAAGCAGGAAATAGAAGACGTCCCCAAAGTAAGTCTCTATCAACATAATCTAGGAGATTTCCCAAGCATTAAAATGGTACTAATATAGGCGGGGCTGATGTGGATCAAGTAGCAATCCCGTAAAATGTGTTTGAGAAATAGAGAAATGGCTAGCTTCATAATCTGTAGGTAAGAGAGTTGAAACCAAATCAACGGGATCTTGAAGGTCCGATGGTGAATGGTCATTTAAAGGAAATGGTATTTCTATAGGATCCTCTATGGGTAGAGGACATGATGGGACAGACGAGGTTAACTCTCCTTGTGATGGTGTAGGGAGTGGACATGTATCCCCATGAGTGGGAGAGGGGTTAGTGATGACTGCTTGGTAATTTGAGGGGCCAAAGGCGGTGTGCTAATTATAGGCTATTCCACGACTAAAGGAGAAAATGAATATGGTTTCTCTTTGGGTGGATGAGTAGATGAAATAGGTTCCTATGTAGGTAGGGGGGCTTGGGCTAAGATTTTGTCTATGGAAGGAACATGGGGCAATTGGGAAGCAATTGGTATGTCATCGAAAATAGCGTGGACTTCACAGACATTGCTATCATTGGTTGAAGTGTCACCATCTTGGTTGGAAGATGGGGAATGATTAGGGAATGGATTCTTAAAAATATGTAGGTTTTGGTTAGCGGGTGCATTTGGGTTATCCAAGACTAGATCTCCATTGTCTAACATTTCCTAGATGATATTCTTGAAGGTGATGTAGTTACCATCATTGTGACCTTTGACATGATGATAGTTGTAAAATTCATGTTCTTTATACCATATGGGCATGGGGCACTCAGGGTCAAAACCAGTGTGTGGTTTTATAGGTGGAAGGGTAATGACACCATCCTTAATAAGCTTTTCCAAAACAGAAGAATAAGGTTCCCTTATTGGGGTATACTTTCGTTGTTCTCGTCTGAACTAGAAAGCTTGGATGAGAGAGAGATTAGAAGAAGGCTTGGCTTGGTTTGATGGGTGAGAGGGTCCAACCTTGAGAACTACGGCATTAGCAGATCCTTTGGGTTTTGAATATTTTTTCTAGGGTTTCGAATATGAAGAAGCATCATTTGGTTTGAACGCGATGTTCTTGTTACGTAGCTGAATTGTCTTCTCTTCGATAACACGAATCTCCAATTTCTGTGCCATGGTGAATTCCTTGTCAAAGGTACGGAAGGTCTGCACCTACAAGGTTGATGAGATGTGTCTAGCGTATACCACGAAAGAAATAGACTATCTTTGGTAGAAGGTACACTTACTACGATGTAGGTTTGATGGCTGAATGGTGATAAAAATTCATCAGAAGAATGGTGCTTGGTGTTGAGGTAGTGCTTCCTGGAATGCTTCTGAGAGTGCAATACCTCTAGATCTATCTTGGTGCTAGTTGTGGATGTTTGGGTACATGAAAAAGACTCGGTTCTTCTTGCATGCAACTCTCTTCTCACCTTATTGATCTCAGAATGTGCCACCCAACAAGGTTGCTAAGGTGAATAAATGGTAACCGACAATGGTTCTAGGTTGACCAACGTTGGTTTAGGGATGACCGGTGTCGGTTAAGGTGGGATTCCCTAGGTTTACTAAAAATGGCAGATCTCGCATCTTTTGGATTAGGTTCATTCCTTTATCCACGGATCTAAATGGACGTTACCTTTTTATGAGTGGGAAGGTGGTTAGAGGAATAATAGGCCTTGATTTTTAGGTTTGGACCAAGTCTTATTCATTTATGGAAACATGTTATGAATAGGTCTATGGTGAGGTGTCTAGGTGAGGTGTCTATTCATTTAATTAAAGTAATTAAATTAATAATGGGGTGAGGATGGGTATTAATTTAATTATAAATAATTAAATTAATGTTAATGTGGGGTATAAGGGTCATGGTTAGGTGAATGTGTGTAAGTTGGTTATTCGAAAGGGGGCCAAGGGGAGTGTGACCCAATTTTTGGTGTCTACAACATTATTATATTGTCATTCCCCAATGACGCACTCTTTTGATATAATTCAAACTAGACTTTTGAGGGAATCCTATACACATCAACCTCACACACAACATGCTATATATCATACTACACACTACGGTGTGCATCATCCTATTTCTCACACATATTCATCATAATCAACATACATACAACACCTTCTACCACACATTCAACATTACATACTACCTAATCAACACACAACATCACACATTCAACAACATATTTTGTAATACATAACACAATAGACAACTTCCCAATCAATATCCTACATATACAACACATTCATGACAACTTTCTCCCATACACAATCAACACAAATATCTTACGCAATCTATACACTTATAACAAACTACACATTCAACATATCTTCCTTACACAACATACTTCACGGTCAACACATTCCTAAACACATGTATTTCTTGCATGAAATCTACACACAACACACCATATAATATAAATATTCATAACATTCAACACTAGCAATAAGTTCACAACATATTACACAAGTGACACATTCACAAACAACACTACACAATCAACATTTCTCTTGCACACAACCAATACGAAACATTACCCTATGATGCGGTCTAGTTACATGGTCCATAGTCAATTCTTTGAGGTATACATATCAAATGGACCTCATCACATTCACATATTTCATCAACTCATTCAGTCACTCACATGTTTAGACTATAAAATTTTCTCTTTCATGATCACATCTTTCACATATACAAAACTCAATCCATTTCCCGATGACACACTCTCATTTAAAATTCATTCTTGAATACTTATGGGAATATACAAATGAAACTTGTTACATACATACACATCCATTCGGGGCATGATGCCCCTTCATTCACACTACATTTCATTCCATCTCATCCAAAACATACTACATATCTTAGTTGTATTTACTCTTGTTTACTCATGCTTTTACATTTTCATTTTATTACACATGCTAGATAGATATCTTGTATGTCATTATATTTATCATATACACATGTGTGTTCACTTTCATTTCTATTTTTGATCACAAAATTTATATATCTATACATGCAACAAGAATTCTTGGTGCAGTACCTACTACAAGTCCCGCTGGTGGCGCCTGGTGGCATCCACTTTCATACACTACAGGTGTTATTGTTTCATTTTTATAGCACATTACTTTATCGTATTGTACACGTTTTGACATACTTTTTATCTTTCTAACATAATAATGGGTTCCTCAAGTGAAACATTTTTTTATATGCGGTACTTGCTTCATGATTGCATACTACATGTTTTCCTTTGTTTTCCCTTTTTCTAACATTGTTTGTTGGATTCGTCTTTTGTCTTGTGTGCATACTTGTCTACTTGTGGACATCTTGACCACTGATTGTATTTTAACATCGTGAGTAGTGTCCCATATTTGTAACCCACTTTTCATGGTTTACATTCTCTTCTTTTTGTTTTACATTCTATGTTTTTGTCTTAGCTTACATAGTGTCTACAATTGTCTTTTACATGCATGTTTGTTTTTCTTGTACTAATTCTTGGATCCTAGCCACTTGTTTGTGTGTGCCTTATTTTTTAACAAGCACATTCCCTTCCCCCTATAGGGCATAGTTTCAGCATAGCGGTCGGTCCTCTTTTGGGCCACATAATCCTTGGCGATGTCACATACACCCCAAATGAGGGGGCATAATATGCGTGAATCATTCCAACCTATACAATGTTATACACAACACAACACAATACTGGTACAACAAAATTGTCAATTTTGGAGAGGATCGGAATCATACTTGGGTCCTTATCAAAGCAATGCCTTTCCTGGATGCCTGAAACCAAGGGGAAGTTACAAAACGATTGGTAGTTCAACATAGTCTACAGAACTCCACACAATGGATTTTACAAGGCATACATTCTTTATCACTTGCACTTGTACACACCATCTGTAGTGGTGTTCCATATTCTGAGAAGCATTCAAAGGTTGAGAATAATACTAGACCTTTCTCCCTACACTACCTCTACCATGGCATAGATCACCCAAAAACCAACATTTAGTGCACTCAAAATTTCTGGGAAGCAATCAAAGGTTGGAGAATGACACTAGAACCTTTCACCCCGATGGAAAAAGATAAAAGAGAAACAAATTTTGATGATTCCATTCATGGTAGAAAAAATGAATTTATACATACCCAAATCAGTGGGAATCAACTATCAAATGGTTGGGGAATGTAACCGACTGATTTAGTTAACAATAAACAATGTATTAATATTATTAATTTTCTAACATTCCCCCTTAATACATTGTTTTTACAAATGTACCCCAAAACAATTCAAATTTCACCTTTCCAAGAGACTTGGTGAGTATATCTACAATTTGAGCATCTTTCGGGCAATACTAGAGATGGATGTGGTGGTTCAAGACTTTTTCTCAAATGTAGTGACATTCAACCTCAATGCAATTTTTTCTCTCATGGAAAACTAGATTCTTCACAAGCTTCAACACACCCTGATTCTCACAGTGAATGATGGGAGGATTTTCTTTAGAATGCACATATCTTCCAAAATGCGACATAAAAAAATCGCTTTGCAAAAATTTCCTTGTGTGGTGTGATACTCTACCTTAGTAGATGAGACGAAACAATAATTTTATTCTTAATTATCCACGAAATAGGTCCAAAGCTGAGATAAAAATATAACATGAAGTTTATTTCCTATCATCAACGGATCTAGCATATTAAGTCTCGTATATCCCTACAAGACTAACTGAGAGTTATTATGATGCTCCAAACCATATTCAATTATACCTTGGATATATCTCAAACCATGCTTTGTTGCTACCCAATGACATTTCTTTGGCTCCCGAATGAATATGGAGAGATAGATCACAACAAATCAAAGGTCTAGTCTAGTATAAGTCAAGTAAATTAGACTCCCAACAAGATGTATGTTGAATTGTGGAGCTCAATTACTTCAGTTTAGCATGCTATATTAAAATTGCTGGAAAACACAAAGAACCAACATCGGTTATGAAGGAACCAACATCGGTTATGAAGGGATGACATTGATCACCTATGACTGGCATCGGTCAAGCAAGTAGGAACCAACATCGGTTAGGGCTTGTAGACACCAAATTTGTGTCTTACGACACCCTGTGCCCCGCATCTCATTTCGCAACCTAACCTCACCACTTAAACCTTACACAATTATTTATTAATTACCTTATAATTAATAAATCCACATCTCCAAACCTGCCACCTCATTTTGCCACCTCATCATGACCTAGCCCTAACCCTAAACTAACCTAATTAAGACCTATAACTTGGTCTACATCCACACCCATGACTAATTACTTCTCACCCACACCAAAACCAACCTAATCATGACTTGACCAAGCCCACAACTAATCCCTCGGGAGAAAAGGAGGAAAATTGGCTATTTTACTAAAAATAGCCCACTTTGACTTAACCGACATCGGTTCCTACTCGACCACCGTCGGTTACGTAACCGCCATCGGTTCCCTATAAATGACCTCCCCCAACCAAAAACAAAGGATTGGAATTCATTTGAAAGATCCAGAA
This sequence comes from Taxus wallichiana var. yunnanensis, assembly GCA_018340775.1. NCBI lineage: Eukaryota > Viridiplantae > Streptophyta > Pinopsida > Cupressales > Taxaceae > Taxus > Taxus wallichiana. The sequence goes on from CM031237.1 coordinate 963,542,708, forward strand.
TTCACTTGGCAGAGCAGAGACAAGTGAAGAAAAGAGAAGAGTTTGCAGAGAAGGACATCGAGCCCAAGACTGCAACTGAGGAACTAGAGCACAACGACACTCATCCAAGCATTGGGAGAGAAGATAGCTCATTTTTGATTGTCAGATCATCCCACCTGAGCCCTGCCTTCGTCATCACAATCCTTGGACCTGTATCTTCATCAGGAACTAGTAAGTAGTGTCTTGTACGTTTTTAAATAACATTTCTTGAACTTCTGAATCATAGTAATTATAAGTTCACTCCTAGATCTACTACCCGGCAGCACCCTACATCTAACTATCATTCCTCTACCCTTACATTGCCCCAAGAATAGCCCCCACACTCTCTGAGTCTTCTCCATCACCCTATTGCCTATCCCTAATCATTTACCAGCCTTATAAACACCATAACCGCCTTATAGCTTTCCTTCATTGAAAGCCCCTAAATCACCCCCTACCAAGATCGGTTATAGTTATCAAGAATGGTTCCTTGTAAAACCGCGATCATTGTCAGACGTGACCGGCATCGGTCACTGTGACTCAAACCAAAACCAACCTTTCTTCTATTGCTTTTTAACAAGGTAATTAAAGTGTAATTTTGCAATAGCCTCTTTGCTATCATTTGTGTTAATTCGTATTAAAAGGGGAACTGACCACCTTCGAAAGGAAGTCTAATATTTCCTGGGCCCAAGGTAGTTCCCTCATTTATTGTCTAACTAAAATCTGGTGGTCTTGTATTCTTACTTGCAGGTAGTCCTTCCTAGACAAAAAGGAGTTCTTCGCAATCGATCTGATCTCTCTCTACGGTACGCGCACACCCTCCCAACATTCAACAGGTATTCCTCCTAGCCCTAACCCTTATATGTTTCTCAAGAGAATGAAAGGATAGAAGCACCTCTATTCTAAGAACGGAAACATTATGTGTGAAACAGGGCTAATCGGCATCGGTTACCTATGTGTGAGTGTTTTATTTAACTCATGGGAATTAGATCTAATTTTAGTAGTAAAGCGATCTATTGATTGTAATTTCATGGGTAAGCACCCTAAGTTTGTATATGCCTATATAAGCATAAAATCTAGGGTTTAGAAGGATTGTAAGAGTTAATGATTACATGAAAATAATTGTGAGAGAGAGAATTCTTGGAGAAGAACAAGAATATTGAGAGAAATAAATTACTATGCATCATGAGAGGTGTGGAAGATTGTAAATATTCATTGTATATATTTTGAAAGCTTTGGATAATAGATTGGCTTGTTTCTTGGTGGATGTAGCCCACACTGGGTGAACCATGTTAAATTTGGTGTTGATTTATATATCTTGTTTTGTATATTTCTTCTGGTAGAATATATGTTTTTATTGCATGTATGCTTAGATCTGATATATTATTTATACAACCTTGTGCTAACCCTAACATTGACTATAGAGAGTACCATCTACTTGAGGTGAATCCTAGAATCTAGAAAGTTGCAAACATTTTCTATTGGATTGGACATAGGTTTATAATCCGACAAGCCATAATTTTTTAGGAGTGTCTTCTCATATTTCATCCGGGGATAAAAATATGATTCTTCTTTTGTCATATCTCTAAGCCAAGATAATAATTAAGTAGCCCCAAAACTATCATTTTGAAGGATTTCTTCAAATCATTCTTCACATCTTTGATGATATTGTCAAAACTCCCTATGATCGCAAGATCATCTCAATACAAAACCAAAATGACAATAGCTTTGCCTATCTTTTTTATATATAGATTTGAATAAGAGGGGTTATAAGTGAGTCCACACTGTAATAGGTGATCATCTATTTTTATGTACCATGCCCTAGGTGCTTGTTTAAGTCCATAAATATATTTAATTAGACAACATACCTTCTGAGGATAATGCTCATTGACAAATCCTTTTGGTTGGGTCATGTATACCTCTTCTTTGAGATCACCATTCAAGAAATCACTTTTCATGTCCATCTACTGAAGTTTCCATCCATTTGTCTTTGTAGTTGCACATACAACTCTGATGGTTTTGATATTCACAGTGGGTGCAAAGGTCTCATCATAGCCAATTCCTTCTTGTTAAGCATAACCCTTTGCAACTAGTCATGCCTTGTAATTATCGATAGATCCATCTTGTAGTCTCTTTATTTCTTACTCCCTTTTTACCCTAAGTGTGTTGGTCTATCATCCAGTACTAGGTGCTCACCAAAGGTGCGTATGAGTATCGAGCCCCTCCTTTATGTGAGCCTTGTGAGCATGTTCCACCATTATTGGAGGAATGGTTTGTAAAACAAAAACATACATGTAATCTAATACAAAGGTAGTGGAACTAGTTCTAAGAACAAATGCACCTTGAGATAAACATAAACATCACAACGACATAATATAATTAGATCTGAACCAAAAACAACATGAAAACACACACTAAGGTTTGGTCTAAAAACATAGATACTTGAAACATAGCTTCATTTATTGATTATAATCATTTATAGTATCCATATTACATCAAGAAGGGTCATATCAGACCATATACATCAAGGAACAACATCCAAACACCGCAAATCTACTCTACATAGAAACTCCTAGCTATTTTCTTCTATCTTAGCTTTGGTTTTAGACCCGAGCGCCTACATTTATACATAACATAATAATTTCCTAGCTTCTCCCTAGCACTAACAACGAAACAAACTTCAACAAGAAAATGATAGCCCTAGAATCACAACCTGTGGCATTCTTGTAGCACTTTGTTCCCTCCAGAACCTCCCTTCATTTTGGACCCAAGCACTCCTTTAAATAGAATCTGATCCTTCCTTCACTGTCATAGTTCACCAAATATCGATCACATGCCAGGTGGAAATGTGGTCCTCCATGATAGAGTTCCTTTCCACCTCATCGAGACCACTCGACAAGGCTCCACTAACTATAATGATTCTTATCCCAGAATATGCCCTTTGTGGCATATTATTTTCTTGAGCTCCAAGACTCCATGTTGTCACCTTATCCATTCATCACTCTTACTCAATCCATCACGTGTTTTCCATGTGACATCATAACACAAAATATGGCTAAGTCCTTAAACCCTTATTCTGCTTCCGTGCACACCCTAGTTCTGAATCAAACCCTTTCCTTACATTTTTTTCTTTGAGCGCTTTCCCCTTGAACTCTCTTCTCGTGCACAATGACCTTCTACCTTGGGACTAAGTCAATTCATGGCCCAACATTACCCCATACTTTGTATGTGTTATTCATCCCCAAAACCACTCGCTTTTTCACCAAAGAATAAAAATTAGGAGAAATGAAATCTACAATAAAGGTTGAGAGGTTATAGATCATTCCCTCTGAAATCTTGTGACAAACATTCAACCACCTCTTGTTTATCTATGTCCACCTCTCTTTCCCATTCAACTTGGTGACCAGATGCACGTCCATCTTCATCACAAGCTTGATGATCGAGTTGATATCAAAGTAGCGTAAACCCTTCTCGTATTCATATGTTGCGGTTGTCTCCTTGATGACATCCTTGTCACCCAAGTCATCATCTAATGAATCCTTTCATAGATAAGGCCAATCTACTTAGAGATAAATTGAGGGGTTATGTGCATCCTCATTTCTACAAAATAAACAATAGTCCCCATGGATGCGTGATATCAAGCACTGGTATAAACTTTCGACTTTCAGAAATAGGACAACTCATAGAGTTGTAAGAGTCTAGCCTTTTCCATCTTGGTATTCACCTCGTCATCATACACGAGATTTCCTTCTTGTGTCCTCCTTCTTGTGGGGCTAACCAAATCTAATGCCATTTAATTTTTTGTGGTTCTCATCTGATGGTTGTAGTCATTCAAATTCATCTTACGTATGTGAGACACCCATTCCTTCCCTATCAACACGTCATCTAGGTATTGCATCTCTACATACCATTCCTCATTAAAACTGGTTAAAATAGATGGTTTTCCTTTTCCCTTACCTTCTTTGGTGAAGTTTTTCTCCCTTCCTTGGTGACATCTCTCTTCTCTTTAGACCTCTGTAACTACTTCCTTATGTCTAGTTTCACCATGTCTCAAACCCTCGGCTCCACTCCTATGAAATATCCTCAAAACTTGTGCCTTAGATTTGTAATCCCTGACCACTGGAGCACCCTTTTTCCACAAGGCAAGGTATTCACTCACAAAATCCACTAAACAACCTCCTCCACATATTCTCGTGTACTTTACTCCCAACTTGGCTCACAATTTTTTCTATTTCTTACCCTCACACACCACTTTTCACAAAAATGCAATAATGCCTTAAATCACAAGTAAGGTGAAAAAAAGCTTTCCCAACCCTCTATTTATAGATTCCCACTTTTCTCCACATTAAAATTCATGCCACCTATTACCATACCTCCACATTAAAGTCATATTTTTCTGCCGCTATCCCTTACGCATTTTATCTAGTGCTTTTCTTCCGTGCACAAACCTACACAAAACTCTCACAACCTTCTAGTGCACAAAAATTTACTTGACAACAAATCCTTACGTGTGCTTACAAAGTGCCAAGGAAATCTTCCTTTACATCCTAATTCCACTTCTTGACACCATTTGTTTCTTGAAACCACCTAAATCATGTTGTTCTACATTTTTCACCCTTATGTACGTGGTTTTCTTAAAAACCTTCCGACACAATTATTCCACCATGAACACTTCTTCTACACGTGCTCTTCGTAACCCATGCACTTCTCTTTAGGGCCACCAATCCATATCATTTTCAACACTTGTTTATTCTCAAATGCTTCTTGAGACTCTTCCTTGATACCTTCCATCCCACACTAAAAGGATGTGTGGTCATCTATGCATAAAAACCCTTTCAAAAAGTAACAAGCTACCGACGTGCAAACACACATAAAATATAGAACATAAAGGACAAAGAAAAGCAATGAAGAAATGAAACACATAAAAAGAAAATACACTAAGGAAATACTAAGCTAACTAGAAATATTGCCTTATTTACAAACACTAAGAAGACTTATTTACAATAGGACTTCAACTGCTCATGTTAAAGTAACCGGAAACCGTGTTCCATCCAATGCTTGCAATTAGAAAGCATCGTAATCAAGTATATAGGATATAATATATAGGCCCAAACAATGGACTTTGAATTTCCCAAGATGGCACGAAACTTAGAATCATAAAGGATGACCATTTGCCCAACCTCAAACTACTTCTTCTTGATGTGTCTATCATACCAAGCCTTTTGCTTGTATTTTTCCATTCTCTGACTCCATCATGCTATTGTACATCTTTCATCCAACTGCATTAACTTGTCAATCCTTTCCTCAAGCGCTTGTTCATCAGCTAAACCTCCTGCACACACAATACATAGTGATGGTAACATGAATTCAATAGGTAACACAACCTCCATGCCAAACACTAATTGAAAAGGTGTGGCCTTGTTTCAGTCTTTTATAAGTATTCTGATATGACCATAACATGACATAAACTTTATCATCCTAGTCTTATGTCTGCCAACATCACAAATCTTGGTCAATGTGTGACTCAAAATTTTGTTAAAAGCTTTCGCTGTCCCATTATCTTGTGGGTGATAAGGGGTAGTCTTGTGATGGGTCACCATGAATTCTACCAATAATATTCTAACTATCTCATTTAGGAAATGAGTACCCCTATCACTTGTTAAACTTAGTGGGCACCATTACTTGCCGATTATATTCTCCCAAAATAATCTAGTTGTTTTCACATGATTGTATGCAATCCTTCATAGGTGCCACTTCTTCCCACCGTTTAAGATATTTTGTGCATGTAATGATATAGTGCAAACCTATCCTTCTTTCGGCTAGGGAAATACGGCCCACGAAGTCAATTTTCCACCGCTCGAATGGTTATGCATGCGTTAGGCCTTAATGGAATTTCATCTCTTTTCCCTAGTTTACTAAGGCATTGGAAATGGTCACATGCCTTACAATATTTGATACACTCCTTGTAAACCATCTCCCACCAAAGACCTTCCAATATGATCTTACGCAGGTTGCTTTCCCAACATAGTGGCCTCTGCAATGCCATCGTTTCACACGTAAATGGTTCCATTCCCGGGATAGAGTTGCTTCTATCCTTTCATTCCTTTGAGAAATAGATAAGGGTTAGGGCTAGGAGGAATACCTTGAATGTCGAGAGGGTGTGCGTGTACGAGTAGAGAGAGATCAGATCGACTGCGAAGAACTCCTTTTTATCTTGGAAGGACTACCTGCAAGTAAGAATACATGACCACCAGATTTTAATTAGACAATAAATGAGGGAACTTCCTTGGGCCCAGGAAATATAAAACTTCCTTTCGAAGGTGGTGATTCCCTGCTAATATGAATTAACACAAATGATTGTAAAATCACAATTTAATTGCCTCGTTGAAACAAGTAGAGGAAAGGCTAGTTTTGGTTTTGAATCACGGTGACCGACGCTAGTCGATGTCACCAGTGTACTGGCCGATGATAACCGATATCGATAGGGGTAGTGATTTAAGGGGTTGGGTGAAGGTTGGCTATAAGATGGCTATATGATAGCTATGGTGTTTATAAGGCTGGTAAAATGATTGGGGATAGGTAATGAGGTGATGGAGAAGACTCAGAGAGTATGGGGGCTGTTCTTAGGGAAAAGTAGGGGTAGAGGAATGTAAGTTAGGTGGAGAGTGTTACCGAGTAGTGGATCCTGGGGTAGACTTGTAATTACTGTGATTCAAATCCAAGAAATATTGTTAAAAAACGTATAAGACTTACTTACTAGTTCTCGATGGAAAATGCAGGTTCTGGGACTGTGATGATGAAGACAGGGCTCAAGTAGGATGATCTGACAATCCAAGATGAGCTATCTCCGCTCCTGATGCTTGGATGAGTGTCACTGGACTCTGGTTATTTAGTTGCGATTGCCTTGGCTTGATGTCCTTCTCTGCGAAACTCCTATCTTTCTTCACTTGTCTCTGCTCACCAAGTAAATTTCAGATCCTTCCAATGAATTCCCGTTTAGATCAATGAAAATCCAAACCCCTTGTTTTTGGTTGGGAGTGGTCATTTACAGGAACTAATGGCGGTTACGTAATGACTTGGCAGGGTCGAGTAGAACTGGTATCGGTCATGTCAAAGTGGGCTATGTCTAGTAAAATAACCAACTTTCCCTCCTTTTCTCCCGAGGGATTAGTTGCGGGCTTGGTCAAGTCATTATGAGGTTGGTTTTAGGTGCGGGTGAGGAGTCATTAGTCATAGGTGTGGATGTAGACCAAGTTATAGGTCTTAATTAGGTTAGTTTAGGGTTAAGACTAGGTCATGATGAGGTGGCGAAATGAGGTGGCAGGTATGGCGATGTGGATTTATTAATTATAAGGTAATTAATAAATAATTGTGTAAGGTTTAGGTGATGAGGTTAGGTTGCGAAATGAGATGCGTGGTACGGGAGGTCGTAAGACACAAATTTGGTGTCTACATTAGCCCCTTGTTGTTGTGTAGCTTGTCTTGTAAAGCTGCACTGACAATAATAAGAAGTGGTTACTCCTGTTAAGGGTATAGGTAATCCCCCTCAAATCTATCACAGATTGAGGTAGCGTGAAATCAGGGATAGGGTTGATAAAGGGTAAATGGTGTTTAGATGATGGTAAGATGGTGGGGTAGGTCCAAGGAAGCAGACACACGTTGAAATGCAGTAGTGCGACCAGGGTACATGATTTGAAGAGAAAACAAGCAATTCATAGGCAAAGGTTGATAGTTTATCCAAACAAGGGTGATATAATCCTGGTATCCAAGGCATAGGAAGTAGCTCCAGGGGATATAACGGGTAAGGTACATGAACATTTAGGCATGTTCGGCAGTACCAAATGGTTGGTTTGGTTGAGATAAACGTCACGGTCTTGGTCTAGGCAAAGTTGGTCGACTGATCAAGTCAAGTACCCTAATCATGCTAAAACACAAACAAGTGAGCTTGATTGAACAAAAAGCTACATGTTGGGTGGATAAAATTGTAATTTGTTGGTTTTGGGCGGGTATTTGAGTGGTGTGGCCTTGGGTGGGGCCGATTGATTAGTGAGGGCCATGGGTTGGGCCAATGGATTGGTTGTTTGCGGCCGTGGGTCGGGCCAAATGGTTGGTTATAGCCTTCGGGTCGGGCCAAATTGGTAAATATGTATGTTGTTTTGAGGGATGATAATACTAAGAATGGTTGTGTTTTAAATGTTGTTTAGGTTTGTTTTGAAAAAGGATAAAGATGAATGTTGTCAAAATAGAAATACACAAAAATATTTATATTTACAACACATGATAGGGTATGGTAGGGGATGGTCGAGCTAACCTTGGGAGACCCCATGTCTCCTAAGTGCTGCCTACATAGCCCATTGCACAAAGCAAGGAGGGGCCTCAGACCGATGTAGTTCTCCCTTAGGACCAGGGAGAGGTGAATTCAGGCAATTTGGTTGTAGTTAGGCAATGTGTTGTTTGATAAGAATTTGACATTGATAGGGTAATGTTGTTGGTGTTGGTAAGGTATTGGCGATGTTGGTATAGGTATAGGTGAAGCGAAAGTTAGCCTACCCAAGTGGTAGGGAACCGTATCCTAATTAAGGTCAACACACAATCCTAGAGTCGAGCAAAAGAGGTAAAAGTGTCCCGTAGTTGAGAAGAGCTAAACAAACCACATAATAACGTAGAATGAGCTTGAACCTCTAGGTACCTTGCATAGATGAGAAGTCGATAGGTGAAAAGAGTTGTATAATCACAATATATCGGGTATTACGTCATGTCCCTTGAGTTTTGTTGCTTTGATAAATGGTGAGGTGAGGTGGTAGATATGGGCGAGGGTGCTGAGAGCTTGTTACAAGGTGATTATTCTGACGAAAGAGGACCAAACCTAAATAGACAAGTCCATGACTCAAAAGTGCTTTTGAATGCGGCTTTTATTTTGCTGAATATAGACTGATCGATGTGGGAAGTCTACAAGGGATATGTATTTTGTTACTCTTGAGGTCTTCATGAAGCTGATCAATGCGAGAAGCTTCTGATAAAGGCTGACTGTGTATAGTTGTCCTTCAAGGGAGAAGTCTATTTATAGTAGCAGATGTGGCGTTTGTGTATAGCTGTCCTTCGGGGAGCAGTCTATATATAATAGCAGCAATAGTTTGGCATATAGCTATCCTTCAAGGGATCTATGTATAATTTAGAGGTCTAGATGTCCGTTGGGCATAAAGCATCTAGTTTTGTAGGAAGTTTGACTCAAGAAAATCCCATAAGTGTTTAATTAAGAATGTGTCATTTTGATACTTTGAAGTCATGGACTAGACTAAAAATGGGAAGGCATCTTTAAGGGGAGGTGATAATCAAACCATGTGAGCTTGATTTGATTTTGAGATGTAGGAAACAAAGTGTATGTGGTGGTAAATGAGCTCAAGGGACGAGCGCAAGGTAGATAAGAAGTGATATAACACTAATTCAACAGTAGAATGGTCGAAGATGCAAGGAATTAAGGGGCTCAGGCTCAGGTTTACCATTAAGTGAAGCTAAATGATAAGTGCCTGATCCATAAGTGTGAGTGATAATGTAAGGCCCAATCCAATTAGGAGCAAATTTTCCACATTTGCTCTTTTCTAGTTTGGTTACATGTTGATTCTCTTTGAGGACAAGATCACCAACCTTAAAGGTATGCTCATGAAGTCGCTTATCATAAGCACGCTTGATGCATTTTTGATAGATTTGAAGGTGGTCAAGAGCTGTAAGACGACACTCGTCAAGAAGCTCTAATTGGGCTAACCGCTCTTGGCGGAAATCATCATTGGTGAGAATATCCTGAAGAGATATTCTTAGGGAGGGTATTTGTATTTCGAGAGGCAAGACAACCTCGGTACCATATACTAAAGAAAATGGTGTGGCATTAGTGGAGGTACGAATGCTAGTCCGATAAGCCCAAAGGGCAAAAGGAATGTGATCAGGCCAATTGTTCCCAGAATTATTAACAACTTTCATGAGAATTTTGGTCAGGGTTTTGTTAGAAGATTCGGCTTGGCCATTTTCTTGTGGATAGTATGGTGACGAGAAGCTAAGTTTGATACCGAAGTTGTTACAAAGGTCTTGTAACAACTTATTTTTGAAAGATTTACCATTATCTGTTATCAGGCGATGAGGAACACCAAAACGACAGATAATGTGATGGTTAACGAATTCGACGATTTTTTCTTTTTTGGTTGAAATGAGTGGAATGGCCTCCACCCATTTTGTGTAATATTCAAATTGCTTGTGATTATCCATCGGTGACGCTTGCGAAGAGGGAAGATGAATCTCACCAATAAGGTCTAAACCCCATTGTGAGAAAGGCCAAAGATCTCGTGCGACCTGTAGTGGATGGCTAGGAGTATGTTGAAGGTTGGCATGTTGCTGACACATAACACAACGCTTAACATATTCGTAGCAGTCGTTATTAAGAGTAGGCCAATAATAGCCTAGGTGAAGGATCTGTTTGGCCACGGCCAGGCCACTAAAATGTCCACCACAAATACCGTCATGGACTTGTCGGATGGTATAGGTGACCTCCGCGCCGGTTAGACATCGAAGGAGGATGCCATCAAAGCCACGTTTATAAAGGAGTCCCCCCATGACGACATAACGAGAAACACTTTTAAGAAAAGCACGTTTCGGTACTCGTTAGGTCAGGTGGGAGAACAGAGGTTGTAAGGTAGTCGTGAAATTGGTGATACTGGTATCCTTTGAATTAGCGAAACATTATTTATCATACAAACAACCAGGGCTGAGTAAGATGGGGCAAAGAGTTGTTGGACCAAGATGAATATGTCAGAGTCAGTTGGTGAGGCAGGAATTTGCGAGGCTAAGCAAGCCATAGTATCCACAAATTTGTTAGTGGAGCGGGGAATGGTTTGGATAGAATAATGAGTAAATAAGGTCAAAAGTGAATCCACGTAGTGTTTGTACTTTTGAAGTTCCTCATTTTTACATTGGTAGATGCCCATAACTTGGTTGACTACCAATTGAGAGTCGCCAAAAATGTTGATAGATTTGACACCTAAGTGTAACGTAACCTGGAGACCCAAAACAAGGGCCTCGTATTCCACTGTATTATTAGTGCAGGGGAAATCGAGCTGGAATGAAAGAGGCATAGGCTCAAAGCCAAGAGGAATGAGAACAATGCCAGCTCCTCCTCCGCCACGCATTTGATCCATCAAGAAGAGGGTCATTGATACAACTCCTCCCTGAGTGAAAGAGTGGCGATGAGTTCGTTGGGAAATTAAAATTGGTAAATTGTTCCCCAGGTAAAGGGGCCTCCGCGAGTTGGTCTGCAATAGTTTGTCCTTTGATTGACTTCTGGTGTATAAATTCAAGGTCGAGGTCAGCGAGGAGCATAAGCCATCGGGTGATGCGTTGGTTTAGATGTGGTTTGGCATACATATAATGAATGGGGTCCACGTTGGTGATGACAAAAGTTTTGTGATTCAGGAGGTAGTGTCGGAGTTTGGTGGCTACGAATGATAGGGCTAGGCACAATTTTTCTACATGTGTATACCTAGTCTCGTAATCCACGAGAGTATGAATTATATAATAAACGGCTTGTTCTCGATGTGCCGAGTCCCGATGTGCGAGCATGGCTCCTATAGCATGGTCAGTGGCAGAAAGGTAAAGGTAGAAAGGGCGATCATCCTGAGGTGGGATAAGCACGGGTGGCTGCAAGAGATAGGCTTTGAGAGCTTCAAAGGCTTGGTGACACTCTTCGCTCCATTGAAAGGAAATGTCCTTTTTAAGAAGGTGATGGAAAGGTTGACATCGATCCGAGAGTTGGGAAATGAAACGCCGATAGATTGAAGTTTACCTTGCAAACTACGCAATTGTTTGAGGTTTTTGGGTGGGGGAATTTCTAGGATAGCTTTGACTTTAGATGGATCGACCTCAATGCCACGCAAAGAGACGATAAAACCAAGAAGTTTTCCCAAAAGGACACCAAAGACACATTTCTTTGGTTGAATCCAGACTGAATATTGTAACAGGCGATCGAAAATAATGGTTAAAACATCGAGATGTTCACTGCGATGTTTAGATTTGCCAAGAAGATCATCGACATAATCCTCAAGGATAGTGTGCATAATGTCATGAAAAATGTAAGTCATAGCCCACTGATAGGTCACACTAGCATTCTTAAGGCCAAACGGCATGACACGATAACAAAAGGTTCCCCAAGGAGTGATGAAGGCAGTTTTATGTTGATCGGCCGGGGCTACCAAAATTTGATTGTATCCCGAAAATCCATCCATGAGAGAAAGCATTTCATGGCCCGCAGTGAGATCAACAAGTTGATCAATACTTGGGAGGGGGAAGTCATCCTTGGGGCAAGCAAGGTTAAGGTCTCAGAAATCCGTGCATATCCGAAGTCCCCCGTCACTTTAGTGACAGTGCACGATGTTAGAAATCCATTGAGATAGTCAATAGGAAAGATGAAGGAAACAGAAAGGAGTCGCAAGCTCTTCTTTGACCAAGAGGGCAATGTGTGGATGTATTTTTCTCGCTTTCGTTTGACTGGTTTGGAATCAGGTTTTAGGGTAATGTTATGGACAGAATGTCGGGATCAATTCCTCGGCATGTCAAGAGAGACCAAGCGAAAGCTTGGTCAGGGTACGAGAAAGGTAGTAAAGGCAACTTGTTCTCGATGTGTTAAGGGATTGTCCATCTTCACAATGTGAGGATCCTCCTCTCAGTGTGGATGTTGATTTCTATAGTCGACTCATTCAACATGGTTTGAGTTTCGATTTAAAGCGCGTTGAATATAGGAGTCGTCCGCACCAAGGTAAGTGAGGATGGAGTCGTCATCCCGACACTCAACAACATTAATCAAGGTGAATCCTCTTCGATCATGTCCGGATACAAAGGGGAAGAGAAGATGGGTCCTCATTATCGCGTTGATAAGTGAGAGGACCTAGGAAGATAGCATTTATGAAAAAAAAGTTATGAGGGATAGATTCAGTGGTCTATCGACTCGTGGGTGACGATGGGAAAAATGGGTGATGATGGTTTGGTAGGGGTGACGTCGTCATCTTCCGTAGATAAAACCGACACGAGGTTCTCTCGGTGTAAGTGTTTCGTGAAATCCAAGACCACTACGATCATTGTGCTTTCGTGTAGTTACGGGAATGATTGTATGTTGGCCTTGTTCATAAAGACCAAAACCAAAGCCTTTCCAAGCACAACGAGTCAAGAAGGTGAGGGCAAAACGACGATTTGTCAGGTATTGAAAATCGATTGAAGGAACCACCCCAAGAGGAGGTTTAGGGGTAACGAAGGATGCGTCGACACCCCCATACGTTAGGTTGGTGTAGAAATTAGGTGGTCCAGTAAGAGATTACCTCCCCACGCGACAGTCGTAGGTAGGATGCGCATGTAATCGTCCACTACTCCGTGGGTATGGAAAGAACTAACGTTATATAGGCGGTACTCCCCCAACGTAAGGCATTGAAAAACATCTACTAAGGGGTCTGAGGTTGGGATGTTGTTTAGCGGGAAAGGAAGTGGTATTTGCGATGGCGGTTTCATTGGTTGAAGGTGTAGGTGCGGTTGAAGTGGATGGTAGAGGTGTGGTTGAAGTGGATGGTTGGGTTGGATGAATGGGTGTCTTGACTGGTACAAGCACATCATTAGGGTGATATAACATATTGTAGGTTTTGAAGGGGGGAGGATCAGCTTTTACGGTGTAGGACTTCCCCTCGTACTCAAATTTTATGCATCTATGTAAGGTGGAGGGAACGCATCCCATAGCCCGGATCCAAGGGCGACCTAACAACATATTGTATCGAACTCTCCCTCAAGGACATAAAGAGTTCTGGTAAAGTGCGTGGCCCTACATGAATGTTAAGGATCACGGTACCTAAGGTAGAAGTAATAGCATCATTGAATGACCGCAACATAATGGGGTTGGCACACATGCAACTAGAAGGGATATTCATTTGTTGGAAGGCTTTTGAAGAGATGATGTTTAGACTAAAGCCTTCAAATCATAACACGACGTACCCGAATGTCCCGGACATAAGCTGAGATGAACAGAGCAAGGTCAAGATCTTCTGCACCAAAGTCGACAATTTCATCTTCGGAGAAACCGACAAGATGAGTGGCTTGCACATAAGAGACGAAGTGGTCAGGGAGATAGGTTGTTTGGTGAGCAAAGCAACGTGATCGGGTGTTAGAATGGAGGTAACAGAAAGGTTTCATTAGGTAAGACCTCTATCCCTCAAGGATGTCAACGAGAGCTTGTCGATGAGATTCAGAAGTTTGAATGAGATCGTATAGTGTCATTTTTACAGGTGATTGGTGAAGCTATTTGATCATGGTACGGTGGGAAACTCCATCGAGAGATGGGGTAGGTGGTCCATGAATAACCACTTTAGGTGGTGGTGCGATCGGGATGGTGGACGGAGAAAGAGAGGCCGCAGGTGTGCTTTCTTTTGCTTTCCCATTATTTTTCTTCCCTCAAGTAGCAACACTAATCATATTGATCTCGTGAACACGAGAGGAGGAAGATGGTATGGATAAGTCATGGTCTTCGAGAGGTGGAGTCAGTAATAATGATAGATCTTGGTGAGGCGGGAAAAGTGGTATAGGAGAGGGTATTGAAGCTAAAGGTCTCTCCTTTCGTAAGTTGTCTTTCTTAACTTTTCTATCTGAGAGAGGTGACTGACGAAGTATGGATTTCAACGCTTTGCATCCCTCTACATCATGTCCTAGTGTGCGGTGGTAAGCGCAGATTTTAGACTCATCATAACCTATAGGTCGAGGTTTAGATGGATCATAAGGTCTAAGTGGGGGTAGGGAAATGGTCGCATTCTCCACCAACATAGCAAGGATTTTGGCGTAAGACCCTTTGAGTGGGTCAAAGTCAGAGGAAGATGAGGCTATTGACTGGGTAGTTTCTGGTAATGACGGGTATGGTTGATTTGTATGGGTGGCGGTTTAGCCAAGGGGTTTTGATAATGGGTTTTAACTAAACGTGGCTTCTTTGGCGTAGAAGCTATGTTTAGCTGGTTAGATGATGAGGCCACAGATGATGTGGTATCAGAAAACAACCACGGAGAAATAGGAGTGACAACAAACAAATCTTTTGATGATGGAATTTGTTTAGGGTTGATAGGTGGACAGATATGCGGGGACGGTGTTGATATACCCTCGGATTTCGTAGGGTGCAGAAGGCGTAGGTCATTTTAAAGAAAATGCAGGAGGTATGATATATTGATGCAAGGTGGAGGGATGAGGTCCCAATATGGAAGGTAGGTGTGACGACGATGGTTTTAGTTGTGATAGAGGCATAGGTTGAGGAGATTGAGTTTGTCTCCTAAGTGGATGGACGACTTTATTTTTAGATAAATCTAGCCGCTTAGGTGGGTGTGTTAGACTGGGTATTGGTGAGGTCCCAAGCAGGGGAAGATTTGGTTAGGCTAATAGAGGTGGATGAGGTATTTGGTAGAGATGAGGGGGGTGAAGATGAGGACATAGGCATTTTAAGCTTCTGTAAACACTTCGGGTATATGGTAGAGGCGTCTGGATCGGTCATCTGCATTTGAGTAGAATATGGGGTACTCAAACGTTCCCATAGGACTCATCTATCTTCTGAGGGATGAAAATCCTCACGTGTAAATAGGAAATTTTGTATGGAAGAAAGGTGGGTTGTGATTCCGGTCCACTGTGGGTGTGATACAGGGGGTAGATGAGGCACTGTATCAATGGGCGTTAAGAGGTCAACCGGTCACTGAAAAGATTTAGGCGATGAAGAACTAATAGGTAGGAGGGCATGTTTGAGAGGATCCGTCATGATTAAAGAATTTGGTGATGTTGGTGCAAGAGGTTTCTCGTCTAAGGATGACAAAAGAAGTGGTGAGCCTTCCTCTTGACAAAGAAGAAGGGTAGAAGGAGATGTTTGGGAAATAGATAAGTTAGATAACATCCGCTCACAATCTTGCAAGGATGTGGTGTAAGAAGGCTCATCTGTGAGAAGAGACCTCTGGGCTGGTTAATTCCTCGATGGGTAAAGGAACGACAAGGATTTCATCTTGTCTTGATGGTGATGAAGGGGGTTCGGGTTCCTGCGTTAGTGAAGAGGCTTGATTCAGAATTTTTTCGATAGAGGCTTTTGGCTGGGAGTCGAAGACTGCATGGATCTCATGAACACTCTCCTCGGCTAAGATATCTTGGTTTATGTTACTGTTAGAAGAGTGACTTGGGAATGGTTTGTTGAAAATTTTCAAATTTTGGTTAGCAGGGCATTAGGATTATCGAGGGCTATATCCCCTACATCAACCATTTCCTGCACTATGTTTTTCAACATCTTGTAGTTTTCATGACTGTGTCCCTTCACGTGGTGGAAGTTACAAAAGTCATTTTCTTTGTACCAAGAAGGTATGGCGCGGGTGGAATCAAACCCGGAGTGAGGTTTAACAGGAGGTAAGGTAATGGCTCCTACTTTAAGCAATTTTTCCAATATCACACCATAAGTTTCTCCCAAGGGAGTGTAGTTGATGGGCTCCACTTTATACTTATAGGTGGTTTTTGGCGGGGTATTAGACGGTGGTTGGGATTTGACCATCACCGCGTGCACAGCTCCTTTTGATTTCGAAGCAGTCGATGTGTGAGGATTGGTGGTGTTAGGTTTGTTGGTGGAATCTTGGGTTCAGAAATTGGGGTTTTTGTTGCGCAACCACAATTTCTCTTCCTCTAAGGCTCGAATCTCTAGTTTTCGAGCCATAGTAAAGGCCTCGTCAAATGTGTGGAAAGTTTGAATTTGGAGGGTAGGAGAGATGAAGCTTAAGCAGCCCGCATAAAAGTTTGATAAGTTTGGCCCGAGGCAAGGCATATGTAAGTTGGTTGATAAGCCCCGCCATCGTCCAACGAAATCTACGATAGATTCATCTTCAAATTGTCGGATGGCATAAAGGTCGGTGATAGATACTTTCTTGGCAATGTTAATGGAGAAATGATCCAAGAAAGATTGGGCTAGTTGGTTAAAAGAGAAGATTGAGTGTTGGGTTAAAGCACTGTACCACTCCAAGGCGGGTCCTGATAAGGACATGGGAAAGGTGTGGAGTAGTAAGGCATCATCATGAGCAATTAGATAGTAGGCATGTCTAAATGAGCGCAAGTGTTGTTGAGGATCCTCCTTACTATTAAAACAAGTAAATTTTGGTAATTCCCATTGAGGAGGATATGAATGAAGGGGGACAGAAGGGTGGATAGGCTCCCAAAAACTTGCTCATATGTCAGGGCGCTACGACTTCCTAAATGTGAGCCTCCAAATTTTGCATTTTTCCATCATTTGTTTGATGAAATCCGTGGTTGGATGAGATGATGGTGCGGTTGTGGTAAACGGAGGCAGATTGGGCCAAGGGCCTCCACTAGACAATGGTGGGGTTAAATGTTGATAAGGTATGGAGGACAAATGTGTTGAGGCGACCGAATAGGGATGTCCTATATAAGATGTTGAGGTCACCTGGATACGTGTGTGGAAATGAAAAGGTGGGCGGAGCTTGAGAAGGAAAGCTCATGTGGATAGGTGGCAGAGAGCAAGTCATGAAAGGAGCAGTCTGCAAGAGAGACGAGGTAGGAGTGGTCGGCGGTAATGATATGTGGGGCCCAAGATTAACCAAAGGAAAGCCAATCTATGCCGTATGAACCCCTGAAGCCGCTGGATTGGGAAACGGGGCTAAGGATGCAGAAGGCAAAGCGGAGTTATCAGGTGGAGAAGGAGCTAAATGAGCAGCTATACTAATAGGCATGCCAACAAGGAGTTGACCATCGGCGTACGGTCAGGGGCATGAGACAAATAATATTGTACAGTGCTAGGATTAGCATCCAAAATTTTACAAATTCCTTATCTCCTACAGGGATTTTGGGAACCTCACTGGTGTCCGTAGGGTTCCCCATAGAATGTGAAGGGGGCGATTCAGCAAAGGCACAGAGCAGGCATGTGAAACCATGGCGGCGGCTTGCTTCCGAAGTGATAACAACCATGAGCAAGAGTACACAGTAGGGTTTCAATCTATCAGGAATAGAAACAACCCCAGAATGTTGAAATTGGTAGGTTACTTGGTTTGTCGTGGATCAGAAAGATCAGAATCGATATCGGTCTGCTAACCGATGTCGGTTATACTGTAGCCGGCGTCGGTCACTTAACCGATGTCGGTATAATAGGACCGGTATAAGAAATCGTAGAAGTCATGATTTGGGGTTAACAGTGCTTAGTATGCCTACCAAACTGTTCTGAAGTGATCACAGAAAACAGTGTATGACAGAGAAACAGAACTGAAAACAAGCAAGATACACAAGCAAATTAACAGACTAACCCTAGGATTAGTTTTAATCAATTTGGGCTTATGCCCTTAGATGCAGAATGATGTCAGAATCCTAAACAAAAGACTTAGGGGAAATGTCAAGTTTGTTTTGGCTTATAAGGTTACCTCAATCGGGCGGAGGAATACCGCGGAAAAAAGGGGGATGTTTTGAGCTATTGTGTTAATTGTGAAGTGATTCGGTATGTGTTGTGCAGTGAAAGTAAGATTAATTTCTTGTCAATACCATGGAAATCACCCCCACGTGTACGACCTGTTACTTAATCTACGTTCACTAGAATTGAAAACAACAAGCAAGAATGTAATGCACGTGTTTTAAACCCAAATCGAAAATGATATTCGATGAAGCAAAGAAGATGACTTTCACTAATGCAAAGCTGGGAAAGCAAGACAAATTCTTTTACCAAATATAACAAAATATCATGTGAAATTTTTAGAAGAAGAAAACAACAAGTATGCTCCCTATATGAAAGCAAGCAAGAAAGAAAGAAACCCGAAATGGGTCCCACCGGGCATGCCAAAATGTTTCGCACATAAATGCTTCCGTTCCCTGGGATAGAGTTGCTTCTATCCTTTCATTCCTTTGAGAAACAGATAAGGGTTAGGGCTAGGAGGAATACCTGTTGAATGTCGAGAGGGTGTGCGCGTACCGTAGAGAGAAGATCAGATCGACTGCGAAGAACTCCTTTTTGTCTTGGAAGGACTACCTGCAAGTAAGAATACAAGACCACCAGATTTTAATTAGACAATAAATGAGGGAACTGCCTTGGGCCCAGGAAATATAAAACTTCCTTTCGAAGGTGGTCAGTTCCCCTGCTAATATGAATTAACACAAATGATTGTAAAATCACAATTTAATTGCCTCGTTGAAACAAGTAGAGGAAAGGCTAGTTTTGGTTTTGAATCACGGTGACCAACACCGGTCAGTGTCACCGGTATCGGTTGATGATAACCGATATCGGTAGGGGTAGTGATTTAAGGGGTTGGGTGAAGGTTGGCTATAAGATGGCTATATGATAGCTATGGTGTTTATAAGGCTGGTAAAATGACTGGGGATAGGTAATGAGGTGATGGAGAAGACTCAGAGAGTATGGAGGCTGTTCTTGGGGAAAAGTAGGGGTAGAGGAATGTAAGTTAGGTGGAGAGTGTTACCGGGTAGTGGATCTGGGGGTAGACTTGTAATTACTGTGATTCATAAATCCAAGAAATATTATTAAAAGAACGTATAAGACTTACTTACTAGTTCCTGATGGAAAATGTAGGTTCTGGGACTGTGATGACGAAGACAGGGCTCAAGTAGGATGATCTAACAATCCAAGATGAGCTATCTCCGCTCCGATGCTCGATGAGTGTCACCGGACTCTCAGTTATTCAATTGCTGAGCCTTGGGCTTGATGTCCTTCTCTGCAAACTCCTATCTTTTCTTCACTTGTCTCTACTCAGCCAAGTAAATTCCAGATCCTTCCAATGACTTCTCGTTTAGATCAAATGAAAATCCAACCCCTTGTTTTTGGTTGGGAGCGGTCATTTACAGGGAACCGATGGTGGTTACGTAACCGAAGGTGGTTGAGTAGGAACCGGTATCAGTCGGTCAGACAAAGTGGGCTATGTTTAGTAAAATAACCAACTTTCCTCATTTTCTCCCAGGGATTAGTTGCGGGCTTGGTCAAGTCATTATGAGGTTGGTTTTAGGTGCGGGTGAGGAGTCATTAGTCATAGGTGTGGATGTAGACCAAGTTATAGGTCTTAATTAGGTTAGTTTAGGGTTAAGACTAGGTCATGATGAGGTGGTGAAATGAGGTGGCAGGTATGGCGATGTGGATTTATTAATTATAAGGTAATTAATAAATAATTGTGTAAGGTTTAGGTGATGAGGTTAGGTTGTGAAATGAGATGCGTGGTACAGGAGGTCGTAAGACACAAATTTGTCTACAGCCACCATGAACTTCATCTATGATTGTAGTACATTCATGTTCTAGTATGTACTTGACACAAAACCTCATCATGGATTATCTTGTATAACTCTCCATCAATTAACATATAGGGTGCAACATGTATGGCTAATGGCTTCCACCCCAATGCCTTCATCCTTTATAACACCACACCCGTTTGTAGGAACAAAGAAATATCTTCTAAGTCATAGGGTGCGTACTACATCCTGAATAATTGTGCATCTAACATTGTATCCTCAATGATTTGTGCGTCCTCACCTAAAGTAATACTGGACAAATGATCAGGTCCCAAATCGCTTCACCCCGGTTCCACCACAATTATAAACTCAAACTCGTGAAACAATATGACCCACCAACATATGTGCCCTTGGAAAATGGGCTTGTTCACTAAGTAATTTAATGCCATGTGGTCCATGTAGAAAATAAAAGGTGTTGCTAGCAAATACTTCCTAAATTTGTGTAGCGTGTAGATCATTTACAATATATCACGCCCGTGGTAGTATAATTTTGTTCAATCAAGGTTAGCTTCCTACTAGCAAAACATAACGAATGGTCAACAACGCCCTCACAAGGTTGTGCTAAGATGGCCCCAATTTTCATACTTGGATCAACAACATGCACATGGAATGGGTTATTCCAAGAAGTAAATCGCAAAATGGGCATAGTAGTGAGTCGGTCCTTCAACGTATTAAAATCTATCTCTTGATGAAATCTCCTTTTATGCTTGAGTAATTCCTCTAATGGCGTGATAATCTTGAAATAAACTTAATGAACTTCTGTAGTACCTCGCGTGTCTATAAATCTGCACACAATACTTTGATTGGTAGGCTCCTCTAATCCCAAAATAACACCAATCTTGGAAGGATCTACGAGATAAACCCTCCTTGCATATGATATGACCAAGTAACATGCCAAAAGGAGTGGTGAAGATACATTTATTAATATTTAGAGAGATTCTCAACTTCCTGCACCTCTCAAACATCAGCCTTAGGTTGTCACAATGATCCTTTACTAATCCATAAACCATCTAGTCATCTAGGTAGACTTGGAGAAATTTATGAATGAATTCTTGAAAGGCTGCACTAAAATATGTGAAAACACAACAAACATGTTCTTCAGTCCAAAAGGCATGACTGTATACGAAAAACTTCCCCATTCAGTGGTGAAAGTTGTCTTTTCCTGGTCTTCCTTGGCAATTCAAACCTGGTGATATCACAAAAACCCATCTATAAATGAATAGATCCCATGCCTGGATACTTCTTCCAGGATATCCTCAGTGAACAAGGTTGGGAAAGGATCGATGACACACACAACATTCAAATACCTATAGTTAACACAAATCCTTATCCTTCCATCCTTCTTGAATATTGATGACCATTGAGATCACTCACTCAAATTCTTCAATGGCCTCTATGATATCAAATTCTATCATATTATCAATCTCCTCCTTAACCTTCATGCATAGATTTGGGTTCATTATATAAGGCCTCTTTTGAATCGGGCATGCACCTTCTTTTAACTTGATCCTCATTTCCCCTAACAAGGATTGAACTCCTTTAAGCTCATGGTACCGACGTGGAAAAAAAAATCCTATCGTGCGTAAGCTCAATAATATTTGAGACCTCCTAGTCCATCTAGTTGTCCCTAATAATAGCCTCCTTAGGTTATGCTTTTGTACCAATGTTAACCTTATTCATCTTCAATGGCTTTTGGTAGACACACACTTGCTCATCAACACTATCCATAACCTCACGCATACCCTCAGTATGATTAACATCCAAGTTCTCCACCTCTTCATCATCTATCAAGTAGACCATCTTCACTTTCTCTTTCTCTTGGGAGGTGTGCTCAAGATGTACTTCCTCTTATTCTTCTTCCACGAAGTGTTCTCCCAAGTCTGGTTCACCTAACAGCTTCTATAATCCTATCTTTTTCCATGGCACTATCTCCCAAGGCAAGGCTCTTGAATACCTACAACGCATCATTCACCAATGGCTTATCACTCCGATATTCAAGTGTTTGAACAAGATCCACCATCAACTCCTTCCAGTTACCTATATGATGTCATAATTCGAGTGAATATGCCATGCACGCATAACCCCGTAGGGTGGAATAGAACTTGTGCACCCATAGGGAAGGGGGTAAAGATTCTGTGCCTCCCATCCAAGTCCTCTCACACTCCTGAACATGGCATAGGGTAGATTCCTTCCCATCATAGTCAAAAATTTTAGTAGGTGCATTACTCTAGAGGAACCTAATAGAGAGTGTAGTCATTTTTATACCCTTATACCAATAGTCTAATCCCATGCGCCGACCTATCACCCAAAGTGGGGGCTGGGCACTCACTCAAGGAATGCATAGGCATTGATTATCTCCTTTATGTGAATCTTGTAAGAATACATAATCTCATGATAGATATTCAAGTGCATTTGAATAGAAAATAACCATGCATCATTCTGAGAACCTAGGACAAGTTGTCATTTCAATGCATCCAAAAAGGGAAATAACAAACAACATATAGAAATGGTTCATACATAAAGGAAATGCACAAGGATTATACTTATGAACACATATATGATTCAAAACAAAGCCTTATATTCATATTAATATGTTCAATAACAACATTACATCCCTCAAAGTTTTAATATACCTTTATATAACAATACAAATCCAAGTCATGCATTAGAACTACACTATGTTCATCACATTACAAAAATTGAATGCAGACCCATCCCTCTAAATGTCTCATGATTCCTATATTTTCCTTATCCCAACCCATAGAATCCTCCATGGTGTTTCTACAAAAAAATTTTCCTATTTTTCGGTGCACTACTCTCTTAGAATGAATCCATGCATATCTTTATACCTCTTAGCACTCTCTAGTCCTCTCCTTCTGCTATCTGTGCACCTCAATATATAGCCCTTCTGCCTTCACTACCATGCCTTTTGAGGTAACATATTGGCTGCCAAGTGTCCAAGTGGTCCTCTAATGGAGCATGCCTTCTTTGATCTGAGTTCTCCACTATGTGCAATGATGTTCTTTTGGAACCTTCCATCGCATGCATGGAATATTCCCTTTTTGATCCTATAATCATCAAGATGACACCTTATCCACTCCGCATGATAGAAGGGTCACACTTTTCTCATGTGCTTCTGAGACGTAAAATATGGCTAAGTCTAAAATCTATCTCGGCCTTGCATGCGCATGTCGTGTGTCCTAAAAACCCTACTGAACCCTTCCTGCATGCCTTCAACCTCACACACCCTTCTTCAAATAGGTCTCGTGCACCCACATGCCTTCTCATCCTTAGCCAATATTTTGGGGCCCAACATCACCCCACACTACACATGTTCTCTATCCTCAGAAACACTCTTCAACAG
This sequence comes from Taxus wallichiana var. yunnanensis, assembly GCA_018340775.1. Taxonomy (NCBI): domain Eukaryota; kingdom Viridiplantae; phylum Streptophyta; class Pinopsida; order Cupressales; family Taxaceae; genus Taxus; species Taxus wallichiana. Next base: position 963,566,394 of record CM031237.1, read on the forward strand.
AATAAAGAATGGTGGGATCTACAATGGTTGGGAAGAAAGAATAAAGGAATGAAGAAATGGGGATAAAGAATGAAATAATTGGGAAAAGGTTTATTGTTAGAGGAGGAGAGGAAATCCTTTCCTATTTCTCCTCTAACTTCCCCAAGCCTCGATCTCATTTTGAGCCTACTTATAGAGGTCACCCACTAGGGAACTCACTTCCTCAAAATATCGATCCTCTCCTTTGGCATTCATGGTGTCAAAAATACCCTCCAATTTCTTTCCCAAGTCTTGGCGTGTGCATCTGTGGGTGATTTGGGGTATAGTTCCTTCAATCGATTTTGATCAAGCCTCACAGGTCTTGATAGCTTCGATTTCTTCTCCACCTCGGATAGGATCTTGTCCCTCTCCACTTTATTCCCTTTGTTTTTCTTTTGGAACTCCTTGAGGTATGTTTCATAGGTGGCAATCAAGATACTTTCCACTCTATCCCTATCCATGCAGTTATCATAGGAAACTTCATCGACTTGCATCGTGGCCTTTACTTTTGTAATAAGTTTGGTGTATAGAGAGACAATATCAAGAACCTTCATCTTGTTTTATTTCTCCTGGCACGCCTACACCTCTTATGTAGATTCCAAAGCAATTGGTCGCCTCTCCATTGTGAAAATGTGAGTCAGATCCTCCATAAATTTTCAGGTTGACTCATACTTCGATCGGGTGGTGTTAAATCGGGTGCTTGAGGACAATTACATCTATATAATCATTTCCACCTTCTTGGAGACTTCACACACCTTATCTTTTTCTTCCTTCATCTCACGCCTCAGTTGAGCGTTGATTAGATCCTCTTGCTTTAGGTCTTTTCTCTTCTCCATGAGATCCTTTTTTCTTCTCCAACTCCTCTAGGAATTTCACTCTATCATTTCTCCCAAATAGTCTAGCCTTAATTTTGACTGAAACCTTGTTAAGCATGTTACAGACCTGTTCATCTGATAGTTGTTGAGTGTTCACCAACAGATTTATCCCTTTGGCTTCTAGAACCTTCATTAGCACTCTCTAACTCACTTCAAATTTTGGTTCATCCATGTGGGACTCAAATGCCCAAGATAACATCTTTCTTGTCCGTGGGTATGCGCCTTCTTCATCAAACGATGACATTACTAGGAGTTGTTCTGTAGGTATGGTGCTCTAGAAGTGCACACATAGCACCTTGTTAGGATCATCAATGTATCCCATTCCCTACCCTTGTGCTACTACTACACCTTTCCCACCTATCCATGTAGCCTTTGGGAAGCTCACTGCCAATTTGGGATCTCCACCCATGTTGCCATACTCCTTCCCAATGCTCTCTTCTTCTATCTCTTTTATAATCTCATCCGTGCTCCTTTCCAACTCCTGTTCCACCAACTTCTTCATGATGCCAGCCACTTATCTCTCTGCGTATTTCTCTACTTCCTCCTTGGTGAGGCTTGGGGTTCTTTGGTTCTTGGTGCTTACTTCTTCACTCACCCCCTTGCCTTGAGCTTCAGCTTCTTCCTTATCATTCTTCTCCTCATCTTCTTTGTTATACTCTTCATCTCCTTCTTCCTTAGAATCATGTATATCATAGACTGGATGGTCTTCACCTCCTTCAGGCTCGTCATCATCTTTGTTGCACGATGTATGCACCTAGACTCTTTTTCTATTCTCGAGTCTACCTCATTTGTCACCTTCGCTTCTTTCTTACTAGATATTCCAATACAGAGATTCTTTGATTTACTTCTCCTTGACAGGCGACCTCTTCTTCGGTGACTCTTCATGGGTGAGGTGCTCTTCATACTGGAACCTCTTCTTCTGGGGTATTTTCCTTAGTAGGAGACTTCTTTATCTACATAAGTGCTAGGCTTCTGAATCTGCTCAGGCATGCCCACCGACTTGATTGTGCGGTCTGCACACTTGGTGCTTTCTTCTCTTGCCCCTCTTCTCTCCTCTCTCTCTCTCTCTCTCTCTCTCTCTCTCTCTTCTTCTTTGACATGGCCTTCTTTCTTCTTGTGGGGTCTTTAAGGATGGAGACATCATTCTCCAAGTATGCACCTTTCTCAAACTTTGGCCTTATGTGAAGGTATATCCTTATTACAACCCTTCCAACAATTGGAAATGTTATTGGTTTCATCATTTGAACCTCATGGGAGACATACTTCTCCACGTACACATTTTTTTCAAGATACATGAGCTTTCGGCGTAGCTCACGGTGGTATTTTTCTACTTCACTAAGGTCGAATCTTAGTCTTTTGGCCTCCTTGAACCTATTGACCCCTGTCTGGAAGTATTGCATGGTAAAGGAGAAGGGAAGATTACACCATGGACCTTTAGTCCCATTTGTCAAAGTAAATCTACCAATGCAAAAATGTTGGTATACTACAAATTCTACTTCTCCATCCACGAGCATGGGCAAATTTTCCTTGAATGTGTCATGCATTCATTTATACCATTTTTCCAGCACGCTTGTGAGCGGCCGTCATGGTTTCACAAGTGTATTTTTCAAATCTCTTTGCGGGTGAGGGATCCTCATCTGGATACTCCCAAACAAAATTTTCCAGCCCATCTAGCACTCTAATTTCTAAAAATACAATGGTGAGGAGGATGTTACTTGAATAATATCTTTTCTCCCTCTTGCCTTGATCTCACTGAAAGAAAAAAGTTATAGATTGTCCATCATTCTTTTGATAAATTTAGCCATGCCTTGCTTGTGTCCATCATTCCAAGATCATTGATCTTGGTCACCAAGTACGCGGAAATCCTCATAACAGGGTCTAGAATCTTGGCGATGTCAAAGTATCGTGAACCCTTCTTGTAGTCATATGCTACTATAGTTTCCTTGATAGCCTCCTTGTCACTCAGATCATCATCTATACTTTATCCTTCACAAATAAGACCTGTGAACTTGGATATCAGCTATAGTGTTATGCACATCTTGCACCCCACAAAATAAAAGTGATCCTCATGCATGTGTGACATCAACCATTGATAAAGGCACTCAAGCTTGCCAGAGTATAGCAACTCATATAGTTGTAATAATCATGCCTCATCCAATTTGACCTTCACCTCGTAGTTATAAATAGGAATCCCATATTAATTTGGGTGAACCAACTCTAACACCATTTCTTTCTTAGTTGTGCTCATGTGATGGTTATAATCACTCATAATCATTTTTCTTAGATGTGATACCCATTCCTTTCCTAGCAATACTCCATCTAGGTATTGCATTTCTGCATACCATTCTTCATTGGAGCTCGTGATGGTAATGGTTTTCTTTCCTTTTCCCTTGCCCTTTGGTTTCTTTAATGAAACAGGTTTCTTTCTTGGGTGTCATGCTTTCTATCGGGATAAAATACAAACTCCTTACTTTTCTCTGCTTCTCTGCCAAACTCAACTCCAAAGCTCAACTCCTGGAATAAATCCTTCTATCTTCATGCCCTAGCTACCAAACCCTAACTAGGAAAACCTTCCACAAGACGACACCCTTCACACAACCTTTCCTCATGCCTGTGTACTCCTTCCTTCTAGTTTACAAATCTACTCTAGTCACACGCTTAAATTATTGGATTCTTCTTCATTCACAAAAATTTATCTCTAGATTCCCTAGTTCGCAAGAGCACTTCAACTTTTTAGTAGCAAGATAAAAAAATGACTTGCCTAACGTTGTATTTATAGTTTTTTCTTCCCTCCAACAATAAATTTTATACCACCTACCAACATAATTTAACATTAAATGCATCTTTTTCCACTAATCTAACTTTAAGCACCCTTACCCACGTGCCCAATCCTGTGAATAATCCCTTTACAACCTTCTAGTGTGTAAAAATCTAATCTAACTATGAGAATCTTACGTGCGTGTCTACAACACTGAAGGCACTTCTTATGTCCTTTACCCAATTTTTTCCCTCACCTACCTCATGTTGTTCATGCACTCTTCATCCTTTGTACGTGGTATTTGTTACTGACCTTCTTGATAACATAATTCATCATCCACCATTTTATCGTGTGTTTTTTCAACCTTACGTGCTTCCTTCTATTGGGCCACTCAACTTGTATTATAGGATTATAATTTTCTTTAAATTACTCCACCCCACACTAAAATAAATGTGTGGTCCTCTGTGCATACACAACCTTGGGAAAATAATGTGGTTACTGGTGCACAAGGTGCAAAATGAAACAAAAGAAGGAAAAAAAGCAACGAGAAAGGGAAACACAAGAAATAAAATCATAATGATAAATTCTAAGCTAACTGACAACACTTCCTTATTACAAACACCATGAAGACTTATTTATAGTAGGGCTTCAGCCTACTCCCATTGAAGTGACCTAGTAATCTTGTCCCATCTAGCACTTGTAACTGGAAAGCACCTAAATCAAGAATGTACAAGATGATGTAGGGTCCCAACCAATGGAATTTCAAATTCCCAGGATGTCACAAATACTTAGAATCATACAACAACACCATCTACCTAACCTCAAACTTCTTGTTCTTGATATGAAGAGCATGCCATGCCTTTTGTCTTATTTTTTCTGTCTTACAATCCATCTAGCAAATGATTGCCTTTCACCTAACTTCATCAACTTATCATTACTTTCTTATAGTGATTTCTCACACGCTAACCCTCCTATGCACTATACATAGTAATGGTAACATGAATTCAACTAGTAAAACACCCTCCATGCCAAACACCAATTGAAATAGTTTGGCCTTGTTCAACCTCTTGTAGATTGACATGTATGCCCATAGAATGACTAATACTTTGTCATATCAATCTTTTCTTCAAACATCACATATCTTAGTCAATGTTACTTAGTATTTTGTTGAATTCCTTAATAGTTCCATTTACTTAAGGGTGATAGGGGGTAGTCTTGTGATGGGCCACCATAAATTCTGCAAGTAGAATCCCAACCGTTTCATTGAGAAAGTGTGTTCCTATATCACTTGTTAAGCTTAAAGGACAACCATTCTTGTTGATTATGTTCTCCCATAAAAATATAGTAGTTGTTGTTGTGGTGCAATCCTTTATAGGTGTTGCCTCTGCCCAATGTGTTAAGTAATTAGTGTAAGTAATGATATACCAAAAACTAGTCCTTCACGTAGCTGGTAAAATTATCCCTACAAATTTGATTACCCATTTTTTCAAAAGGTTCATGGCCCTGCTATTGGTCACAATGGCATTTCATCCCTCTTCCTAGGTTTTTCAAGGAGCTTTCGAAGTGGTCACAGGCCTTGAAAAACTCAATACAATCCTAGTAAATGGTTTCCCACCAAATCCCTGCTAGTAAAATCTTCTACGCGGTAGCATTTCCTACATAGTGTCCTCCTACAATCCCACCATGTGCTTCCTCCATAATTTCCATGCACTCATGTTCCAATATGCATCGATGCGCAGAACCTCATCACAACCTAACTTATACAGGTCTCCACTAATCAACATGTAGGGTGCGACATGTATAGCTAACTAATTTCTCTCTAGAGCCTTCATCCTTTCCGGTGCCACACCCATTTTTAAGAACACTGCGATATCTTCCAAGTCTGAGGGCACATGTTGCAACCTAAACAGTTACACTTCTGGCATGGTATCATCAATGCTTTACACATCCTCCCTTGAATTAATCCTTGATAAGTGGTTAGGTCCTGAATTTCTCTTTCCTAGTTTTACAACCAATGTGAACTCAAATTCTTGAAATAATAGGACCCAACAACATATGTGCCCTTGCAACATGGGCTTGTTAACTAAGTACTTCAATGCCATGTGGTCCATGTAGAATATAAATGGTGTTACCAATAGATATTACCTAAACTTATGCAGCGTGTAGATCATAGATAATGCTTCACACTCATTAGTGGTGTAATTTTGTTTTGCTTTGGTGTCAACTTTCTACTTGCAAAGCACAAGGGATGATAAAAATTCCCTCACCAAGTTGTGTTAGTACTAATCCCATAGTTTTCCCTGAGGTATCAACATGCACATTGAAAGGATAATCCCAAGAAGGAAAACACAATATGGGCGTCGTGACAAGCCTATCCTTCAAAGTGTCAAATGACTTCTGTTGCACCTCTCCCCACTGAAAGGCACTCTTGTGTTTTAGCAACTCTTCTAAAGGTGTAGCGATCTTGGCATAGCCCTTGATGAATTTCCTATAGTACCCTATATGCCTAAGGAATCCACACACTTCCTTTGACTAGTAGGCTCCCCTAATCCCACAATAACTATAACTTTGGCGAGATCTACTAGTAAGCCTTCTTTGCATATAATGTGTCCTAACAAGGTTCTAAATGGAGTAACAAAGACATATTTCTTAATTTTGTGAGATATCCTCAATTGCCAACATCTTTCAAACATCAGCCTCAAATTGTCACAATGGTCTTTCACCAACCCATACATAGTCTAGTCATCCAGGTAAACCTGAAGAAACTTATGGATGAAGTCCCGAAAATCCTATACCGCAATACGTGAGAACATAATAGGCACATTCTTGAATCCAAAAGGCATAACCATGTAGGAAAAACTTCCCCATTTAGTGGAAAAATTTTCTTTCTCTATTCTTCTTTTGCAATCCTAACTTGGTGATACCCTAAGAACCCATCCATGAAATCTAGTAGACTTCGTGCCTAGCTACTCCCTCCAAAATTTCTTCAATAAAGGGGATTGGAAAAGGATTAATGACACATACTACATTCATGTCCTGTAGTCAACATAGATTCTTATCCTACCATATTTCTTGATACTTATAACCATGGGGCTTATCCATTCGATTCTTCCATTGCCTTAATGATACTAGTTCTTATCATATTGTCTATTTCTTCCTTGACCCGTATGCATGAATTTGGATTCATCAGATAAGGTCTCTTTGAATTGGGCACACACCTTCCTTCAACTTGATCTTCATCTCCCCCAAGGAATGGTGGACTCCTTTGAGTTCATGATACTAGCGAGGGAATAAATCATGGAGCTCGCGTAACACATCAATGACCTTTGAAGCTTCTTTTTCGCCAATAGTCCCCGATGATAGCTTCCTTAGGTTTTGTTTCCATCCCAATGTTAACCTTCTTTGTTTTCAAGGGATCATGGTAGGAATGTTCTTGCTCATCAACATTTTATATGAATTCATGTGTACCTTTAGAATGGCTAACATCTAAAGTCTCCATTTCTTCTCCGTCTACTTCATAGACAATTTTTCCTTTTTCTTTTTCCATGCATGTGTGCTCAAGTTATACTTCTTCGATTCCTCTCCATTGAGGTGCATCTCCGAATAAGGCTTACCTAGTAACTCCAACAACCTATCCTTTACCATAGCACTATCTCCCAATTTAAGGCACTTGATCATTTGTAGTGCCTTATCCACTAATGGCTTTGTACTCCTATACTCAAAAGCTTAAATGAGATCAACCACCAACTCCTGCCAATTACATGTTTGACAACACGTCTCTGAATGAATATACCATGCATTTACACATCCTTGTAAGGTGGAATACAACTTATGTACCAATAAAGAAGGAAGTAATGCTTATGTGCTTCCCATCTAGGCCTTCGACACACTTGGATATGAAAAGGTGGTCTCTTTACCATGGTAGTTGATGAGGCCAGTATATGTCTGATTAATGTATACTATATGATCTCATCATACTCTCCTTTTGATTAAGTTTGATTTCATTGTGTGAATTTTAGTTGATCTGATATGAGTTAGGATGTAACTATCTGTCTTTTGATTGATTGTGATCCTAATGTTAAAAACTCTTGAAATTCCTAACATAGTGTGTGTTTAAATTTAGTTTTATAATAAAGCAGGTCTAATTAGTCGAGGAAATGAAGTAAGTGGTGTTTAATATGTTTTGATAGTGTGTGTGATCCTACATAGCTAAGTCTCCAAAACTTCCAAGCTAGTTTTGGAACTCCATCACACAGTCATCATTTAGTTCGGAACTTTTAGACTTAGTTCTAGAACTCCAAAATTTAGTTCCGAGAATTTTCGGACTTAGTTCCAGAACTCCTGGTGACAGCTCCAGAACTCTCACAAGTTTTGGTTCTTAACAATTTCCTATGGTTCTGGAACTTCTCCAAAGTTTCGGAACCGATGGGAGTTATCTATTTTAAACCACATCTAGAAATTTTGCATCTACAATCATGAAGGACAAGAAGATTTTTGAATGCAGATCTAGGAAGAGTTATCCTATAGCTATCTGATCAACCGCCATCGACTCAACATCTATTCTAGGCATGATTTGATTTCATCAGAATCATTGAGACAACTAGGATTGTAAAATGTATATAAAAGTAGATTTGCATTAGATAGAAAAAAGAGAGAGAATTAGAGATATAAGATAGAGAAAAGAAATAGATTAAGTATCCAGATCCAGTACGTTTTGTAATACTAAATGTTTTCATCAATAAAATAGCCATTCTGATTTGAGAGAATTATGAGTTGTTAAAATCCTAATTCAAGGAGGAGTAAGGGCCCACTCCCCCAAGGACCAAGATATTCATTTATTTGGTATTTATATTTCTTTAGCAAATAGCTTAGATCTGTTAATTTTGTATTTCTTTAGTTCTTTCAGTTAAATTCTATTGTATACTTGTTCCTGTAGGTGTTTAGATAAATCTTTATATTTCTTGCAATTGTTTTCAAGCATTTTAATCTGAGTGTTTACTTTCAAAAGCAAGTGTGTTTATTTTCCAATAGCAAGTGTGTTTCCTTTCAACAAGCTTTCGGTGTGTTTCACTTTCGTAAAGATTTTAGTGTGTTTCACTTTCAGCAAGTTTTCATAGTTTGATTTGAATAAGGTTTTACCAAGAAGTCCTTAAGACATTAAAGAGATCCCCCAAAAAATATAAAAATAGTTACAGTCAACTACTAGATCAGTTAAAGTACTCTTGTTGCATATAGCTTTGGACACACCCCTAGTTTGATATGACATCAACAAGAAGTTGATTAAATGAAGGGAATAATGACACCCATCATTTTTGGCACCATTTCGGGAAAAATAGTTGGAATTTTCTAATTAAGTGTTAGCAAGAGCAACAAAACATACATCTAGTAGTTGAAGAATCTTCCCTACTATATCACAAAATATATGAGTAGACCAAGAGACTCACAGGGTAGATTCCTTCCAAAAAAATCTTCACAAGAATTCATAACATCCTCTAGTCAAAGTAAGGAAATTGATCAAGAATTGGAGGCACCACCATCCCCTGTCAGACAAGAAATAGAATTGCCATTTTTGGAATTCTTAGATCAGTCACCTAAAGGGAGTAGAACTTTTAGGAGAAGGCTTATTACCCAAGATCCATTGAGGGTAAGTTTTGATTCTCAATTGAGTAGTCAACCTCCTACTCTTGATTTTTCACCTTCCCCAAAGCATACAACTTACCACATTGATTGGGAGGAAGCGTACATACCCAAAATTATAGGGTAGTGCACCATTGAAACAATGTTACATGTGCCCCAATGATGATATAGGTCTCCTTACAAGGTGTTTGAAATCCAAAAAGGCTCACCATGTATATGCTTGTATCTCGCATGCCCCGCTCATCCTCCACATGCTTTGTGTTGCCCTTTTCCCCATTTTCTTCTTGAATTTTGTCTTGAGAGGATGAAACCGCTACCCTTCCTGGTGGCGATCCCATGACTACAGCCCAGATAGGGTGGTGGTCTTCCTAACCGCCACCCTACACAGGGTGGCGGTCCTATACGCATTTTCCAGATCCTTTCGATGATCATGTCAAATGTAAATCTTGGATTTTACATGCTTTCTTCAACCACTTTGGCTTGCATTAATGTTTTGGTCCCCTAGTAATAGTGTTTTTCCTTTGTTTATAGTAAAAGAGTTCTAATGGGAGTTACCCTATGGTAAATGCATTGGTTATAAATAGCTAGCTTGTTTTCAAGCAAATGGCCCCTCATCCTCTCAATTATCTTGTTCAGTTTTTCAATTCCTTTCTTAGAATTTTGTTAGTTTCAGGTTTTGCTTCCATTGTTGGCATTTTGGAGGTCATATCATCTTCTTGTTTCAAGTCTTGTTTCATTCTATGCTGCATATAGTCAGTTTAACATAGAATAGCTTCATTTCTAGACTAGAATCCATTAAAGTTACAGGTTTTTTTTTGTCACAAGGATAGTTTCTGAAACTCTTGGTACATTTGTGTTGTATTCCCGCAATAAATCCTACTAGGAATTACATAGTCAAGCTCTGTTCACTTGCGCTATCCCTCTCCTACTCGCATTGTATTCGGTCTATATCCAAAGTTGCCATTGTTTGAATACCATATTTTGTTGATACTATCATATACATGATTTTCTGGATTCACGAGGACACGAAGGAATGAGGAGATCACACTGAGGGGATGAAATCACACACAACTAGATTTACCACTGTTCTGTAAATGCCAGGTTTGAGCTATCAAAGTTCTAGTTACGACATATCAAATAGAGTAGTGAATTATTTTATTTTAGTTAAAATTTCACTCTCGATATCACCGGGGAAGCTGTGGGGATTGATAGTTTATGAGAAACTGTGATTCATTCCTCACTTTTGAGGTAGGATCGAGAGCCTTTCAATTCAAAATATATAGTTGCTTAGATATTTAGGATAAAATCACAATTACTGAGCAAATAGCCATACCAGACCTATGTTGCTTGTTTTTATTCATTATTAGATTAGTTGTTCATTTTATAGATATACTAGAGTAGTTGCTCTTTAATTTCATTAAAATATGTCATTGAAAATACAAAAATAGAAGAATGCTTACATAGTGTAATACCTCTTTCGTAATTAGTTTATTAATGTTAGTTAGAAGTTGAATCATTTTGTATGACAATCACGAACCTAGAGAGCCTAGAGATATATATTTGAACCTATAGTGCCTCAACAAATATACCCACAACATTAGCTGATATAGATCAGGACCTCAGGATATAGGTCTTTCGAGCAACAACAAACCTACAAGTAATTAGTGAACAACTGAGAGGATTAAATATCGAAGACGACAAAGCTTACAACTTTTGGTCAAATCATCCTAACTATAGACTACCTTGATAAAATATCTGAATGACTATACAAGGATTCAAAGAGAGCAAGTATTTGGTTATGATCCTTTAGTTCCACAACTCGACGCAGGAGACCTCCTCATTGACATAGATACTAGCTTACGTGTATTCAAGTTTCGAACACTGTTAGGTACTCATGAGAAAATCATACAATTTCTAGTTCAAAACATAGAGGTTGAAAAGGCATATGATTATTAGGATAGTTGGGAGAAGGGATTGATTCTTCACATGACCATAATAGGTCCACAACCCCAAAAACTCATGGTTGTGATCCCCAAGTCCCACACCCAACAAGCCTACAAGTTAGTTAAGTATTGAAACCACTTACAAATGTTGATATTTAGATCTTCACCACTTCCACCAGATATTATAGTACAGTTCTCCGTATTAAATATAGAAGCCAATCAATCTAATATTTTCTAGGCTAGACCAGAAAATCACCCATAGCTAACTATAAAATCACCCATCACCATTTTATGACCTTGTCTAGAGATATATATGAAGCTCCCACAGGTCACTTCCCACGTATCCAACAACCAAGAAATAAGATCTCGGTAGAGCTCGACATTGATTGGAGCCTCCAAACAACCATTGTATCTGAATGAATCATTACACCAATTTAGGTTAGGAGGGCCTTCTTCGCCTTGGATTCGTAAATTCCATTATTGCATATTGAGGATATACGATTACCCGATTAGCTTGTCTATATCTATTCACATCCAAACATTCACCGGTTGTCTCAAAATGACCTCGAGAGGCCGTGTATGAGGAAGAGGTACTTGTAGATTCCCATGCTCGCATGTCACTTTTCCATCATACAAAATTGGTGAACCCGATGTGAAACAAATAGTTCTTCCTTTTATTATTCTTCATTTCTCTCATCCACCTTTTCTCTTTCCCATTATTCTCGGGTATTCATATACCCCCAGAATATGTTAGGATACGATGCATATGGTAGACCTCTCTCGTGTCTAGAATTAAATTATAGTCAAAAAATAGACAACCATCACCCTCGCTTTCTGCATGGGTAGATAACTATTCAAGTAACTACTTGTCATCTCAAACTCCCCCTCAAATAACTAGCTCATGTTCTTCATTCCAAATCGAGGAGTTTGATTAGTTTGCACAAACACAACAGCCATAGCCATCAGGCTCTAAAATATGGCATTTATTGAAGAGTCCACTTCATCTCCTCGGGTCTTATTCAGACCACAGATCAGTAGACAATTAGATCCACTCCCCTTTTTGGATGAGGAATACTTAGCACACTTCGCTAAAAGCAAACAATGTTTCCAAAACATGTATCCACCAATAGGAAGTTTGTAAATATAGTCTGACACCCTATTCCAGAGAGAACACCCCATTCCTCCACCTATGGGAATTACCCTCGGTGAAGCTTGGCAGGGTAATGATCAATTCATAGTAGGGTATCATACCCCTTTACAACCTCAAGCTATATAACAAACACCCTTAAGGCAAAGTGCTAGGTCTTCACCAATGGAGGTCGTTTCAGCCTTAGCTGAAAAGGTTAGAGGGTTGGAACTTGCTCAAGAAAACCAAAATTCATACTTTGGACAAGTAGGAATTCCCAACCCTCCACATCATCCTAGTCAGGTTGACCTCCTTACAGGAACAAGCACGTTGGGCATGCCTCCTCAAAATCCTTATAGTTACCCACAGCAAACACTAGCTAGGACCGCATTTTCAAATGTCGTTCTAGTTGAAAACATGACACCTCCTGGCTTGGCACCAAATAACCCGTACCAAAATAATGCTCCTCCTTACTTAAACATTTATTCAAATTCACAAGGAGACATGCTCTCTTCTCTTGGGATGTTCGTTCAACCACAGGGATTCCTTATGTCCCTACAAATGCATATGCTATGCCATATCAATAACCCATTCCACCTCAACCCCTCAGCAAGCCCCATCGATGGTTGAGGCCTACGCAGTAGGGACTTATTCAGAATATTTAAAAGAGCCCCTAGACTTCACCATATGAAGTGTTATGCTTCCAAGACCTCTTCCCAATTTACCCAAATACAAAGGGGAAGGAGACCCAAACGCACACATTAAGGCCTATGCCATAGCCATACGGGAGTTACTCCCTTGGGACGGGTTGTCGCTAAAATATTCCCTAAGACCTTGGAAGGTATTGCCCTTGATTGGTATTACAGAATACCTAAAGCTTCGATACACTCATTTAAACAACTCGTGTCATAATTCATCAAAGCTTTCGACATGAACAAGTTGTTAAGAATGGGAATAAGGGAATTCTTACATATTAAACAAGAACATAACGAATCTGCTGCTCATTTTATCCAAAGATGGCATATGGTTCTCTACTCATTAGCGAGTGCTCCAAACATGGATCAAATGGAACTATGTGATTTATTCCTTAATTCTCTCAATAGAGAGATAAATGAAGAAGTCCAAAGTTCTTTGCTAAGAACTTATGATGAAGTACTCAAGAGTGCTCTCTGAATCAACCAAGCGATGATAGATAGTGGTCACAAGACATATGGTACAAATGGGAAATTAACCACTCCCAATCAAAACATCGTGGCCTATTCTAATATAGGGAACGTAAATCAAGGACCTAAAATCCTTAACAAGAACCACGGAGTTACAATGAGATGGAGTGACTGACCAAGTTAAAAGGGGAAATGTTGTAAACATTTTGCCACCTGTTAATAGTCAACGAGATAACAATTTTACCCCAAAAATCAACACGGTGGATTTTAATCATCCACCATGGCAAAAAAACAACAACAACAATGAAAAAATCCAAACACAAAGTCCAAATCGAAACCCAGCTGGATATCAGAGTCAAAACCAAAGGCAACAGCCTCAAAATTTTAACTCTAACAACCAACAACCTTATTAGAATTTTGGGTCACAACAAATTTTAAATCAACAACCTCAAAACTATAATCCCAATCTATATTGTGGCTTCCACAAGATTCAAGGCCACAATAATAGGACTTTTTGTGAATATAATAAATTCATGCAACGTTTGCCAGAAGATAAAAAAAACTCTTTATAGATATGTTTTTAGCAAATTTTATAGTACCCATGCCAAATGCTTATGCGGGGCAGTTTCCCCTCAAAATGTACCCGCAAGATCTTGAATGACCCACTCCCAAACCACCCCAAAACAATAGGCTAGATCCTAATGAAACAAACAAAGGTGTTGTAATAGGAAACAATGATCATGAAGCTTCAACTTCATTAAATCCACCATCGCACCCCAATTAGGAACTCGATCTCAAACTAAGATAGTTGGTTTGGTGGAGTTAGACACCAAATACCTATAGAAACCATAACAAAAACATGGGATTATTCATCCCAACTTACTCCAAGCTATCCATTGGAACTGACATAATATTCACAAACATTGGTAAAACCCATAGGCGCTATAATTTAATTAACGATTTAACTAAAACCTTCTTTCACATCTCCTTTTTGGATTTTTAAAAACTCTCCCTTACAAGGCTGCTCTCTTAGAATCATTAGGCCTTGGTCATTTAATCAACATCACTCCTCCCCGAAACGTGCAAGTAAACCATGTGGACTTTGACATTTATCCTCTGGGGCAGCCAGATAGGGATACGGAATTTATATTCGATATAAGAAAAATGCCAATAGATGCTGAAATTACATGAAGAGGCGACCCAAATTTACATTTACAAGTTTGGGTCTACAATAATTATGTTAAATGTGCAATGGTTGATGATGGGGCAGTAGTTAATATAGTCCCCTTTTCTTTTCTTCAAAAGTTAGGATATGGAGAGACAAACTGTTCCACAACATGAAATATGTTAAGAGGTTATGATAGCCTCAAAGCCACTTTGATTGGAACCATAGTTTTACTAGTCACTTTAGGGCCCAAGATGGTCCTCACCGAGTTTTATATTATAGATCGGGAAACCAATTATAATATGATCCTTGGTCAGCCATGGATACACCGCATGAAGGCAATCCCTTCCACGCTATTCCAAGAAATAATATTTCTACACTTAGGGAAAATATTCATGGCACAAGGTGACCCAAAACCCTTCGATATACACCTAGCCGATTTGAAGAAAAGACCGGGTGTTCACTCCAAGTTTGAACTCCCAATAAATCAACTCATCAAACTAATTAATTCCAAACCAAGAGAAGAGTTGATACCCACCACAGAGTTGGAGATGCCAAATCCAAAGAGGACATTCGACACTAAAAAATGAGACCAATATTATAAAAATGGTGTCACTAAGGACTACCACCAAAATTTTTGAATTGTTGGAGAAAGACTTACCTATTCTCCTACTATTTGATTCCATGGGTATGGGACACACCCTGGGAATTACTTCTCTTCCATCAGATGAAGTTTTTATGGTAGAAGTAACCAAAACAAAAGAAATAGATACAATAGATATCCCAACATCCATTTTTCCAAACAAGTATTGGACTCTCCACTTTGATGGAGCTAGATGTCGCTTTGGAGCTAGGGTGGGAGTGATCTTTACTTCACCTGAGGGAAAAATCCTACCTTTCACCTTTAAATTAAATTTCTAATGTACAAACAATGGGGCTGAGTACGAAGCTCTCCTCCTTGGCCTCATCCTAGCCAAAAGAATGGGTGTCGATAAGGTAAGAGTGCTAGGAGACTCGCAACTAGTTGCAAACCAAGTCTCTGAGGTATACGAAACTAGAGCTGAGCACTTACAACTATACAAAATAGTTGTATTAGATATAAGTAAGGGATTTAGCTTCATATCAATTGAAGCAATCCCACGAGAACAGAACCTTCTCATGAGACTCGATAGCAACCTCAGCTTCCCGTTTCACCCCAAATAGTGAGTTTGGAGGAAAAAAAATTCACGGTATCACTTAAATCGCAGAGCCATTAGTGCGCAAAATACCAATAAAATCACTCCTAACTCATGAAGAGGCTGAGGATGATCCTTCCATTGTAGACCGCTTTGACAATGATAGAGTCACTCTCGAATATCTAAATGCCTATGTGGAGCTACACCTTGCTCACCGTATAGTTGATCTTTCCTTAATACCACATTCCTCTTCCTATTTTGGAAATCCCATGATAGAGTCTCCTCCACAGAAGGATCTTGATATCTACGAGATAGAAGATAGAGAAATTTTGGAACTACCTCCAGCCCCACTTGAATTTGAAGAAGGTAATGCTTCTTTAATAGAAGAAACCATTGATATAAACATTGGAATAGAGGAAGAACCAAAAATTTTAAAGTTAGGATCCTCATTAACTCTAGAGGAGATAGAAATACACACCCAAATCCTCAAATAACATCAAAAGGCTTTTGCATTTAATTATAAAGAAATGACGGGAATTGCACCACAAGTCACGGTACATAATCTTGTCACTAAGCCAGATGTGAAGCCAATTAAATAGAAGTCAAGACCAATGAAGCCAAAAGTGGCTCTCATGGTAAAAGAGGAAGTAATAAAACTTCTCCAAGTAGGATTCATCAAACCCATTGACTATTCACAATGGGTGTCTAATATTGTCCCTGTCCTAAAAAAGAATGGGAAGATACGCATTTGCATAGATTTTAGGATATTAACAAAGCTTGTCCAAAGGATGACTTCCCATTACCATCCATTGACGTTATCATTGACGCAACAGCTGGATTTGAATTGTTGTCCTCATGGATGGGTTCTCAGGGTATAATCAGATTAAAATATCTAAACAAGATCAAGCCAAAACTACATTCATAACTCCCTGGGGAACTTATTGCTACGTTATCATGCCATTTGGTCTTAAGAACATCAACGCTACATATCAGTGGGTGATGACATATATATTCCACGATCTTATCCATAAAATTGTGGAATCATATGTGGATGACTTGTTGGCCAAAGCCAAGAAACATTGTGATCATCCAGAAGTGCTCCATATCATCCTCTCACGATTAATTGAATATGGTGTCACATTAAATCCAAAAAGTACGTGTTTGGTGTGACAGGAGGCAAACTTTTGGGCTACATTATATCTTCATGAGGGATTGATGTTGATCCAGCCAAAATACGGGTTGTTCTCAAAATGATCCCACCATCAGACGAGTTTGGAATCAGGTCATTTCTTGGGAAACTCGGTGCAATCCGCAGGTTCATCCTAGATCTAAGTTTTTCCATTCATCCAATCAACAATCTATTAAAGAAAGATTATAGCATTGATTAGACTGAAGAATGCAATGAGGCCTTCGAAGCAGTTAAACGCTTCTTGTTGTCTCCACCCATGCTAATGCCTCCCAAACCAGACCATCCTTTGATCCTATACTCACGAGCCACTCATGTCTCGCTAGCCTGCATGCTGGCTCAAGAAGACAATGATAAACAAGAACATGCGGTCTATTTCATTAGCTAAACATTGCTCGATTATGAAACATGCTACACACAGGCAAAGAGAGAATGCCTTGCCATAGTCTTTGCAACAAAATTTTTAAGACATTATATGTTAAACCAAGAAATGAGGGTCATTGTAAAGATAAATCATTTACGAATGTTTCTCACACAAGGGTCTTTATCTAAAAAGGTTGGACGTTTCATAACCTTAATGGGTGAATTCAAGTTGACGTTCATAAACCAAAAATCCATTAAGGGAAAAATCATTGCAGAGATTGGTGGCTAAGAATCCACTAGATGGAGGTAATCTTGTGAATCAGAAATTTCCCGATGAGTGTATATACTTCATCAAAACCAAGCCTCCCATCTCCACATATCCTTGGTATACTGATATCATCAATTTCATCATAGACCATACATACCCGGAAGGTGCCACGTCACAACAAAGAAGGCGGTTACACATTATTACCGCTAAATATGTTGTCTTAGAATAGGTACTCTATCGTAAAGCCTTTGACGACATGCTTCTAAGATGCGTCGATACGGAAGAATCCAAGAAGATTCTTCATGAATCCCACAACGGGATATGTGGAGGCCACTTTGGTGGTCATGCCACCGCTTGTAAAAATACATCGGATGGGCTATTTTTGGCCCACTCTCGAGCATGATGTAGTGCAATTCGTACGTAAGTGCCACAAATGCCAAGAATTCTCTCACGAGATTCACATGTCAAAGCCAATCCACTGTAACCAATAATGACTCTGTGGCCCTTCTCCACGTGGGGTTTGGACTTGATAGGGAATTTCTCTCCCTCATCAACCGATGGCCATAATTTTATAATTACGGCCACGGAATATTTTACCAAATGGGTGGAGGCCATGCCTCTCACCACCGTACCAGGTTCGGTAATTGCCAAATTCATTCTCGAACCAAATTTCTGCAGTATGGTGTCCCACGAGTCATCATCTCGAGATGGTGGCACGTCCTTTTAAAATTATGAAGTCCGTGAGTTATGTATCAAGTTCAAGATAAACCATCATACGACCTCTCTTTACTACCCTCAATCCAATGGACAAGCCGAAGCGATAAACAAAACGTTAAAATCTATTCTCCTCAAAACAGTTAAGGAGAACAAGTGAGATTGGCATTTAAAACTATATCCAACCTTGTGGGCCCATCGAACCTCAATAAGAACACCAATAGGAGAAACCCCTTTCTCACTGGTGTTCGGGGTAGAAGCAATTCTCCCACTTGAGGTTGAAATACCCAGTCTTCGCATCTCATTACAAGGGATTATGGATGAAGAAGCTTATAGGGAGGCATGCCTCTCTCAACTAGAAAGCCTTGACGAGGTTAGGATAAATGCCGAACAAAGGCACAGAGCCTATGTCGACCGGATGTGTCGGCAATACAACAAAAATTCTATGAGTGAGAAATATATGAAGGAGATCTAGTTCTAAGACTAGACAACCGGATCGATAAGAAAACCGATAAAGGAAGAAATTTCGGCCCAAATGGTTGGGCCCATATCGAGTCATGAAAGACTACGAAATGGTGCGTATCTCTTGTGCACACTAGAAGGTGAGGAATTCGGTGAAACTATCAATTCCTTGCATCTTAAATGGTTTTACACATAAAACATCAAAATCATTACTTATACATTATAGCTACCTACATTGCATTAGTCTTTTAGCTGCTTCATTCTGTCCATTTCATAAAAATAGTAGTCCAGGAGCTTGCTCTTAAACAATCTATTACAAATTTATGAAAATATTGGCAAAAGCATTCAAAACCCATCTCTTCAAACATCATCAAGTATTTTCAAATCTTCTCATCAAGTTCAACAGACAAGCATTGACGAAAACCATACCAAGGCCTACATACTTGGCTTTGCTCTTTCTTTCTACTAGGTGAAGTTGTCCTTGCCTACGGTCTGTTCTAGAAGCTTCTTGGTGTCACATCTATCCCTCTTAAATCTCTTTGAATGAAAGGATATCCCAAAGTCATAGATCAGAAATGTCAAAGTCAAATAAAATCAAAAGCACCAAGAAAACAAAATATTTTATTTTACACACTTCTTTGCCCCATCAACCTTCAAAGTGATAATCCCACATCTCTTACTTTGGTGGTGTGAGGTTGGAAAGGGAAAGAAGTGCCCTATTACTCGCTATA
Organism: Taxus wallichiana var. yunnanensis; assembly: GCA_018340775.1. Taxonomy (NCBI): domain Eukaryota; kingdom Viridiplantae; phylum Streptophyta; class Pinopsida; order Cupressales; family Taxaceae; genus Taxus; species Taxus wallichiana. The sequence goes on from CM031237.1 coordinate 963,585,978, forward strand.
TCCTACCTTTGGTGACAAACCCATGCTTCTTACTAGTGGCATGAGGCAGGGTGTGGGGGGTCCAGTCACACAAATCAACAAATCTTGGTATGCTAAAAACACAAATCAAATTCTATTAAGAGAAAAAAATATCCGAATTCCAAAGAGATCAAATCCTCAAAACTAGATTTTGTCAACCAAGTTGCCATTTATAAATCTAAGTCTAGATAAACTAGAAAGTAAGTGGCTTTCTAAGCATGGTAGTTCTAAGTAGGGTAGGTGTGTAGGTCCAAATTTGGTTGTTGTTACTAGTTTGTCTGTCTCTCATCATTCCATTCAATCAAACTCATACAACTTGTGCCCTTCCTAGAGTCTTACTAGTTGCGTGGATTTGGGATTGGGGCAAGTTCATCTCTTTATCACTATGCATTCATCACATTTTGCCAACATAAGAATAAATTACAAACATTTCCCAAAGAGTTCAAAAGTTCAATACTACCATATGTTAGTATCATCTCATATCAGCATTACAAAAGCATAAAAAAGTGAAACATTTTGTTTACTATCATTTGTTATCCATTGCATACATTCTGAAAACATGAAAACAGTATTCTAAAAACATCTAAGTACACATTTAGAAACAAGTCATGAAATTCTAGATGCCAAGAGTCTAGATCCAAATATATATATATATATATATATATATATATATAAATCAAGTTTCATATACAATGCCATCATGCACTAGGCATGGTCAAAACGCTCAATGAGCCCGAAAAGTACAAAAAAACTCGTATAGACATCTGAAAAAATGAGATCCCTTAGAGGGTGCGCGACCATGCCTAGGAATCCGGATATGCGGTGCTCTCAATGTACTTGAGGGCTCGGGGTCACGACCATAGCCCTGTTGTATCGCTATGAGAATGGATCCTCCTCATCGAGGCTCGATCATTGTCATATATTTGATACCTCTCGTATGAAGAGAAGTCATGATCTTCGCCGTGCGAGATAGAGGAAAAACATCGGTGCCTACCACCACTGCGAGGGCTCCCCACGTCCATAGAAAGCTCAACACAAGTCTTCTCCAAAGTCTCACCACTTATCAATAGTCGCTGCAAAAAAAAGGAGAAAACAAGTTAGAAAACAATCAACAATAGAACCAAGAATAAACAAAAAAGAAATAATAAACTAGGATAGCTCTAACTAAAACAAATGTCAAGAGAAGATTTATAACTCACTCGAATCTCCAGCCGCCAAGAAGGATCTCTAGGATCTGCACCTACCACCGACGCCACCATTGATCGGTGCCCTTGCCCACTTCAGGGGCAACGTGACGACCTACAACAAACTTGCCATCTCCACCTAAGTCCTGAGAGAGCAACTCCTCTGAAACCAGAGTCACTCTCTCTGCGCTCCGCTCCTCCCTCTCGGCTTATGAGATCTCCTAGATATTATGCCACTCAGGATCACTATCATCCCCCCACCCATCTCACTAATCTCTATGTCCTCTGTCTCCTCCTTGGTCTCACCCCAGGTGAACTCGGACTCAAAGTCCACGTCAATGGGCTCATCAACTGCTATGAACAAGACCGGCGACAATCTGAAGTAAGGGTGCTTGAGGAGCACCGACTCTCCCTCATGCATGTACCACCCTCCTAGCTGCAATAGGAGTACCAGGAGTAACAATAGTCCAACCCCGACCTCTGGACCTTGATCTCGAAAACGTGATGTTGTAATTTTTATCACTTTTATAGTTTCTAAAGATCGTGATTTTTTTAACCAATTTTAAGTATTCTTGAATCCACATTGATTAAATTCTGATTATTTGCATCCATAGAAGTGCGGAAAACTTGTGTAGAAATAAATAATCGAAAAGCTGAAAAGACTTAGATAACAAAAGAGATTGTTTACGGGTTCGAATTCCTACGTCCCAGGTTCAGATTGAACCGATCCATTAATAATATTGAAATGCAAGTACAATAACTCTTACAAACAATCAATAATGAATCGTAACTCAGAGATGAGCCGATCAAAGTCCCAAGAACTCAAAAATAGCAGAAACCGTCCCAAGAATGATCCGTGGCTCCTACAAAGTTTTGACAATGTGATCTCCCTTATATCGTTGGAATTGTCTCAGAATTCTCTACATTTCATCTTTTTACTCCAAATGCCCAATCTGAGTGCACGGCCTTCAAAAATGGAGTTCTCTGCAATCTGGTCCTTAAGCTCCTTACACAGACCTGTACCTCCCTATTCAAATACAATATAGCTCCTTTTATATTGTTTCTCAACAAGTGGCGTGGCGGTCAAAAGCCTTATCTTTTTGCATGGAGGTCACGGTTCAAATCCCCCCCATATCTCCTCTTCCTTCTCCTTAGGCGCATTTTAAGAGTTTTATCCCACATTGAGCGCTTGGGAGCATATCTCATGGTTTAAAATAGGTGAAGAGGGCGCATTTAAAGTGGCAAGTAAGCCACCTAAGCCTATATAATAGGCGCTTTGACCTTGGGGCGCATTGGGTGGCGCATAGCATTTATTTTAGGCGCCTAAATCCCTAAAAAGGTGGACAGTACCATATATGGCGTGGGTAAATTAATGTATGCTTGGACAGTTTGGGAAATGTAATATATTTTTTTGGATATAATTTCGACCCATGTAAATAATTAACACTTGGTCAAATATATATATTCCACTTGTCGTCTCCCGATAGGAAAATCGATCGAAAACCAACAAACAACTCCCTTTGCCTTTTCGCCACGTGTCGCAGTGCGATTGGTCCATGATTGACCAGTTGACTAGAGTTGACTTTCCCGTCGACCGAACTTTGACCAGACATATCTAGAGCTCCCGATGTCCGTTTTTCGCGTTCTCACAGTCGTTGGAAAGCTCTCGAGATTATCTTCTGTACTGACACCATTTAGGGATGTTTAGGGAATGTTGTCAAAAATGATCCCCTGATCACACCTCCCCACTGAGAAAGGCTTTTTGTCCACAAAAAGATGTGTATCAACCCACAAAAACATGCTATCTCTTCCTGCATTGCACAAACACATACAAGAACCCAAAATAACATTATAGGTTAATTAAACGCAAATAGTTGATTAGCTAGTCACATAACCGATCAGATAATAACACCCAATTAAGCTAGTGTTCAACTGAAACGCTGCAACCCTGTCAACTCTACGCACAACTGTGAACTGTCATACCCCACTGTAATGCCATCACAAATAACTGACTAGATAATAACACCCAATTAAGCTAGTGTTCAACTGTCACTTTGTGATACGGTCGATTACCAAGAATTACAATTCCATAACACGGATCAGTATACAAGACATCTAAACTGCCCAAATTTAGGCTAGTGCCCACTGCCCCTCTGAAATTGTAACAACTGCAAGTATTCACTATCAGAATATAATAGACTATCAACGCCCAAAAAAGCTATAGTCAATAACTGAATCAACATGAATATGCCAAAACACTGTATCGCCATCACAAATAATAAGTCAGATAATAACACCCATCTATAACAGAAGCTAGTGTTCAACTAACACTTTGTGATTATGCTGATTACAACTGCAAGTTTCAAATTTAGACATGCTACTGATGCCTATCCCTGCATAGTGTTTTCAATAATGGAACTACCAACCAATCTGAGAAAACAAAACATGAGTATGATGAACCTATCACTCAAATCTTCTCTTCAGCTGTTTCCATTCATTTTCAAAGCTTAAATATCAACTTAGGAATGAATCCTTATCAATCAACAGGAATCCCTAAAATATAGCTCTGAAAAACAATTTGCTTGCCTACTATCAACAGTTTACTGTAGTGCAAATATAAAGTTGAGGAGTGTTTTTCCCAACCAATCACTTGGGTTTTTCCGTTTTGGTTGTTTTACCTCCTCAGTACCACAATGAGTTTTAGTTAGGTTTAGCACTGTTGGTTTTACAATACTTGTTCTTTTTAACAACTTTCCAATTTTGTTGTTTAGGAACAAACCAACAAACCTTAACATCATGACCATTCCTATTACAATGGGAACAAAATTTAACTTCCTTGTTTTTAGGAGTCTTACCCATTTTACCATTCTTAGAACTCTGTCTACGAGAATGATTCCCCTATTTAGGAGAGGTAACCTTCTTGCCATTTCTCGCCTTTCCTTGGTGAGATTGGTCTTTAGCACCTGCCTTATCATTCACAAAAGGCGTTAACTTCTTAATCAAAATTTTCCTCTTCCAACAATATGCAATAGAATGATTAGTACCTTCACAAAATGTGCAAGGGAAAGCATATTTCTGCCTACCAAAGCTATATTGTTCCAACTGAAAGAGTGTATTAGAAGTTTTAGGATTTGATTTTCCCTTAGTGCTATTTTTAGTGTAAGTGGAAGGAGGTGGAATCTGATTACCTCTTTTACCTGTTTTCTTACACCTTTCATTGTTCCTCCTGATGGCGGAATCCTGCAATTCTAGTGGTGTAGATCCTTGGCTGTTGGAAGCTTGTCTTCCTTCAGCTGCTTTGGAACTTTCTCCAATTTCCATTTTCCCACTAGAGTAGCCCAAACCTGCAAACCGAGGCTGATCCTCTACCTGTATTGGGTTAGCATCACCTTGTCCATTTTTACCAAGGCCCTTTCCATTAAATCCCATCTTAACCATTAGCTTAGACCCAATTCCCTTAGTGTGTTTTTCAAACTGACCCAAAGGAACATCTGAAACTGAAGGAGAGGAAGAATTAAAATGTGAACAACTTACAGTGCATTCTTACGTGAGTAGTACTGCATCTGATTTGGAAGGCATTTCCTTCTTGTGTTCACCTTGTTGTAGCTTTGTTCCAAGAGGGCATCCTTGGTTCGTATTTCTTCCTGCAACTCTTTCACAAAGCCCATCAACTTCTTGCTCTCTTCAAGCATCTTGTTGACATACTCCTCTTTCTTGGTTATAGAGGATTGTGGCTCAGATTTTAACCGCACGATTTCCTCTTCTAAGGAATAAAAATTAGCTCTCAAGAAAGAGTTTTCTTCTTGGAGTTGGCGGTTTATGGCTTCAAGCTCATCCAGTTGCTCTTGTTTGGATGACTTGCCCATGATTCCTGTTCCTGCAAACACAACCTGTACTTCCCAAAACTGCACACTGCAAAAGAAGATTAACAAGCCCAAAATGTCTCTGACACTCCCAACTCAATCAATATCAAATCAAGCCAAACAAAATCGAAGCTAATCCGGAATCTAACTGCTCTGATACCAAACTTGATCTGAAAACGTGATGTTGTAATTTTTATCACTTTTATAGTTTCTAAAGATCGTGATTTTTTTAACCAATTTTAAGTATTCTTGAATCCACAATTGATTAAATTCTGATTATTTGCATCCATAGAAGTGCGGAAAACTTGTGTAGCAAATAAATAATCAGAAAAACTGAAAAGACTCAGATAACAAAAGAGATTGTTTACGGGGTTCGGAATTCCTACGTCCCCGGGTTCAGATTGAACCGATCCATTAATAATATTGAAATGCAAGTACAATAACTCTTACAAACAATCAATAATGAATCGTAACTGCAGATGAGCCGATCAAAGTCCCAAGAACTCGAAAAATAGCAGAGATGCTGTCCCAAGAATGATCCGTGGCTCCTATAGTGTTTTCACAATGTGATCTCCCTTATATCGTTGGAATTGTCTCAGAATTATCTACATTTCATCTTTTTACTCCAAATGCCCAATCTGAGTGCACGGCCTTCAAAATGGCGTTCTCTGCAATCTGGTCCTTAAGCTCCTCTACACGATGCACTGTACCTCCCTATTCAAATACAATATAGCTCCTACTATATAGTTTCTCGACAAGTGGCGTGGCGTCAAAAGCCTTATCTTTTTGCATGGAGGTCATGGTTCAAATCCCCCCCATATCTCCTCTTCCTTCTCCTTAGGCACATTTTAAGAGTTTTATCCCACATTGAGCGCTTGGGAGCATATCTCATGGTTTAAAATAGGTGAAGAGGGCGCATTTAAAGTGGCAAGTAAGCCACCTAAGCCTATATAATAGGCGCTTTGACCTTGGGGCGCATTGGGTGGATATAGCATTTATTTTAGGCGCCTAAATCCCTAAAAAGGTGGACAGTACCATATATGGCGTGGGTAAATTAATGTATGCTTGGACAGTTTGAAAAATGTAATATATTTTTTTGGATATAATTTCGACCCATGTAAATAATTAACACTTGGTCAAATATATATATTCCACTTGTCGTCTCCTGATAGGCAAATAGATCGAAAACCAACAAACTCCCTTTTTGCCTTTTCGCCACGTGTCGCAGTGCGATTGGTCCATGATTGACCCCAATTGACTAGAGTTGACTTTCCCGTCCGAATTTCCAACTTTGACTGACATATCTAGAGCTCCCGATGTCCGTTTTCGCGTTCTCACGCCGCGTTGGAAAGCTCTCGAGATTATCTTCTATACTTGACACCATTTAGGGATGTTTAGGGAATGTTGTCAAAAATGATCCCTGATCGACCTCCCGAGCCTTGTCAATAGATCTATACATTGGCATCATCGGAGGAAGCATGTCACTATAGGGGAGGCAAAACTACTGTGGAACTCTCTCAAAGGGGTGTATCTCTAACTTCCCTGCCCTATCTATCAACTGGCTGGTAGTTTGGTAGGAAATCAGTGTAACGGTCTCCTCTCCCCATACCCCTACCATGGCCTTATAAGGAGTCGCCTCCATGTCTGTAGTGGTCGAGAGGCCAAGAACTAGTGGGGTGCTCTAAGAATTGTCATCCTTTTCACCTCGGTGATCCGACGGCCCCGGATCCTATACCTCTACACCTCTCCCATATGGGATGATGTGCTCATACACCCAACCCATGACAAGATTCGGGTGGCTCAATGGATCGTCCTCAAAAGGACTACCCCGTATAAGTCATGGTAGGTAGTCCCGAGGATATCTACTCCCCAGAATAGACAAGTCCATGACCCTCAATCTGTGTAATAATGGGGGCCCAAACAATATAGAGGGTGCCCCTCCCTTATCCCCAATCAGTCTAGATGCAAGGATGCCCATGATGGCCTTGCAGAGCAAGGGAATGTTTGACTCAATAATAGAGTGGATCCTCACGTCCTTCTTTGATCCCATCGATACAAACTACATCTCCCATGTAGGTGGCCCATTGAACCACCTATGATCTAGATACGATGTCTTAAGAGACAATCGCTGCCCAAGGATCGAACCCCCAAGGATATGGTAAACATCCTCTAGGGTGATGGACCACTCACCCCTAACTCCCCGGAAATTGGAAGGTGTTTCGATCTACGTCCCAAGATGTGAAAATATGTCACACAAGATGTGACTAGCAGTAACGTGAGGGACTGGGCAATCCTCCAAATACCAACCCTCTGGAGAGTATCCCGGTCTTGGGAGAGTGCCTCTAACACTGCTGGGAGCCAATCACACTCCCTCTCTCGGCTCCATCTACTATACTCCTCCTTCTGCATACACCCAAAAACACAAAAAGGAGTAAGTTAGTACTGAAATCCAGTTGGAAAAACTAGTAAAAACACGTAAAAATTCTATACATGCAAAAATAAGTTAAACTTTGTATTATTTTGGTCCTCTGTAATGGACCACTTCCCCTGTGTAGAGTGGCGCCCATGCAACCACCACCTTTCTAAAGCGGCGGTCCAGAACCGCCACCCCCGCACAGGTGGCGCCTTGTCCCACAAAGTTGAACGGGTCGTAAGCCCTAAAAATGCTTAAAAACAAGCAAAAACACCTTTTAACAAAAAAGAAACCTACCCTATGGGTGCCCCCCCTAAAGACACATTTAAAACTAACATTTTCAAAATGATCCCCCAAGAGAAAGATTTCATCATTTCCACATTTTAGGTCTAAAAATGATAAATCAAGAAGAACTAACCTAAGAGTTCGTGGGTCGATGTTCCGCTCTTGTAGGCATGATCACTATCTCACCACGAATTTTTTTACTATACTCTCATCGAAAACCGTCACCATGGGTCCCAGAGCTCAAAAACTATCAAATCAATCTACGTAAATGAATAGTAAAATGACCTCGTTTTATATAAATAGCCCTCTTAATTTGATTTCGAATGTCTTTCACAGAATCGAGCACTCGATGGAGGTAAGTTCTAAACCCCACATAGATGGTAAGTCCTCTTTTCATGTCAATTCAGTCTTATTTCTCTTTTTTTTTTATCTAGCCGCACTTAAGTCTCCTTTTTCATTTTTACAGGTAGCGGGATCTTGGATGGAAATTTTCCAGCACACGGGTGTGTCAGGTATAACTCCTAACTCCCCATTTTGGGACTGCCATACTTAGACCCACCATTTTATGCCTCTTCATGGCTAAGATGCTTCTTTGAGGGGGCAATATGTACGTACCCAAAATTGTAGGGTACTGCACCGCCGGAACGATGTTACACGTGCCCCAATGATGATACAGGTCTCCTTGCAAGGTGTTCAAAATCCAAAAAGGCTTTCCATGTATATGCTTGTATCCCGCATGCCCCATTTAGCCTTCGCATGCTTTTTTTTGTCCTTTTCCCCTTTTCTTCTTGCATTTTTCTTGATGACGAAACCGCCGCCCCTACTGTGCGACGGTCCCGTGACCGCCACCTAGGATAGGGCGGCGGTCTTGTAACCACCACCCTGCACAGGGCGGTGGTCCTATACGCATTTTCCAGATCCTTCCAATGATCGCATCAAACGTAAATCTTGGATTTTACATGCTTTCTTCAACCACTTTGGCTTGCATTAATGTTTTTGGTCCCCTGGTAATAGTGTTTTTCCTTTGTTTATAGTAAAAGAGTTCTAATGGGAGTTACCCTCTAGTAAATGCATTGGTTATAAATAGCCAGCTTGTTTTCAAGCAAATGGCCCCTCATCCTCTCAATTCTCTTGTTCAATTTTTCAATTCCTTGCTTAGAATTTTGTTAGTTTCAGGTTTTTCTTCCATTGTTGGCATTTTGAGGTCATATCATCTTCTTGTTTCATTGTTGCTGCATACATTCATTTTAACATAGAATAGCTTCATTTCTAGACTAGAATCCATTAAAGTTGTAGGTTTTGTTTTGTCACAAGGATAGTTTCTAAAACTCTCGGGTACACTTGTTTGTATTCCCACAATAAATCCTACTAGCAATTACATAGTCAAGCTTTGTTCACTTGCGCTTATCCCTCTCCTACTCACATTGTATTAAGTCTATATAAAAGTGGCATTGTTTGAATACCATCTTCTGTTGATACTATCATATACACAATTTTTTGGATCCACGAGGACATGAAGGAATGAGGAGATCACACTGAGGGGACGAAATCACACAACTAGATTTACCACTATTCTGTAAATGCCAGGTTTGAGCTATCAAAGTTCTAGTTACGACATATCAAATAGAGTAGTGAATTATTTTATTTCAGTTAAAATTTCACTCTCGATATCATCGGGAAGTTGTGGGGATTGATAGTTTCTAAGAAACTGTGATTCATTCCTCACTTCTGAGGTAGGATCGAGAGCCTTTCAATTCAAAATATATAGCTACTTAGATATTTAGGATAAAATCACAACTGCATAGGCAAATAGCCATACCAGGCTACGTTGCTTGTTTTTATTCTGTTATTAGATTAGTTGTTCATTTTATAGATATACTAGAGTAGCTGCTCTTTAATTTCATTAAAATACGTCATTGAAAATACAAAAATAGAAGAATGCTTGCGTAGTGTAATACCTCTTTCGTAATCAGTTTATTAATGTTAGTTAGAAGTTGAATCATTTTGTATGACAATCACAGGACCTAGAGAGCCTAGAGTATATATTTGAACCTATAGTGCCTCAGCCAAATCTACCCACAACATTAGTTGATATAGATCAGGACCTCAGGATATAGGTCTTTCGAGAAACAACAAACCTACAAGAAATTAGTGAACAACTAAGAGGATTAAATATCGAAGACAACAAAGCTTACAAATTTTGGTCAAATCATCCTAACTATAGACTGCCTTGATAAAATATCTGAATGACTATACAAGGATTCGAAAGAGAGAAAGTATTTGGTTGTGATCCTTTGGTTCCACAACCCAACGCAGGAGACCTCCTCATTGACATAGATACTAGCTTACGTATTCAAGTTACCAAAACACCTATTAGGTACTCCGAGAAAATCATACAACTTCTAGTTCTAAACATAGAGGTTGAAAAGGCATACGATTATTGGATAGTTAGGAGAAGGTATTGATTCTTCACATGACCATAATAGGTCCACAACAACCACAAACTCATGGTTGTGATCCCCAAGTCCCATAACCCAACGGGCCTATAAGTCAGTTAAGTATTGACATCGGCTTACGAACGTTGGTATTTAAATCTTCACCACTCCCGCCAGATATTATAGTATAGTTCTCCGTATTAAATATAGAATCCAATCAATCTAATATTTTCTCGGGCAAGACCAAAAAATCACCCATAGCTAATCTGTAAAATCACCCATCACCATTTTATGACCTTATCTAGAGATATATACGAAGATCCCAAAGTTCACTTCCCACATATCCAACAACCAAGAAACAGGATATCGGTAGAGCTCAACATTGATTGGAGCCTCCGAAAACCATTGTATCCGAACGAATCATTACACCAATTCAGTTAAAAGGGCCTTCTTCACCTTGGATTCGTAGATTCCATTGTTGCGTATTGAGGACATACGATTACCCAATTATCTTTTCTTTATCTATTCACATCCAAACATTCACCAAAAATTTGTCTCGACACGACCTCAGGAGGTCGGGTATGAGGAAGAGGTACTTATAGATTCCCATGATCGCATGTCACTTTTCCATCGTACAGAAACTTTAGAAAATATTTTTTAAATGGCATGAGAAGCTAAGGGAGTACTTGATAGAACCTTTACCTATCCAATCCAATTGGATGATGATGACACATTAATGAAAAATATCTCACCTACACATTTACCCACCTTCAGAGGGATGTCATCTGAAGATCTTGACCAATTTCTGTTTGAATTCAAGGTGCTATGTCAGACCTATGATTATAAAATAGATAATAAAAAACTCAAGCTATTTCCATCCACCTTGAAGGATGCAACAATGAGGTGGTTCATGGGATTAACATCCAACTCTATTAGCACTTGGGCACAAATGGAGACTGCCTTCCTAGATAAATACCAGGATTATTGTAGAGGAGAAATATGAAGGAAGAATTCTTCAAAATCAAGTAGGAAGAGGACGAAAACATAGAAGACTATTTAGACAAATTCCTCTTTGTTAGAAAAAGATGTGGATTTGTGCTTATAAAGGAATTAAGTAAAACCATTTTTCTCAAAGGTTTGGATGACGAATCTAGAGAAGCCCTTAACTTGATAGGAGGGGGAGATATTGATTAGATAAGAATGAATGGAATTAAAGATATTTGTAGAAGCTATTCCACAACAAGAGGTGGGCCTAGAAAAGGAAAATTAGTAAAAGTATGAATCAAGATATAAAAAAACTAATGGATGAGTCAAAAACTTTAAAACAGAAATTCTAGTGCAATTAACCTCTACTATGGATGGATTACATGCTAAAGCAAATTCCAAAAACTAAACCATTGGCTATGTATTGTCCTAGATGTAGGAAGGATAATGCATTAAGAGATTGTCCTTTGGATAAAATAGAAATTTGTCTTATCTGTGAATCTAAAGAACATGATATTGATGTTTGTTCTTTACTTCTTGTCATTAAAAATCAGCTTAAACAAACCAAAGGCCTCATCTACAATCAAGAATTGAATTTTGTTCAGAGACAACCTAACCAAGGGCAGTTTATGCCAAGATCAGCTCCTAATCCATGGACAATGCCATGGGCTGCTCAAACAGTACCAAAAAATTGGGGACAACCACCTTGGGTACCTCAACCAACTTGGAACCCTCAAGATTGGGAAAATCAAGCCTGGTATGCTCAAGGACATCAACAACCATGGGCTGGTCAAGGAAATCCTTATGCTTGGTCACAACCTAGATGGAACCCTAATTATTCCCAAGGAAGAACATATCCAAATCAAAATCAACAGGCCATCATGGGATCCCCTGCACAGAATTCACAAACTAAGAATGTAGTCCAAACATAAATGCCAGCACAACCAGTAGCAAACCCCAGAAACAAACAAACAACTCCTATTTATGGAACAAAACCTGAAAAATTAGTTGATTTACATGCTATGGATTGTAAGGATATTCAAACTAGATCTAGGAAAATCATTAACAGTCCACCCCTTATAATCACTGAAATGACAGAAGAAAATGAGAACCCTAGTATTGTTATTCCAAAAGAGGATATAGAAAGAAAATAAAAGGAGCCAGATAACAACACTACTGAGACTCCATTTCCTGAAAGATTCAAAGAAGATATAGAAATCAAGGAGTCTGAATTGGTTCAGGAATTAAGGAAATTGAATATTGAAATACCACTATTACAAGCAATTAAAGATATTCCAGAATTGAACAAATTGATCAAAATATTATGCATGAAAAATCCTGGAAGAAAGAGACAGTATCCCAAGACTATCAAAGTAGATGGGAAACTTGCTGATTTATTAGTAGGAAAACTATTACTTCCCAAATACGGAGATCCTGGAAGTCCTGTTATTTCTATCTCTATAGGAAATAAGGATGTACATAATGTTTTGATAGATTTGGGAGCTGCTATCAATGTAATGATAGTGGATACTCTGAAAACATTACCATTAATAGGTATACAACCTACTAATACCATATTGCATATGGCAGATCAGTCTGTAGAAAAACTAGAAGGAATTATTGAAGATGTGGCGGTGATGGTAGAGTCATGGGAATATCCAGTTGACTTTCTTATATTACATCCAAAAGGTAAAACATTTGGTTATCCCATTATTTTTGGCAGACCATGGTTAGATACAATTGTTTCTTTGATAGATTGCAGGTCATGTGATATGATAATCTTGAATGGTAAGAACTCTAAACAAATTTCCTTATATCCTACCGTACAACCTTTCACTGAAAGTCATGAACAATAATGGGTTGATTCTCTTGAAACTAATAAGAAAAATTTGTCTTCTTTGGCTATGATCACATTGCAGGATCATGTGAGAGAAGTAGAAGAGATGATTAATCCAACATTAGATGAGGACCTACTATCTTCAGTGCAATCAGAAATAGTTCTAGAACCCATGAAATTAGTTCTGGAACACGTGAAATTAGTTTTGGAACCCACAAACTTAGTTTAAAAACCCGTGAAATTAATTTCAAACCTATGAACTTAGTTCTGGAACCTACGGCTATAGTTTTGGAACCACTATAGTTAGTTCGGAACCACGACAATAATAGTTCTCTTTGATTGAAAATGATTTCACTCCTGGAGGAATGATATTTCTCATGGGGAGAGGATGAATCAGTAGCTTTAGTTTCAAGTACATCAGGAAGTGGTGAAGAATTTTTGGAAAGTAGCAGTGACGAGGAATTTGGCCTGCAAAGAGATAAGTATCATAATTCTCATTACTGTCCTTTTTCCAGTATTCTGTCTCAAGGAAATTTTGGAGATGTTGCTACATACCATATTTTTTTACCACATGCATTTCCATTAAATAATTTAATGAAACCCTTTCCACAAATCAGTTCATCACATATTGGAACCAAGCATGTTGAAATTCAACTAGGAAAAACTTTAAACATCAATAGCTGGTTGAAAGAGGATGAAGAAGCTAAATTGTTTGATGTTCTAAAAAATCATACTAAAGATTTTGCTTGGGATTACAAAGATATGAAGGGGATTCATCCAAGTATCTACACTCATCACATCTATACTGAAAACACTAAACCAGTTAGGTAGCCTCAAAGAAGGATTAACCTAGCTTTAAGGGATATAGTCAAACAAGAAATTGAAAAACTATTACAAGTAGGTTTCATCTACCCTATCTCAAATAGCCAATGGGTATCTCCTCTTGTAATTGTTCCCAAAAAGAATGGAAAATGGAGAATATGTATTGACTATAGGGAACTAAACAAAGCCACAATGAGAGATTATTTTCCCTTACCATTCATAGATCAAGTCCTAGATAACCTTTCAGGTAAACAATACTTTTCTTTCTTAGATGGATTTAGTGGGTACAATCGGATAAAATTTACTCTTTGAGGATCGAAAAAATACATTTACATGTCCATGGGGAACCTTTGCCTATAGAGTGTTACCATTTGGTTTATGCAATGCTCCTGCAACTTTCCAGAGAGTTGTACTTGCAATCTTTGCTGATCTAACAAATGATTGTGTTGAAGTATATATGGATGACTTCACTATACATGGAGATACATTTGAAGATGCTTTGAGAAATATGGACAGAGTGTTAACAAGATGTGAACAACACAACCTATCTCTTAGTGATGAAAAATGTTTGATGATGGTGGATGAGGGAATTGTATTAGGACACCATATTTCACAAAAAGGAATTCAGGTGGATCAAAAAAAATTAGGATCATTTCAGATTTACCTATCCCTTAGACTCCCACAGATATCAAATCATTTCTAGGACATGTTGGGTACTATAGATGCTTTATAAAATATTTCATAAATATGTTTCCCCATGTTTAATTTGCTAACCAAGGACTATGAATTTCTTTGGGATGAAAAGTGCCAAGCATGCTTTTGAAGAAATTAAAAACAAATTAATCAGTGCCCCAATATTGAGAGGTCCTAATTGGGAAAATCCATTTCATATCCAAACAAATGCCTCAAATTATTCCATTGGTGCAGTATTGGGACAAAAAGATGAAGAAGGAAATATGTATGCCATTTACTATCTTAGCAAGAATCTTACTCCCACTGAAAATAATTACACCACCACTGAAAAGGAATTTCTTGTTGTAATTTATGTAATCAATAAATTCATACATTATATTACAGGGTACAAGATATTTGTACACACAGATCATTCAACAATTAAGTATTTAATGAACAAACCAGTGGTTGGAGGAAGATTCATTAGATGGTTATTACTTTTGCAAGAATTTTATATTACCATTATGGACAATCCAGGTAAATCTAATGTGGTAGCTGATTTTCTGTCAAGACTAACCACCACAGGGGAACAAGATCCAATCAAGGATAACTTTCCAGATGAACAACTGTTTGCAATCTCAGCAAGTACACCATGGTTTGCTGATATGGAAAATTATCTTGTAATAGGGAAGTTCCCTCCTTCTTTCACTAAGAAACAAATAAAGAAGTTAATGTAAACTAGTGCAAAATTCAAATGGTTAAATGAAATTCTATTTAAGTGTGGTCCTAATTTTGTCTTGTGCAAGTGTGTAAGAGAGGTTGAAATCTTTGACATCCTTAGATCCTGTCATGATGAACCAAGTGGAGGACACTATTAAGTAAAAAGAACAATTCATAAGATACTTAGCACTGGTTATTATTGGCCATCTCTATACAAGGATGTGAAAACATATATCAAGAGGTGTGATCCTTGTCAAAGGATGGGACAACCAAATTTCACCAATGAAATGCCTCTTCAGCCTCAAGTTGTGGTTGAACCATTTGAGAGATGGGGATTGGATTTTGTTGGTCCATTTATTCCTCATTCACAAGGGAAGGAATATATTCTTGTATGTCTTGACTATGTGACAAAATAGGCAGAAGTGCAGGAATTGACAAATGCCATGGAGGAAGCAGTTGTTGATTTCCTTTGGAACAAAATTATGATCAAGTTTAGAGCACCAAGGAGCATAGTTTTAGATCAAGGACCAAAATTCATGTCTAATATGATCCAAGATTTCACAAGGTATTACCAAATCAATCATAGGAAGTCATCTCCTTACCATCCACAGTCAAATGGACAAGCTGAAGTAATAAACAGAGAATTGGAGAACATCCTTACCAAAACGGTTGAAGTTGGGAGAAAAGATTGGGTAAAGAGACTACTTGAAGCTATCTGGGCATATAATACAACTTGGAAAACTACAACAGGTTTTCACCATATGAATTAGTCTATGGGAAAAATCCCTTGTTGCCTATAGAATTTGAACTTTAGACATTGAGGACAACAGTGAAGGTGGGAATTGAATTAAATGTAGCTCAAAAATAAAGAATCCTTCAACTCAACGAGTTGGATGAATTAAGGTTGGAAGCACTTCAGCAGACAGAGATGATTCAAGAGAAAAGGAAGCAATGGCATGACATACATATCAAGAAAAGGCAATTCAAAGTAGGAGACTAGGCATTACTTGTTTGACTCTAAGTACCAATAGTTCAAGGGAAAATTGAGAACCAGATGGTTGGGACCTTATCAGATTGATCATATTTTTTATAATGGTTCTATTCGAGCCACTTCCCATTGATGGTAGTAGCAGAACACTCTTGGTCAATGGACATAGGATGAAACTCTATAGAAGCCTCCCACTAAGAATGATTTTTGAGGAAGATTGAAACAGACAAAGAATTTGATCATATGGAAGAACTTAGTTCTTCCAAAATGATCAAATAATCAGATGATAGATCTAGAATAAAGGGAAGAAGATGAAAACTAGTAAATGGCATCTTCTCCCCCAAAAAAAAAAAAAGAATATAAAATATATATATATATATATATATATAATGTCTCTCAAGGTCAATTGAAAACCAACAAATGGCGGTTGACCTCTTTTTGGCTAGTTCAAATAAAGGAATTCTTTTGAATTCTAGCTGTCTTATCTAATCATGTTTTGTTCCACTTGTAGGAATGACGAGTCATCATAACAAAAGGCTTACATCATCAAGGACGGTAATTATGTCTTTTAACTTATTTAGGGTTGATTAAATGTTTGCATGTGTGATGTGACTTAATTTAAAAAGTAGGTATGATGAGCCATCTATTTATACATTATGATTACAAGTGTGTAATCATGATATTGATTTGATGGAAAAAGTGGCAGCATGGTTGTCATTAGTAATCATTATTGCAAACATCAAGTGAGATAAAGATTGCAGAATTATCTTGAGGAAGAAGCAAAGAATTCAGTTTGTATTCCGCAAAGTGAAGAACATAAATTCAAACATTCTCGTAGCTAAAAATAAGGTTCCGTAGCTAAAAACAGAGGTTTCGTAGCCAAGCCGTTAGTTTCGTAGCTAAGGAGAAGGCCTACAAACAATTCACACAAAATCAAGGGAGACAGAACTCAAGCCGATATGGGGATTAAGAAGAAATCAGAACTAGAAGACAATTCCCATCTGCTCGTAGACAAAGAAGTAGCATCCATCTTTGAGCATGCAGGATGGCTTGAATTCTTGAAGAAATTTTCAAGGCATAATGATGAATTGGTAAGAGAATTTGTCATAAATCTAGAATAGTCTAGAACAAAAGTAAGAAATGTCTTTATTCCTTTTTCTATAAATATTGTAAGTAATGTGTCTGGAGTACCCATTGTTCATGTCCCACAACCTGTAAAGGGGACTTTGAAAGAACTAGTAGAAGTCTTGCTGCAAGAAGAAGAAGTTGAACCCCAATATATCTATAATACAAAGAAAATCATAAAAGGGGTCAGAAGGGCCAGTTTTCCCAAACCCTTTGACAGGGTTGCATTTTGGATAGTAAAATATTTAACTTGTGATGTTTAGTTTGGGTTGGTGGGAAAATAAGTCTTAAAAATGATTATATATCTGAAGTATGGAGCCACCAAGCCTAAATACATAATAAACCTCCCAGGGTTTCTTTTTGATTCCATTCAGACCATGGCTCAGAGATATTCCTAGGGTGTTGGAACAATTAGACATCATGGTCTAATTCACTTGATATGCCAGCACCATTTCCTGTCAAAAATAATGGAGAAGAAATTTGGGACAAGTTTCTTGGCAAGTTCAAGAAAAACCCTAATATTATCAGAAGGACAATTCCAGCCCCATTCTCTCCTTCAGCTAATCTAGAAATTGATGCCCCTATAGAAGGATAGAGGGAAATGGAAAGAGAAAACATACCAAGGAAAAGAAGGTCAGTGAGGAAGATAAAAATAGCAGAGCCTTCTATACCTGTGAAGGAAATTCCATCTTCCACAGTAGCTTTAGAAGAACCAATATCTATCTCTGATGGTGATAGCTCACCCACACAAGAACCAGAAAGAACAATAAGAATAAGTTCTAGAGGGAAATTCACTACTGGGCATGTTGAACTTCCCCAGATAAGAAAAAGTCATAAGAGGTCAAGGGGAACTCCAGAAGTAAGGAGTGAGCAGGAAAGGATGGAAGAGGAAGCTGCTGACATTTTGGGTAGCATGGCCATGACTCCACCTGAGCCAAGTCATGTTGAAATGGATAGAGGAGAAGAGATATTTGATGATCAAGATTTTCAAGAGTTGGCTGAACCTTCAATAGTGCCACATGAAGAAGAAGAGTTGGCATCTAGGATAAGAAAAGGAAAATTTCCTTTAATAGAGGAAGAATGCCAAACTCCTCAAATAATTTTAGAGGAAGAGGAAAGATAACAAGTTAAACAGGCTCTGTTCTTGTCTAGAGTAGAGCTTATTATCAGAGAAAAAGATGAGGAATTGGACTTCCTCAAACTTAAATTGGAACAAAGGGAAACACTCATTGATGAGCTAACAACTCAGCTTGTAGCCAGAACTAAGGAATTATCAACAACCAAGAAGCAACTGATAGAAAAAGAGGAAGAGTTCCAGACTTCCAGAAAATAGAGTGTTGTGTCCACAACCTTTGCATAGACTGAGTTGACCTATTTGTCCACTTTGAAACAACAATGGGATGATATTTGTAGAGAGCTCAGAGAAGCCAAAACATCAAATGAGGAATTAAAGAACAAGATGGAGGAAGAGATGAAGGAAAGAAAGGAATGGGAAGAAAAATTTTTTTATGAAGAAGGAAATAAATATAAATGTCTTACCAAAATTCATATGGTCTATATTATGAGTGAGAAATTGCTTTCCTGTAGGAGACCTTCTCCTACATATAGTGTGTTATTGGAAGATCGGGCCATTCTCAGACACCAAATTTGGGTCTTACGACACCCTGTACCCCGTATCTCATCCCG
Organism: Taxus wallichiana var. yunnanensis; assembly: GCA_018340775.1. Lineage (NCBI taxonomy): Eukaryota > Viridiplantae > Streptophyta > Pinopsida > Cupressales > Taxaceae > Taxus > Taxus wallichiana. The sequence goes on from CM031237.1 coordinate 963,605,010, forward strand.
CAACCTAACCCTACCTCACCACCTAAACCTTACACACTTAATTATTTATTAATTACCTTATAATTAATAAATCCACATCTCCAACCCTGCCACCTCACCTCGCCACCTCACTATGACCTAGCCCTAACCCTAAACTAACCTAATTAAGACCTATGACTTGGTCCAGACCCACACCCATGACTCATCACCCCTCACCCACATCAAAACAAACCTAATAATGACTTGACCAAGCCCACAACTGATCCCTCGGGAGAAAAGGAGGGAAAGTTGGCTATTTTACTAAAAATAGCCAACTTTGACCTAACCGACATCGGTCCCTACTCGACCGGCATCGGTTACGTAACCGCCATTGGTTCCCTGTAAATGACCTCCCCCAACCAAAACCAAAGGATCAGATTTCATTTGCAAGGATCCCGAATTCATTTGCAAGAGAGAGACAAGTGAAGGAGAGAGAAGAGTTTGCAAAGAGGAGTATCGAGCCCAAGACTGTAACTGAGCAACTAGAGCATTGTCACACTCATCCAAACATTGGGAGAGTCGAGGATAGCTTCATCAGATCACTTCCGATTGCTGGATCATCCCAACTAAGCCTTGCCTTCGCCACTGCATTCTTTGGACCTGCATCCACATCAGAAACTAGTAAGTAGTCTCTTTTATCACCTTGTATGCTTCTAGACACTACTTTGTGAACTTTTAATTCATAGGGATTATAAGCTCACTCCTAGATCTACTACTGACAACAACCTACACCTAACCTTCGGTCATCCATCTCTATATTGCCTCAAAGACAACTCTCTCACTCTCTGAGTTTTTTCTATCACCCTACTACTCCCCTCAACCATCTACCAACCTTCCAAACCTCATAACCACCTTACACCAACCTCCATTTAAAAATCCCTAAATCACTCCTTCCCCTACCGATATCGGTTACTCCCTACCAAGATCCGGTTTTATAACCATGACCGGTTATCCAGTGACCGACATCGGTCACTATGACTTATACCAAAACCAACCTTTCACCTATTCACCTCAAAACAATCTCATGTCCAGCCTGGTCTATCCCTGTAACTTGATCTGAACATATCAATAACCAATGACCAAACAAACAACATGACATTCTATTATTGGTAGTTTAGTCTCTATTGCTTTTAGTAACGAGATACCTAAATCGTGAGTTTGCAATAGCTTCTTTATTATCATTTGCATCAATTTGTATTAAAAGGAACCACCACATTCAAAAGGAAGTCTAATATTTCCTTTAACCTTAACTTCCCGTGCTAACTGCCCAAGGTAGTTCCCTCACTTATTGTCTAACTAAAATCTGGTGGTCTTGCATTCTTATTTATAGGTAGTCCTTCCCAGACAAAAAGGAGCTCTTCATAATCGGTCTGATCTCTCTACGGTACGCGCACACCTTCCCAACACTCAACAGTATTCCTCATAACCCTAACCCCTATCTATTTTTCAAGAGAATGAAATGATAGAATTAACTCTATTCTCGAACAAAATTATGTGTGAAACATTTTGGCATGCTTGTGGGACCCTTCTCGGTTTCTTTCTTTCTTGCTTGTTTTCATATATAGGGAGCACACTTGCTATTTATTTCTTCTAAATATTCACAAAATATTTTGTCATTTTGGTAAAAGAATTTCTCTTTCTTTCACATCTTTACATTAGGGCAGTCATCTTCTTAATCTCTTCTCTTTCTTTGCTTCATTGAATATCATTTTCGATTTGGGTTTAAAACACATGCATCACATTCTTGCTTGTTGTTTTTAATTCTAGTGAACATAGATTAAGTAATCAATTAGTCGTACACGTGGGGCGATATCCATGATATTGATGAGAAATTAATCTTACTCTCACCGCACAACACATACCAAATCACATCATAATCTACACAACATCTCAAGCATCCCCCTTCCCGCGGTATTCCTCTCATCGCCCGATTGAGATAGCCTTACAAGCCAAAACAAACTTGACATCTCCCTTAGGTTTTTTTGTTAGGATTGACATCATCTTGCATCTAAGGCATAAGCCCAAAGTGATTAAAACTAATCCTAGGGTTAGTCTCTTGAGTTTTGCTTGACTCCAAGTCATTTTCATGTATCTTGCTTATTTTGTTTTCTTTTAGTTCTCTTTTTCTCGGTTATACCCTGTCTTAGTGATCACTTGAGACATAACACAAAGCCGGGTTGGTGGGTATACTAAGCCTTGTTATCCCCCAAACTAGTAGCCTCTTACATTCTCTCTTTGCCTTCACAGTGACTGACACCGGTCATCTTCTACCGACATCGGTCACCTGACCGACGCCGGCTACAATCTGACCGACATCGGTTACCAGACCGATATCGGTTACTGTGTTTCACAGTTCCTGACAAACCAACAACCTACCAATTCCAACATTTTGTTGTTGTTTCTATTCTTGATTGACTAATTCCCTACTGTATCTTCTTTTCCATGGTTGTTATCACCCTAAACAAGCCACATCCATGGTTTTGCATGCGTGTTTTGTGTATTTGCTCGAGTCACCCCCTTTGCATCCTATGGGAAATCCTACGGACACCAAATTGCTTTTCCCAAGATCCATGTAGGAGATAAGGACTTTACCAAATTCAATCTTAGATCGGTCTTAGGTCTCAAGTAGGACCATTAGGAATTAGATTCTTGTAAAGGATCACATCGGGAATAGCTAAATTAAACTACGGTATGCAGAAAGACATCTTACGGCTTAAGGTCTAGGCATTCTCTTTGGATGCTAATCCTAGTGCTACAAGTATATTTTTGTCTCATATACCCCGACCATACACCCGATGCGTCATCTCTCTTTGGTATGCCTATTAGTATAGCCGCTTGCACTTAGCCCCTTCTCCATCTAATAAATCCACATCACCATCTTCATCCTTAGCCCCGTCTCCCGGATCGGTGGCCTTCGATGGTACATACTTGCACCAATTGTCTTTCCTTTGGTTAATCTGGGGCCCCACATATCACTACCATCCACCGCCCCTACCTCATCCCTCTCGCAGATTGCCTCTTTCATAACTTGTTCTCTACCACCTATCCACACGAGCTTTCCCTCTCGAGCTCCGCCCACCTTTTCGTTCCGCAAAAAACGCATCCGGTGGCCTCAACATCTTATATAGGACACCCTTATTCATTGCCCAACACATTCATCATCAATACCTTATCAAAATTTAACCCCACCATTGTCTAGTAGTGACTCTTGGCCCAATCCTCCTCCGTTTACGATGACAGCACCATCATCTAACCCAACCAATGATTTAATCAAACAGATGATGGACACGATGCAAAATCTTGAGGATTCTGTTTCAGGAAGCCATAACACCTTGACATACGAGAAGTTTGTTGGGACCCTATTCATCCTTCTGTCCCCCTTCATACATATCCTCCTCAATGGGAATTGCTGAAATTTACTCACTTTAATAGTAAGGAGGACCCTCAACAACACTTTAGACATGCCCATGCTATCCGATTGCTTGCTCATGACGATGCCTTACTAGTCCGTACCTTCCCCATGTCCTTATCAGGACCTGCCTTGGAGTGGTACATGCCATCTGACACCACGTGCTTTAGCCCAAAGACTCAATCTTCTCCTTTAACCAGTTAGCCCAATCTTTCTTGGAGCATTTCTCCATCAATATTGCCAAGAAAGTATCCATTACCGATCTCTATGCCATCTGAAAATTTGAAGACGAATCTATCACAGATTTTGTTGGAATGGTGGGGCCTCATCAACCAACTTACTTATGCCTTACCTCAGCCGAGCTCATCGAACTCTTTACGTGGGCCTGCACTAAACACATTTCTCCCACCCTCCAAATTCAAACTTTCTACACCTTTGATGAGGCCTTTACTATGGCTCGGAAACTAGAGATTCGAGCCTTAGAGGAGGAGAAATTGAAGTTGCACAACAAAAACTCAAATTTCCAAACCCAAGACTCCACCAACAAACCCAACACCACCAACTCTCATGCATCGTCTGCTTTGAAATCAAGAGGATTTGTACACGCGGTGATGGTCAAATCTCAAGCACCGTCTAATACCCAGCCAAAATTCACCTATAAGTATAAAGCCGAGCCCATCAAATACACTCCCTTGGGAGAAACTTATGATGTGATCTTGGAAAAATTGCTTAAAGTAGGAGCTATCACCTTACCTCCTGTTAAACCTCACTCCGGGTTTGATTCTTTGCTATACCTTCTTGGTATAAAGAAAATGACTTCTGTAACTTCCATCGCGTGAAGGGACACAACCACGAAAACTGCAAGATGCTAAAAAACATAGTGTAGGAAATGGTTGATGTAGGGGATATAACCCTCGATAATCCTAATGCCCCTGCTAATCGAAATTTAAAAATCTTCAACAAACCATTTCCAAACCATTCCTCTAACAGTAACACAAACCAAGAAACCTTAGCCGAGGAGAAGAGTGTGCATGAGATCCATGTGGTTTTCAACTCCCAACCAAGGGATTCCATCGAGGAAATTCTGAATTGAGCCTCTTCACCAATGCAGGAGTCCTTGCCCCCTTCTCCTTCATCAGGACAAGAGGACAGCCCTGCTATTCCTTTACCCATAAAGGAATCAACCGCCCAGAGTTCTCTTCTCACAGAAGAGCCTTCTTACACCACATCCCTGCAAGACTGTGAGCGGATGTTATCCAACTTATCTATTTCCCAAACATCTCCTTCCACCACACTTGCTACAAAAGAAGAAGGATCACCACTTTTTCTATCATCCTTAGAAGAGAAACCCCTCGAGCCTACATCACCAAATTCCTTAACCATGATGGATCCTCTAGAACATGCCCTCCTCCCTATCAGTTCTTCATCACCTAAATCTTTCCAGCGACCGGTTGACCTCTTAACACCCATTGATACAGCGCCTCATTCGCCCCCTGTATCACACCCCCAGTGGACCGGAATCATAGCCCACTTCTCTTCCATACCAAAATTCCCGTCCATACGTGAAGATTGTCATCCCCTAGAAGATAGATGACTCTTATGGGAATGTTTGAGTACACCATGCTCTACTCAAATGCAGATGACTAATCCAAACACCTCTACCATATACCCGAAGTTTTTACAAAATCTCAAAATTCCTATGTCCTCACCTCCACCCCCCTCATCTCTGCCAAATACCTCATCCACCTCTATCAACCTAGCCAAACCTTCCCCTACGCTTGGGACTTCACCAATACCCAGCCTGACGCACCCACCTAAACGGTTAGACTTATCCAAAAATAAAGCCATTAATCCACCTAGGAGACAGACCCAATCTCCTCGAGTCCAATCTATGCCTCCACCACAACTAAAACCCTCACCCCGATCACACCACTATAGTAGGCATGGCTTCAACCCTTTCATCACACCTACCTTCTATATTGGGGCCTCACCCCTCCACCTTGCCTCAATACACCATGCCTCCCACATCTTCTTTAACATGACCAGCACCTTCTACACCCATACAGAAATCCATAGGCATCTCAACACCGTCGCCCCAAGTATCTTGCCTACCTACCAACCCTAAGAAAACTTGATCATCGAAGGACTTGTTTGCTGCCGCTCCTCTTTCCCCATGGTTGTTTCCTACCACCACATCATCTGTGGCCTCATCATCTAACCAGCTAAACATGACTTATGCGTAGAAGAAGCCATGCCTAGTTAAACCCAATCATCAAAATCCCTTGCCTAAACCACCACCCGTATGAACCACTCGTACCCAACCATTACCAAAATAATCAATAATCTCACCCACTCAATCAATAGCCTCATCTTCATTTAACCCGCTCAAAGGATCTTACGCCAAGATCCTTGATATGTTGGTAGGGGATGCACCATTTCCCTACCCCCACTCGGACACCTATGATCCATATAAACCTTGACCTATAGGTTATGATGAATCTAAAATCATGCCTACCACCACTCACCAGACACAATGTAGAAGGATGTAATGCTTTGAAAGCCATCCTTTGCCGATTGCCTATCTTGATAGAAAATCTTATAGGATAACTTACGGAGGGAAAATCTCTTAGCTTCAATCCATTCTCCTATACCACCCGTCCTCACCTCACCAAAATCTATCATCATTGCCACCCCACCTCTCGAGAACAATGACTTATCCCTGTCATCTTCCTCATCTCGCATTCATGAGATCAACATGATTAGCATTGCTACTCAAGGTCAGAAAAATAATGGAAAAGCTAAAGAAAGCACACCCAGGCCTCTCTTTCTTCTTCCGCCATCCCGATTACACCACCACCTAAAGTGGTTATTCATGGACCTACCTATCCAGTCTCTGATGGAGTTGCCCATCACACTATGATCAAACAACTTCACCAATCTCCTTTAAAAATGACACTCTATGATCTCATTCAAACATCTAAATCGCATCAACAAGCTTTAATTGAGATCCTTCAAGGGATAGTGGTCCTACCTAATGAAACCTTTCCCGTCACCTCCATCTTAACACCCAACCACATCGCTTCTCTCACCAAACAACCTACCTCCACAACCACTTATGTCCCTCGTCACGACAAAAGCTATTCTTGTCGCTTTTCGAAGAATAAATTTCGCCTTTAGTGCGTAAGATCCTAACCCCACTCTTTTCATCTCGGCTTACGTCCAAGACATCCAGGTACATCATGTTATGATCGATGGGGTGTTAGCCTAAACATTTTTCTTCCAAATCCTTCCAACAGATGAATATCCCTCCTAGCTGCATGTGTGCCAACCCCACCATGTTGCATTCATTCAATGATGCTATTACTTCTACCCTAGGCACCGTGATCCTTAACATTCATGTAGGGCCACGTACCTTACCCAAACTTTTCTATGTCCTTGAGGGAGAATTCCAATATAACATGTTGTTAGGCCACCCTTGGATTTGGGCTATGGGATGCGTTCCCTCCACCTTACATAGATGCATAAAATTCAAGTATGAGGGGAAGTCATACACCGTCATAGCTGACGCTTCCCCCTTCAAAACTTGCAATATGTTATACCACCCTAATGATGTGCTTGTACCAGTCAAGACACCCATTGATCCAACCCAACCATCTACTTCAACCACGCCTCAACCATCCACCTTAGCCGCACCCACACCTTCGACCAATGAAACCACCAACGCAAATACCACTTCCTTCCCCACGGACAACATCCCAACCTTAGATCCCTTGGTAGATGTTTTTCAATGCCTTACGCTGGGGAGTACCACCTATACAACGTTAGCACCTTCCATACCCCACAAGAGTATGGACAATTACATGCGCATCCTACCTATGACCGTCGTGTGGGGGAGGTGATCTCCTACGGACCACCTAATTGCCACACCAACCTAACATATGGGGGTGTTGATGCATCCTCTGTCACCCCTGAACCTCCCCTTGGTGTGGTTCCCTTCCAATCAGATTTTCAATATCTAACCAACCATCATTTCACCCTCACCTTCCTGACGCTATTTGTGCTTGGAAAGGTTTTGGTTTTGGTCTTTATGAACAAGGATGACATACGATCATTCCCATGACTACACGTAAACACAAAGATTGTAGTGGTCTTGGATTTTCTAAACCACCTACACTGAAGAAACCTCATGTCAATTGTATCCAGGAAGATGAAAAAGTCACCCCTTCCGAACCATCATCGCCCATTTTTCCATCTTCACCCACGAAGTCGATAGACCTGGAATCTATCCCTCCTAACTTTTTTTGTGAATGCTATCTTCCTAGGTCCTCTCACTTATCAATGTGATGGTGAAGACCCATCTTCTCTCCCCTTTTGTATCTAGACATGATCGAAGAATACTCACCTTGAATTAATGTTGTGGAGTGCAAGGGATGATGACTCCATCCTCACCTACCTTGGTGGGGCGAATCTTATATTCAATGTACCTTACCATCTAAACCCAAACCATGTTGAATGAGTCGACTATAGAAATCAACATCCACACAAAGGACTATCCTCACATTGTAAAGATCGAAAAATCTCTCAACAATCGTAACAAGTGCCTTCACTACCTTCCTTCATGCCCACAATCAAGCTTTCGCTTGTCCTACGCCGACATGCCAGGAATCGATCCTGACATTGCTGTCCATAACATCACTCTGAAACCAGACTCCAAACTAGTTAAACAGAAATTGAGAAAAATGCATCCACGCATTGCCCTCTTGGTTAAAGAAGAGCTTCAATGACTCCTTTCTATTTCTTTCATCTTACCTATTGACTATCCGCAATGGATTTCTAATGTCATACATGTCACTAAAGTGACGGGGGGACTTTGGATATGTACAAATTTCTAGGATCTTAACCTCGCTTGACCAAAGGACAACTTCCCCCTACATAGCATTAATCAACTTGTTGATCTCACTGCAGGCCATGAGATGCTTTCTCTCATGGATGGTTTCTCGGGATACAATCAAATTTTAGTAGCCCCGGCCGATCAACATAAAACCGCCTTCATTACCCCCTAGGGGACCTTCTGCTATCGTGTCATGTCGTTTGGCCTTAAGAATGCTGGTGTGACTTATCAGTGGGTTATGAATTACATTTTTCATGACATTATGCACACTATCCTCAAGATTATATCGATGATCTTCTTGGAAAATCCAAACATCGCAGTGAACATCTTGATGTTTTAACCATTATTTTTGATCGCCTGTTACAATACTGTGTTTGTCTTCAACCAAAGAAATGTGTCTTTGGCGTCCTTTTGGGAAAACTCCTTGGCTTTATTATCTCTTTGCATGGCATTGAGGTCGCCTGCCTAAAAGTCAAAGCTATCTTAGAAATTCCCCCACCCACTAACCTAAAGCAATTACGTAGTTTACAGGGAAAACTCCAATCTATCCGGTGTTTCATCTCACAACTCTCGGATCGATGTCAACCTTTCCATCATCTCCTTAAAAAGGACATTGTCTTTCAATGGAGCAAGGAGTGGTACCAAGCCTTTGAGGCTCTTAAAGCTCATCTCTTGCAACCACTTGTGCTTATCCCACCTCAAGACGATCGCCCTTTCTACCTTTACCTTTCTACCACCGACCATGTTGTAGGAGCCATGCTCACACATCATGACTCTAAGCATTGAGAACAAGCAGTTTATTACATAAGTCATACTCTTGTGGATTACGAAACTAGGTATACACACGTCGAAAACTTGTGCCTAGCCCTATCATTCGTGGCCACCAAACTCCGACATTATCTTCCTTGAATCACAAAACTTTTGTCATCACCAACGCTGACCCCATACATTATATGTACACCAAACCTCATCTAAACCAACGCATCACCCAATGGATTATTCTCCTCACCGACCTCGACCTTGAGTTCGTACACTAGAAATTAGTCAAAGGAAAACTATCACGCACCAACTCGCGGAAGCCCATTTACCTGAGGAACAATTTACCAATTTTACTTTCCCTGATGAACTCATCGCAACTCTTTTACTCAGCGATGTGTCTTATCCGATGACCCTCTTCTTCGATGGATCTAAATTCCGCGTGATGGGAGGCGGGTGTTGTTCTCATTCCTCTTAAAGGTGAACCTATGCCTCTTTCATTCAGGCTCAATTTCCCCTGCACTAATAATACAATGGAATATGAGGCCCTTGTTTTGGGTCTCCATGTTGCGTTACACTTAGGTGTGAAGTCTATTAACATTTTCGGTGACTCTCAATTGGTAGTAAATCTAGTTACTGGCATCTACCAATGTAAAAATGAGGAACTTAAAAGTAAAAACATTACATAGATTCACTTTTGACCTTATTTACCCATTATACTATCCAAACCGTTCCATGCTCAACTAATAAATTTATGGATACTATGGCTTGCTTGGCCTCGTAAATTCCTACATCACCAACTGACTCTGACATATTTGTCTTGGTCCAACAACTCTTTGCCCCATCTTACTTAGTCCCGGATGTTTGTATGGTAAATAATGTATCTACTGACTCACAGGATACCTGGTATCACCAATTTTGTGACTACCTTACAACCTCTGTTCTCCCACCTGACCTTAGTAGTAATGGAAAATGTGCTTTTCTTAAAGGTGTTTCTCATTATGTCATCATGGGGGAATCCTCTATAAATGTGGCTTCGATGGTATCCTCCTTCGATGTCTAACCGGTGCTGAAGTCACTCATACCATCCAACAAGTCCATGACGGAATTTGTGGTGGGCACTTTAGTGGCTTTGCCATGGCCAAGCGGATCCTTCACCTAGGATATTATTGGCCTAATCTTAATAAATACTACTAAAATATGTTAAGCATTGTGTTATGTGTCAACAACATGCCAACCTTCAACATATTCCCACCACCCTTCTGAGTCACACGAGATCTTTGGCCTTTCTCACAATAGGGTTTGGACCTTATTGGTGAGATTCATCTACCTTCTTTTCAACGTCACCATTGGATCATCACTACAACTGAATATTACACTAAATGGGTGGAGGCCATTCTACTCATTTCAACCAAAAAGGAGAAAATCGTTGAATTCATCAATCATCACATTATTTGTCATTTCGGTGTTCCTCATCACTTGATAACCAATAATGGAAAATCTTTCAAAAATAAGTCATTACTGAGCCCTTTGTGACAATTTTGGTATCAAACTTAGCTTCTCGTCACCCTACTATCCATAAGAAAATGGTCAAGTGAATCTTCTAACAAAACCTTAACCAAAATTCTCATGAAATTTGTTAACGATTCTGGGCAAAATTGGCATGATCACATCCCTTTTCCCTTTGGGCTTATCGTACCAGCATTTGTACTTCCACTAATGCCACACCATTCTCTCTGGTGTATGGTACCGAGGCTGTCTTGCCTCTCGAAATATAAATCCCTTCCCTCAGAATATCTCTCTAGGATATTCTCACCAATGATGACTTCCACCAAGAGTGGTTAGCCCAATTGGAGCTTCTTGACGAGCGTCGTCTTACCGCTCTTGACCACCTTCAAATTTATCAAAAGTGCATCAAGCGTGCTTATGATAAGTGAATTCATGAGCATACCTTTAAAATTGGTGATCTTGTCCTCAAAGAGAATCAACATGTAACCAAACTAGAAAAGAGCAAACGTGGAAAATTTTCTCCTAATTGGATTGGGCCTTACATTATCACTCACACTTACGGATCAGGTACTTATCATTTAGCTTCACTTAATGGTAAACCTGAGCCTGAACCCCTTAATGCCTTGCATCTCTGACCATTCTACTATTGAATTTAGTGTTACATCACTTCTTATCTACCTTACGCTCATCCCTTGAGCTCATTTACCACCTCATACACCTTTTTTCGTGCATCTCAAAGTAAAATCAAACCCACGTGGTTTGATCATCACCTCCTCTTAAAGATGCCTTCTCCTTTTTAGTTCTCCATGACTTAAAAGTATCAAAATAACAGTTCTCAATTATACAATTGATATTCTTGAGTCAAACTTCATACAAAACTAGATGCTTCATGCCAAACAGACATCTAGACCTCTAAGCTATAAACTAGACTACTCCCTCGAAGGACAACTATGTGCAAAGCCACATCTGCTACTATAACTAGACTACTCCCTCGAAGGACAGCTATGTATAACGCCGCATCTACTACTATAAGTAGACTACTCCCTCGAAGGACAACTATACAAAGTCAGCCTCTATCAGAAGCTTCTCACATTGATCAGCTTTGTGAAGACCTCAAGAACAACAAAATGCATATCCCATATAGACTTCCCGCATCGATCAGTCTATATCCAGAAAAATAAAAGTAGTATTCAAAAGCACTTTTGAGTCATGGACTTGTCTATTTTGGTTTGGTTCTCTTTCATCAAAATAATCACCTTATAACAAGTTCTCTACGCCCCAGCTATACCATCCACCTCACCTCACCATTCTTCACAATAACAAAACTCAAGGGACGTGCATATATCTGATATATTGTGATTATACAACTCTTTTCACCTATCGACTTCTACCTATGCAAGGTACCTAGGGATTCAAGCTCATCCTATGATAATATGTGGTTTGTTTAGCTCTTTCCAACTATGGGACACTTTTGCCTCTTTTACCCGAATCTAGGATTGTGTGTTGACCTTAATTAGGACACGGTTTCCTATGCTTGGGTAAGCTAACCCTCACTTCACCTATACCCACAACACCACCACCACATTACTCTACCAACATCAAAATTTTTACCAACAAACAAATTGCCTAACCACAACCAAATTACCCGAATTCACCTCTCCTCCGGTCTTAAGGGAGAACTACATCGATCACGAGGCCCCTCCTTGTTTTATGTAATGGGCTATGTAGGCAACACTTAGGAGACATGGGGTCTCCCAAGGTTAGCTTGACCATCCCCTACCATAACCTATCATGTGTTGTGTTTTCTTTAAAAATATAAATATTTTCACATATTTTTATTGATAACACTCACCTTGATCCTTTATCAATCCAAACATTCAAAACACAAATATTCTTATAATTATCACAAACTCAAATCAACATACATATTATTTTTATTTAGATGTTAAACAAATACATCTTCTCTGTCATTGACGTGTCGGTCAAAATCCTTATTTATTCTTCTACCCCTATGTATGAAACTCACTTAGACCCCCGCGCCTCATCCCGAACCAGGTAGTGATGGTGATCGTCGACGCCGCTCACCTGGCCTCTCCATACTCAAAGGTACCACTACTATTGGTTCCTCCCACTAATCCACCAATCTCTCCTGTAACATATGAATATGCCCTCTCGCGTGGAGGAATTTTACCTCTAGTCTCTCCACTCGAGACTGCGAAGCTTCTAACAATCCCGTGGTCTCGTTCACCTGTGTTTGAAGCTAGTGAACTAAACCCTATAGGTGGTCTCTCTCTCGCAGTAATCACAGCTATGTCGGGATGATCAGCCCTCTCGTGTGTACTTCGCAGCTCTGCTGCCCACCATAATCTATAAGACTCTGTCGCTCCTGCATCCATTACCCTGCGATCGGCTGCTATCTCTTCTGGTCCTTCTGGAAGAGTTGGCCGTGGAGGTGAGAATGGTGCCTCGGCATCGATCCTTCTGTATGGTCTATGATCCATGGGTATATCCTGAACAAATCCAAATTGTCATCGCACGTGATCTAGAGGAATCCTCTCGTACTCCCCTGGCCTGTGTCCTGTGATCCACCTCACTCGCTCTACACCCCTCAAATCCTCGGCTATGTTCACCATCACCATGTAGTTCCCGTAAGGCCTCCAATGGATATCCGCAATTGTCATCATCTCCAACTTCTGCCTATAATACTCGGCGTTATCTGTCACGGTCTTGGCTCTTGCCTCTTGCTTTGTCTGGACCCATCACCTAAATCCCAACCTCTGCACTCCTGTCTCTCCTGCCTGGATTGGTCGGCCTATTGGTCGCACACACACAATGTGCTCATAGGCCCAACAATGTAATAAGTATGCACAATCCAGTGTAGTCCTGTGATTTCACCTGCATGCCCATAAACCCCTGTATAGCTCCGCCAGATATGCGGGTGCCCATGCAAAAGTAACGCTACCTTCTATCATCTCACGAATAATACACATCAATGATTTTAGAAATCTTCCCCCGTCTGCTCTAGGTAATGCATAATACCCCACCACTATCATTAATACCATGACCAACCTTGTTGCCTCAGGGTGTGCCACAAACATTATACCATAAGTAAATGTCATGCCTCACTGTGTCAAATCTCGTGCGGCTGGACCAAATACTACTGTTATCGCTGCCCGCGCCGCGTTAGGCCCTGCCTGATACACTGGTCTTCCTGTAATTGGAAGTCTCAAAATTCAAAACACATCTTCTAACATCACTATCATTTCCCCTGTTGGCAGATGGAAGGTATTCTTTTCTAGATTCCATCTCTCAATCAGTGCCTGCAACATAGCATGATTGCGTGTGATTCGTGAATAATAGTGGATTCCGCTTAACCCCACATGGTTTATTAATGCCCACTCCACTGGTGTTACATCCACTTGGACCCGTGACAACAAAGCTGGTACCCTATCATTCATCATCAACCTTACCTCTGCCTGCACACATCAAACCAACGAACAACAAACAGCAAATGAATCCCCAAGTGTTTTTTATCAGAATCTGTAACTTTACACAGTAACCGATATCGGTTACCTAACCGATACCGGTTAGGCCTAAACCGATATCGGTCACTGTCAATACTATCCATCCTACTCAAAAACACCACCTATGATAACTTATTCACTGGTTTACCCCTCTCTGTACCTACAAACATATCTAAAACACCTGATTACCTACCCTATAACACTCACCCCATCCCAAACCCTTGCCTATCACCTTTCTACCCACTTACCTTACCACATCCTATTTATAAGCATGCAAAATCTCATTCCAACCAAAACTTATACCTCTTGGGATGCAGTAGCTTGAGGTGGAACCTGTCTTCTCTCTCCTCTCTGCCCACTGGATGCTTCTCCTTGTTCAACCATGTTCACCAGACTCTTCACTATAACTTGCCTTTACACCTTCTTAATCCAAGCCCACGATCACTTTACCTATCTCTTTCCTCCTTATCACTCAATTCTCCCATGCAACTACCCTATATGGATGTCAACAGCCTCGCATCCTCGTATTTAACATGTTGCATGACTCTAAAAATAAGAATTTAAGTTACCTCCCAAGCTTTTCTATTTTTAGAAAAGCTCATTTTAACATAACCGATGTTGGTTACCTAACCGGTATCGGTCAGATAGCGACCGACATCAGTTAGCTAACTGATATCGGTCAACCTATCTCCTTTTGCTTATACCTAGGCCTTTTCTTTGTTTTTTACAAATTTTTGGCGGCGCCCGCCTCTTTTCCCTGCATAACGACATCATTATCAACATCCATCATCATAATACCATCAACATTTCAACACATATGCATATCATCAAAACATCATCAACGTCATCTATATACATCAAATTCCAATACCATCGACAAAACACATGAAACATTATAATATATGCATCAAATCAACAATTATACACACCATATGGATCAAACTCATCATCTATATATCATCAAATCAATGTCAAAATATACAAATTACCCTGCATGGGGCCTCTGTGATCCCAAATACAAAGTCGGCACGCAGGCCGTTGTCTCTGTCAAACTCTCAACTCGGCTCGCAGGCCGGTATCAACTATACAAAATGTACTCGGCTCGTAGGTGGTATATACAACAAAAATGAATACATAAATCCTATGTGGGCACGCAGGCCTCTATATGCACACTCGGTTCACAGACCGGTGTCTCTATCAAAAAATCAACTATCCAAAAACATCTCCGCTCCTGGGTGACTCAGCTCTCTCCCCCTCCCTCGGCTCATCCCTCAGCTGGCCCCGGTCTCGATCTCACCTCCTACCCGTCACTGACCCACCAGCTGTGGCTGCGGCCCCCTGTGACCTGTGACTCTGGAAGTCTTGGCTCTATGAGCCACATATGGCTGATAATCTGCACCAGTACTATCTAGTACATCCTGATAGTAATGGGCCTCCACTCTCGCCTCCATGTACCGGGCCCATGCCACCATGGCTGGTGGGGCTGGTCCCTCGGCTCCTAATAGAAGTGGGCCTGCCCTGCCTACCACACCAACCCTGAGCTCCCACTGTCTTGGTGGTGGAGCTGCCATCGGAGCTTGAAGGGGACTGAGGTTGTGCTCGCATGTGCCTCAGTACTTGTGCTTGCCCAACTTCCTGTAACACCCCAATCTGTGCCTATGCAGTAGCAAGTTGCCCCTGTAGTAACTACACCTGACCCAGAGATGGTCCCTCTCCACTATAACAACCACCAAATCTGGTTGTGCTTGGCTGTGCTCTCATGGCCACCCTTTACCCTACCCACCAAACCAAAAATGAGCCTGTAACCTCGGCATCATCCACCGTATCATCTCTCGGTCTCTCTACTACCCAGACAGGGTCAAATGGCTGCAGTAGAGGCAGTGGTGCCTCTACATCCTCCCTCCGATACTATGGGAAGGGAGGTGGCTCATCCTACTGTAGTCCCAGCTGTCATCGTACCCTCTCTAGAGGAATCCTCTCATACTCCCCGGGTCTCCATCCAGCTATCCAGAAGATGTACTAGATCCATCGCAGCTATGCTCGGGCTCCTCCACGGGGCTGATGGCCTCTGTATGGCCTCCATATAATATCTAATGTAGTCAGGCCCTCTAACATATGCCTATAATAAGTGACATCCCGCCCTGCGATAACTGCTCGTGGCTGGCCCACGACCCCCAACCACCTCTGAAACCCATATCTATAGACTTCCTGTGGCCCTGAGCTATTGGGGCAACCCTACTGTCATATACACATGATATGCTCATAGGCCCAGTAGTGTAACAAGAATGTCGAACATATACCGAATCACCTCATACGGCGATAGCCCCAGAGCTCTCTGTATAGCTACACCAGATACACTAGTGCCCATGCGTAGTAGGTGTGCTCCTCCACCATCTCATGTAACACTCCCATCAGAGCCCATGGGACACGCGGCCTACCCTCGAGTTAGGGAGGGCAAAGTAGGTGATAATGATCATCATCAGCACGGCAAGCCGTGTCTCCCGTCGATGAGCGTGATACATATCACCATAGCAGATGCTTGCACTATGATACGTAATCAATGGGGCTACATCCCCGAATACCTATAGGATGCTATCCATCGTTGTCTTAGCATCCACCTGGAACACCTCCTCACCTATGATCGACAGTCTCAGGATGTGATACACATCCTCTAGGGTGACTGTCATCTCTCTAGTAGGGAGATGAAAGGCATTGGTTACCGGATCCCATCTCTCGATGAGGGCAACCATCAGGTTGTGGTCCCTATCCATAGCCCTATACCTTTGGACTCCACTGAGTCCAACCTCCCCACATAATCGCCTTTGTCTGCGGTCACATGTGGCCACATTTTCTCCAAGAGAAGCGACATCGATCTCGCATGGTCGATTCTTTGGCTGTGTGTCTGCAAAACAACCCACTCCGTCAGGCCTACCCTTCACAAAACAACTACCTTAACCCTCTATACTCACTCACCCACCCAATCACAACCCAACTCTATAAACACATCTACACCCACCTATCTTACCCTATACATCTATAAATATTTTTCCCCCTCTTCCCTATATATCTATAAATCCTTCTCCCCCCTCAACCCTATAATCTATCCTACCCGCCCAAAACAACACCCAACAAACAATTTTACAACCCTACCTCCTACCCATGGTGACCGGTATCGGTCACCCTCGACCGCCATCGGTCCCCCACCAACAGTCTATGTCCCAAATTTTATGAACCGACGTCGGTCGACACATGACCGATGCCGGTCTCTGTACCTACTAATCTACACAATTGCACTGTGACCGATGTCGGTCGACTAGTGACCGACATCGGTCACTGTGGGATTTCGGGCCAAACCAAAACGGCCCCCAAATCCCTTTTTTTCCTATTTCTACCCATTTACCCAACGCACAATTGCCTAAAAACTTACCCACCCTGACGTTTTGGCCTACCTAACATATCTACCTTATTTATTCATTATTTTATCAAATTTTGGATTCCTACCCCAATACCCACATCCTAGCTAAATTCATCAAATTAACAAAAATAGGGGTTCAGAGCCTACCGGTATGACTACACGTCGTCGTGGTGGGATAGGTGGTGGTGGTCCAAGGACCTCCTACTCCTCCAGGCTGTGCCATAGCTCCAAATCTCCTCAGTAGGGTCCTCAACCAATCAAACTCTGCCTCCCGATCTCTGGGGCCTACCAATAACTCACTCCCCCACTCAACTAGTGCCAACTCAGCCCAAACACATGACCCAATCACTTCAAAACTCAAACAAGAAAAGTTGGCACTCAACTTCACAATGTGAAAATGACATGCCGTATTTTTTCTTTTTATAGGTTTTGACCTCTAACCGATATCGGTTAGGTCATGCCCTAGAAGACCGATATCGGTCTCCTAACCGATACCAGTCACCACTAACCGATATCGGTTACCTACCTAGTTTAACCTAACTCCTACCCTTATCCACCAATCTCCATTTTTCACCACATCACCTACCCCCGACTTTTGCTAAATAGCCTTATTTTGAATTCATTGGCCCGACCTCAGGCTGCAACTTACCAATTGGCCTTTGACCCAAGGCCACAACTTACCAATCGGCCCAACCCAAGGCCGCAACCAACCAATCAGCCTGACCCAAGGCCACAATCAATCACTCAGGCTGACCCAAGGCCGCAACCAACCAATCAAGGCCGACCCAAGGCCAACCAACCAATCGGCCCGACCCAAGGCCGCAACCAACCAATCGGCCCGACCCAAGGCCACGACCAATCAATCAGCCCGACCCAAGGCCGCAACCAACCAATCGGCCCAACCCACGGCTGCACCCAACCAATCGGGCTGACCCAAGGCCACACCAATTAAGTACCTTGACCAAGGCCCGCAAATTATGATTCTATCCACCCATCATGTAGTTGTTTGTTTAATCGAGCTCACATGTTCATGTTTTAGCATGACTAGGATACTTGAATTGATCAGCCGACCAACTTTTCCTAGACCGAGACCGTGATGTTTATCTCAACCAAACCAACCATTTGGTACTACTGAACATGCCTAAACGTTCTGGTACCTTACCCATTATATCCCCTGGAGCTACTTCCTATGCCTTGGATACTAGGATTATATCAACCTTGTTTGGATAAACTATCGACCTTTGCCTATGAATTGCTTGTTTGCTCTTCAAATCATGTACCCTGGTCACACTACTGCATTTCAATGTGCGTCGGCTTCCTTGAACTTACCCCACCATCTTACCATCATCTCATCATCATTCACCCTTTATCAACCCTATCCACGATTTCACGTCACCTCAATCTGTGATAGATTTGTGGGGGGATTACCTATACCTTTAATGGGCACACTTCTTATTATTGTCGGTGCGGCTTTACAACACAAGCTACACAAAACAAGGGGCAAATGTAAACCAAATTTGGGTCTTACGACACCCTATACCTCGTATCTCATCCCGTAACCTAACCCTACCTCACCACCTAAACCTTACACACTTAATTATTTATTAATTACCTTATAATTAATAAATCCACATCTCCAACCCTGCCACTTCACATCGCCACCTCACTATGGCCTAGCCCTAACCCTAAACTAACCTAATTAAGACCTATGACTTGGTCCAGACCCACACCCATGACTCATCACCCCTCACCCGCATCAAAACAAACCTAATAATGACTTGACCAAGCCCACAATTGATCCCTTGGGAGAAAAGGAGGGAAAGTTGGCTATTTTACTAAAAATAGCCAACTTTGACCTAACCGACATCGGTCCCTACTTGATTGGCGTCAGTTACGTAACCACCATCGGTTCCCTGTAAATGACCTCCCCCAACCAAAACCAAAGGATCGGATTTCATTTGCAAGGATTTGGAATTCATTTGCAAGAGAGAGACAAGTGAAGGAGAGAGAAGAGTTTGCAAAGAGGAGTATCGAGCCCAAGACTGGAACTGAGCAACTAGAGCATTGTCACACTCATCCAAACATTGGGAGAGTTAGAGGATAGCTTCATCAGATCACTTCGATTGTTGGATCATCCCAACTGAGCCTTGCCTTTGCCACTACATTCTTTGGACCTGCATCCACATCAGAAACTAGTAAGTAGTCTCTTTTATCACCTTGTATGCTTCTAGACACTACTTTGTGAACTTTTAATTCATAGGGATTATAAGCTCACTCCTAGATCTACTACTCGGCAACAACCTGCACCTAACCTTTGGTCATCCATCTCTATATTGCCTCAAAGATAACTCTCTCACTCTTTGAGTCTTTTCTATCACCCTACTACTCCCCTCAACCATCTACCAACCTTCCAAACCTCATAACCACCTTACACCAACCTCCATTTAAAAATCCCTAAATCACTACCCCTACCGATATCGGTTATTCCCTATCGTACTAGTTTTATAACCGCAATCGGTTATCTCCAGGTGACCGACATAGGTCACTATGACTTATACCAAAACCAACCTTTCACCTATTCACCTCAAAACAATCTCATGTCTAGCCTGGTTTATCCCTGTAACTTGATCTAAACATATCAATAACTAGTGACTAAACAAACAACATGACATTCTATTATTGGTAGTTTAGTCTCTATTGCTTTTAGTAACGAGATACCTAAATTGTGAGTTTGCAATAGCTTCTTTATTATCATTTGCATCAATTTGTATTAAAAGGGAACTGACCACCTTTGAAAGGAAGTCTAATATTTCCTGGGCCCAAGGCAGTTCCCTCACTTATTGTCTAACTAAAATCTGGTGGTCTTGCATTCTTATTTATAGGTAGTCCTTCCCACACAAAAAGGAGCTCTTGAAGAATGATTTTATAAAGGGACTTACAAACAAGTAAGTTTGGGGGAAATGATGAGGAAAATATATGTCTGATTAATGTATAATATATGATCTCATCATACTCTCCTTTTGATTAAGTTTGATTGCATTATGTGACTTTTAGTTGATCTGATATGAGTTAGGATGTAACTATCTGTCTTTTGATTGATTGTGATCCTAATGTTAAAAACTCTAAAATTCCTAACATAGTGTGTGTTTAAATTCAGTTTTGTAATAAAGCAAGTCTAATCAATCGAGGAAATGAAGTAGGTGGTGTTTAGTATGTTTTGATAGCATCTGATCCTACACATCTTAGTTCTGGAACTTCCAAGCTAGTTTCAAAACTCCATCACATAGTTATCATTTAGTTCCGGAACTTTTGGACTTAGTTCGAACTCCAAAATTTAGTTCGAAATTTTTAGACTTAGTTCCGAACTCCTGGGGACAGCTCCAAAACTCTCACAAGTTTTGGTTCTTAAAAATTTCCTATGGTTCTAGAACTTCTCCAAAGTTTTAGAACTGATGGGAGTTATCTATTTTAAACCACATCCAAAAATTTTGCATCTACAATCATGAAGGACGAGAAGATTTCTGAACGTAGATCTAGGAAGAGTTATCCTACAACTATCTGATCAACTGCCATCTGACTCAACATCTATTTTGGGCATGATTCGATTTCATCAGAATCATTGAGATAGCGGGATTGTAAAATGTATATAAAAGTAGATCTGCATTAGATAGAAAAAGAGAGAATTAGAGATATAGAACAGAGAAAAGAAATAGATTAAGTATCCAGATCCAGTACATTTTGTAATACTGAATGTTTTCATCAATAAAATAGCCATTCTGATTTGAGAGAATTTTAAGTTGTTAAAATCCTGATTCAAGGAGGAGCAAGGGCCCACTCCCCCAAGGACCAGGATATTCATTTATTTGGTATTTATATTTCTTCAGCAAATAGCTTAGATTTGTTAATTTTGTATTGCTTTAGTTCTTTCAATTAAATTATATTGCATACTTGTTCCTGTAGGTGTTTAGATAAATATTTATATTTCTTACAATTGTTTTCAAGCATTTTAATCTGAGTGTTTACTTTCAAAAGCAAGTGTGTTTATTTTCCAACAACAAGTGTGTTTCCTTTTTGCACGGTGTGTTTCCTTTCAACAAGCTTTCAGTGTGTTTCACTTTCAACAAGCTTTTAGTGTGTTTCACTTTCAACAAGTTTTCATAGTTTTATTTGAATAAGGTTTTACCAAGAAGTCCTTAAGACATTAAAGAGATCCCCAAAAATATAAAAATAGTTACAATCAACTACTAGATCAGTTAAAGTACTCTTGTTACATATAGCTTTGGACACACCCCTGGTTTGATATGACATCAACAAGAAGTTGATTAAATGAAGGGAATAATGACACCCATCGGTAGTCTTATATGATAGTGGGATCATGTCTCTGGAGAACCTTATAAAGAATGTGATTCTTACTTCTTTCCATTCTAGGAGGCTCTCCTGATGTGTAGCCTACCATCTTGATGTGGTTTCGACTAGGTTATAATTGAGCATTCCACTTCTCTCATCCTCATTATTCCATTGAACCTCCATTTCTCATAAAAACTTTAAGGGTATGCTCACCCAAGTAACTTGGAAATGTTTTCCCTCCTATGCATTTGAATGAGATTGCCTTTATTACCCTTGTTACAGATCCTCTCAACTGTCATCCAACCAACTCATAAGTCCCATGCACCCAATTTTTCATGCCATACTAGTGGTATCACTCAAGGATTGAGCATCTTCAAATTGGATAACTCCCTCCGTGGGATGAATTATCTTAGGATATTTGATGGAGTGCACATAGATTCTATCAAGGACTTCTTCTCCCAAGGGCTCAATATAGGGCATTTACATCCAATCTGTTAAAGGGATGATCACCCTTTTTCCTTGTTCACAAAGCTGATATACCATTTTTAAAACCATAGGTTAACATTGTTCTTGTAACACAAAGGGCACCCAAGAACTGTTGGAAATTTTCTACCTCAGTGAGTGCCAAGACTTCAAAGTCTTCAGTGAACTTGGCCACTTGAATGGTGATAACTACATCCTTCAGACTCCAATGGGAATTTCCTTGGTTTTTTTTCCATATACAACACATTTGAAGGTAGATCTAATGTGGGCCTTCCCATTTGATGTCGGACATATAAGGTAATAACATTGACCTCTACTCCCGTGTTGATGAGGGATATTACTCGAAGTCATCCAACAAAAACCGCATTCAAAGTAATCTCTTTATCATAGTCAAGGCTACGAGGAGGAAGGTTTACATGCAAAACCTACCTTTCGTGCTCTACTCCAGCACGTGGTACCTTCTCTCTCAGCCATTCTCTTAGAAATGGAACAATATTCTCTTACCTTAACATCCTACATACCTCCTTGACCTCATCCAAGTCATCCTTTGGAGCTTCGAATTCTTATTTTTCTCTAACTACATTGATTTCTCCTTTAGACATTGGATCTCTCCTTCCAAACTCCTAATCATGTCCATAGTTTCTTGATATACCTCCTTTTGATGAGCAGGAGTTCTCGGATACTTTCCATGTATCACTTCCTCTCTTGAAACTAGTGTCCTCTATCTTGGCATCTCCTCGGGATGTGCCGCCTCTACTCATGTCATCACCAAGACATGCTCTAGTCCTTATTCATGCGCAACTCTTGGCATCCATTGTGAATTGGAATTCTTGAAGCTAACCATCCCAATGCATTTTTCCTTCTAGTTCTATTGGTTCATATGATCATAAAGCTCTGGAAACTCTTCATACTTATGTTTCTTTCCACACCATGAGCATTGTAACAAATCAGGACACTCACGTGTGTAATTCTCTATAGATCCACAGTTATAATAGTTTCCTCGCGAGAATTCACTTCATCCTCTTCGCCGTAGCTACTGCGAACATGAAAACCTCTTCCACGTACTCCTCCATCTTTGAGACATTCATAACGATGGTCATCATTCTTGGAACTACTTGCAAGACTAGTCTGCACACACCTAGATCAATAACATCATGGATCTGATCAATCAGTCTGCAATCCTTGGTAGCATGGCTTGTAGAGGTACATATCTTACAATAGTAGGAAATATTCTTGTTGATTATGCACTGTAGTAGAGGGAACCTACTTGCATCATGATCCCCATGGAAAATCTCAAAGTCTACTACCATAGCGCGTCACTCGACTTCCGAGGGAAACTATCCTTTACTTGTCTTTCCACTTTGCAGTCTATACACCAAATCCCACTACAAACCTCATGTGTTGAGTTTGCAGACAACTTCTCCAATTGCTTTGCCATTGCAGCAATTTGAGCCTCTAGAAAGGGACTAACACCAATATCAATGCTCCCAATAGCTTTAGTGCATGCAAACAGCTTCGAAGGCCTTGCGTGGGTCTATTAAAGTTTTGTGTGACAAAACCATTCTAAACAATGTTATCAATCCTCTGAAAAACCATTGAGCATGTTGAGAAGGATGAATTTCATATGATAGTTTAGACAAGAGAGTCCTAAAACTCACGTCATACTCCTACACACTCTCTGTCATTCCGTGTTGGATCTCCTTGGATGATCCTCTTCTATTCAAACTCAGGGATATGGAACTCTACAAAGAAGGTGTTCTTCAATGTAGTGTATTCTACCACCGTTTAATGGGGGTCATACTTCCTATACTAACTATGCACATGCCCTTGCAATGTTGTTGCAAAATGACTTGCCTTCCACTCTGGGGTAGTGATCCCTTTCATGCGCCATAGTAATTTACACTTGTGCACATGCTCTACAACATCCTCAATACCCATATAGTCTAGTAATTGCAAATACATCTCAAAGAATACTTATGAATTTGGTTGAGGCCCTTGTCCCCCTAATCCGAGCCTTGGTTTCCTCCATTGTTTCCTCCTCCATCGGATCCACTGGATCGACCAGGTCTTGATCCACCAAATTCACCTCCTGCAGTTGGCAAAGGGCCCAAAGTGGTCATGCCAAGTGTTTTGAATGTCCCACCAAGTGCACTCGATGGTTTGTGATATTTTCCTCTACCACTTGTGTGTCCCATGCCACTCCTAGATGTGATACCTAATACTTGCGTACTTGCACCTCATCTAAAAATTCCTCAAAATACTTGAAATGGATTGTGTAGCCATAGATGTTCCAAACAAGAAAGTACATCTCCAGGGCACAGATCATTTACTCCCACCAATGCCAACTAGGTTAGATATACTTCTCCTTAATCTAGAAAACCAAGCGCTAGGGGTTGGTCGCCAGTGGGTTCGGATGCACATCGATGACTCTCCTTTCTCCATGTGACGAACTCTCATCAGAAGCTTAAAGGGATTATCTCCTCGCACTTGCCAAGATGGGGTAGCACATATTGCTCAAGTTCCACGTCCTTTACATGAACCTCAAATCCTTCCCAATGTCTCCTTTCATAGATCCATAACACTTGTAACCTCATGTTGTCTAGTCATCTCCCTTTCACGAGCTTTGCTATACTTGAGTTGTATCTCCTCCCTTTCCTTTTCAGTTGTAATGTTTTTCATCTTCTTCCACCCTAGCTTCCTCTACCAACACTCGAGAGAATCTTAGTTTTCCATAGGGAATGCCTTTAAAATCAAAGTAATGACCAATATCTTCATAGCTAAAGGAATAACATGCAAAAATGATCCTCTGGGCTCCCTCGAAACTCAAACTCAATAAATTCTAGGCAATAATACATAGAAATGGCATATTCAAGAGTATAACTCATCAAAGCACTCCTTTCCACCATTGATCAAAACATGTGTCCAAGTCATATATGTATCTTCTGCAGCCTTTGATAGTCATCTTGGGTCTACACGTGTGATCTGTAGTACCAACTTGATCTGGATGTATATGTTGAAATCCATTTATATAGTTCTACAAGAAAACAACAGAAGAATGTCTCATACAACTCATGGTATAGGTTCTCTTCTACCCATATATATGTATCAAACTCATGTCTAGTCTTAAATATTTGAGAAAACTCATCCTCCATGCTCTTGAACCATGTTTCAACACTTTCCAAGGTCAAACGTTCTGTCATCACGCATCACGGGATGAAGATGCATGTAATTTCTCACAACTTTGGAAAGAGTTCTCGGTAATGG
The DNA here is from genome assembly GCA_018340775.1 of Taxus wallichiana var. yunnanensis. NCBI lineage: Eukaryota > Viridiplantae > Streptophyta > Pinopsida > Cupressales > Taxaceae > Taxus > Taxus wallichiana. Next base: position 963,630,626 of record CM031237.1, read on the forward strand.
AACCAAGATGTACTCGAGTTTTATACCCTTAGACCAATAGTCTAATCCCATCCACGTCATCCTATCACCCAACGGGCACTGGGAACTCACCCGAGGCACACACAGTGCAGTCTCTCTCTCCTATGTTATTTTTTTTAGAATACATAATCTTATGACAAATATTCAAGTGCAAGTGAATAGAAAATAACCATGCATCATTCTGAGAACCTAGGAAAATTTTTCATTTCAATGTATTCAGAAAGGAAATAGCAAACAACATATATAAATGGTTCATACATAAAGGAAATGCACAAGGATGATACTTATGAACACATATATGATTTAGAACATAGCCTTATATTCATATTAATATGTTCAATAACCACATTACATCCCTCAAAGTCATAACAGAACTTCATATAACAATACAGAGCCAAGTTATGCATCAGAACTACACTATGTTCATCACATTACAAAAGTGAATGCGAGACCATCCCTCTAAATGTGTCATGATTCCTATATTTTCCTAATCCCAACCAATAGAATCCTCCATGTTGTTTCTACGATAGCTTCACCTCTTTTTTGGTGCACTACTCTCTTAGAATGACTCCACCTATATCTCTATACCTCTTAGCACTCTCCATTCCTCTCCTTCTACTATCCATGCACCTCAATATATATCCCTTCTACCTTCACTGCCATGCCTTCTAAGGTAACAGATCGGCTGCCAAGTGTCCAAGTGGTCCTCTAATGGAGCATGCCTTCTTTGATTCGAGCTCTCCACTGTGTAATGATGTTCTTCTGGAACCTTCCATCGCATGCATAGAATATTCCCTTTTTGATCCTACAGTTTTCCAGGATGGCACCTTATCCACTCCACATGCTAGAAGGGTCATGCTTTTCTCATGTGCTTCCTGAGATGCCAAATATGGCTAAGTCCAAAATCTATCTTGCCTTTTGCATGCACGCCATGTGTCCTACAAAACCCAACTAGAACCATTCCCTTTGTGATTTCAACCTCATGTGCCCTTCTTCAACTAGGTCCCACATGCCCATGCACCTTCTCATCCTTAGCCAATATTCTTGGGCCCAACAAAGAGCATAATTCTTACTTTACGTCACTCAAATATATTGTATTGATGTGTCACCCACCAACACGTTGTTTTCCCATGCAAAGTGTAAGTGATCATATTTATCCTTTCAATCTAACAGGTTCACTAAACTAACATTACTCTCAAAAAACAATAGGGTTATCTTCCCTTGTATACCTTGGTAACTATCTTCCTCGCAGGCTCCCGACCAAGTGTGATCTAGAAACTCAAGTCACGGTGCTCCTCATCTTTCTCCCCATCAGCTCATAGGTCCCATGGGCCCAATTGTCACATGAAACACTAGTTGTATCACTTATAGATTGAGCATATTCCCACTAAATGACACCTTCTCCGATGGATGATTAACCTCGGTGGTCTCTAATGATGTGAACATAGATCCTATCTAAATCCTCTTCTCCCAAAGGTTTTTATAGGGCACAAACTTCCCATCCGTCGGTGAAAATATCACACACTCCTCTTTTTTCTCAAAGTTTATGTAGCCCTTATTGAAATGTAGGTCAACATTGTTTGCATAACACCAAGGTCGCCCAAGTAATGTTGGGAAAATATCAACCTCGACAAGCTCTAGAACCTCAAAGTATCCTGTAAACCTTTCCCCTTGAATAGTTATGGATGCACATTTCAACACTCATAGAGGCATGGCATTTGTCCTATTAGCCATGTACAACACATTTAAAGATGGATGGAATGGGGGCCTCCTCATTTTATTCCATGAATCTAGAGTAATTACATTGACCTTCATGCCTATGTCAATCAATATATTACTCATGAGACACCCATCAACAACTGCATTCAGTTTATTTCCTTATCATAATAAATATTGTGAGGAGGTAAATTGGCATGTAGGACTTGTCTCTCATGCCCTCCTCCAATGCACGCCACATTTTTTTCTTAGCCATTCCCCCACTAGAGGAATAATTTTCTCCTACTGCAACATCCAACACACTTCCCTTACCTCATCCATATCCTACTGAGGAACCTCGGTGCTCTTATTCTACTCTAACTGGTGTGATTGATCTTTTAGAAACTATATTTCTCCTTGAAAATTCCTAATTACCTCCATGGTTTCTTGGTACACCTCCTTCTGGTGGGTAGGATTGGAATACTTCCCATGTAACACTTCTTCTCTTATGATAAGATATCTCTACTTTGGTACATCTCGGGTGCGTGCAACCTCTGCGTGTGTAGTGACCAAAACAGGCTCTAGCTTAGGCTAAGTGCTACCCTTGTCATCCATTATGGGTCATTTCTCTTTACACTCACCATCCCCATGCCTTTTTCCTTCTTTTGGTTCTTTCTCATGTGGTCAAACAACTCTGGGAACTCTTCATACTTGTGTTTCTTCCCACACCATGATCATTGTAGTAAGTTGAGACACTCGTGCTTGTAGTGTTCTATAGATCCACAATAGTAACAAGCTCCATGGGGAAAGTAACCTCTTCCCATGCGACCACTACATCCTCTCGAAGCCTCCATAAAAACCTCTTCCTACACCTTCTCCATCTGCGTGCCCCTCATACTAACAATCCTCAGCCTTAGAACTACTCCCAATGTTGTTCGATGCACACCAAGATCAATAGCATCATGGATTTGGACTATCAATTGGTAGTTCTTAGTGTCATGAGTAGTAGAGATGTAAATATTGCAATAGTAAGACATATTCTTATGGATTACACAATACAACAATAGACATCTACTTATATCATGATCACCATGGAAAATCTAACAATCCACTAACATGGTGTGCATCTAATTTCATGGGCAACTAGATAGTTCACAATCTATGCACCATAACTTGCTACGAGTCTTATGGGCTGAATTCATAGATAATCTATCAATCTGCTTCACCATGGTATCAATTTGTGCTTCAAGAAATGGGCACACCCTAGTATCAATGCTTTCAATGACCCTCAACATGCAAAGGAACTTCCAAAGCCTTGCATGGATCCATGAAGGTCTTATGGGAGAGTTCTCATCTAAAAGGTGTGAACAATCCTCTAATGAACTATTGTGCATCCTAGGATGGATGAATATCATAAGAAAATTTAGACATAAGATTTTAAATCATGCATCATACTCCCACACACTTTCTACCATCCCTTGATGGATCTCCTTCAGATCTGCTAATGCTCTTACTTTCAAACTCACAAATGTGGAACTCTACCAAAAGGCATCACATAACACAATATAATCCACCACCTTTTGATGAGGGTCATACTTTCAGTACCAGCTATGCACATGTCCTTGAAATGTAGTAGTGAACTGACTTGCTTTCCATTATGGGGCATTATGCCTTCATGTGCCATAACAACTCACACTTTTGTACATGCTCCACGACATCCTCAACACCTTGTAGTTAGGTAAGTGGAGTGACATTTTGTAAAACACCTACTAATGGTGTTATAGACCTTTACCACCACACCCAGGACCTTGATTCCCTCTTGTGTTTCCTCCACCACCAGAACCACTATATCCACTAGCTCTTGTACCTCCAGATCCACCTAATCCTCCTCTCGTAGTAGGTAAGGGTCCTAAAGTAGTTGTGCTCTACGTCTCCATTATTGTGCTAAACTGTGTGTGGAAAAATCTATGAAACCGAACCACTCCTAAATGTGTTTCCCATGCCACTTATAGACGTGATACCAAAAATTTGTGAACCCATACCTTTCATAAATGATGTGCCGAAAAAAACCTCCAAACATTAAAAATGTCTATGTAGCCATAGATGGGTGTAATGTGAAACAATATCTACCTGATTTTACTTGCTCACTAATACCAACTAAACTAGATTTACTTGTCTTAGTTATTTTAAAACTAAGCACTATTATTTGGTCACTAGGTGTGATAATATCCACACCTACAAATCTTCTTTCTACATATTATGAGCTCTCACTCTTGAATTCGAGGGGTTTCTCTCTCATGCTTTTCAAGATGAGGTATTATAGACTGCTCAAGTCCCACATCCTCCACGCAAACCTCAAATCCTTATTGTAGTGTCTTCCTCCATAATTCCATCACACTAGAAACTTTTTGTTTCCTCGCCAACTCCCATTCTCATGCTTTGTTATACTTGATATGTCTCTTCGCTCTTTTTGCTTCAACCATAGGATCTTCCATCTTTCACCACACTACCCTCCACATCCCGTGCCTAGCGAGATTTTAAGCAGCCATAGGAAATTCTTCCAAACTCAAACTGATAATTAGGATTTTGATGGCTAATAGTATAACACATAAGAATGATCCTTTGGGTTCTCACAAGAACTCAAACTCAGCAACCTCTGGGAAAGAATAAGTGGAGATTGCCTACGCTAGGGTATACTTGGTCAAAGACACCTTTCCACCAAAGAATCAATAGCACGAGTCCAAGTTAGATCGGCATCCTATAAATTTTTATATTCCTCTTGGGTATAAACATGAGGTATATAGTACCAACTTGTCCTTGATGCATATGCTAAGATCCATTTGTACAACTCTGTATTGGGAAACAACGAAGAATGTCTCATAGAGCTCGTGATATAGGTTCTCCTCAACCCATTTTTGTGCATCAAAATCATATCTAGTACTGAACCTCTAAGAAAAATTATCCTCCATGTTTTTAAGCTAGGTCTCAAAGTTTTCCAAGGTCAATCACTCCGTCATCACACATCATTCTCACAAAAACTTCAAAAGAGATCCCGACAATGATATAATAATGTAGTCTCATTTTGTTTTACTTCCTTTTTACCCCAAGTGTTTTAACCTATCACTCAAGTGTTGGGCACTCATCCGAGGTGCACATAGGTGCCAAGACCCTCCTTTATGTGAGCCTTATGAGAATTTTCTTCCATTAATGGAGGAATGGTTTGCAAAATAGAAACATACATGTAATCTAATATAGAGGTGGTGGAACTAGTTCTAAGCACAAATGCACCGTGAGATAAACATAAACATCACAATGGTATAATGGAATTATATATTAACCATAAACAATGTGAAAACATACTAGGGTTTGGTCTAAAAACACAAATACTTGGAATAAAGATTCATATATTGATTATAACTATTTATTGTAGCCATATTACATCAAGAAGGTTCATATTAGACCATATACATCAATTAACAACATCCAAACCCTAAAAAGATAATCTACATAGAAATCCCTAGCTAGGTTCTTCCATCTTAGCTCTGGTTTCATACACCCGAATGCCTAAATCTATGCATAACATCATCATTTCCAAGATTCTCCCTAGCACTACTAACAACAACAATGACAACCCCTAGAGTCACAACATGCAACACTCTTGTAACACTTCATTGCCTTAATACCTCCCTTCATTTTAGACCCAAGCACTCCTTTAAATAGAATTTGGATCCTTCCTTCACCACCATATTTCACCCAAGAGTAGATCACATGCTAGGTGGAAATGTGGTCCTTCATGATTGAATGCCTTTTCCATCTCACCAAACCCTAAAAGCCTCACCTAACTATAATGATTTGTATCCCATAATATTCCCTTCATGGTATATTCTTTTCTTTAACTCAAGACTCCATACTTGGTACCTTATCCACTCATCACACCTACTTGAGCCTTCATGTGTTTTCCATGTGACATCATAACACAAAATATGGCTAAGTCCTTAAACCATTGTTCTACTTCCACGCGCACCATAGTTCTAACTCAAACCCTTTCCTCGGTGTTCTTTTCCTTTAGCTCCTTCCCCTTGTAATATCTTATATGTGCATTAACCTTCTTCCTTTTGACAGATGTGCCTTGTATTTTGTTTCAAAAATATACTTTCAGTCAATGAAATTCTTACCTACATGAATATCGAAAAGTTCCCATGTTTGATTCTGTATCAAGGAGTCATATTCTACATCCATGGCCTTCTTCCACTCTAGCTAATTAAGTGCCTCATGAACTAAATCAGGTTTGGTGCTATCAACCACTAAACTCATGAGTGTGATATTTACCTCATTTCTCACTTGTCTTCTCATTCAAACTCCTGATGAATTTTCTGGAAGAGAGTTTAGGTGGGAGTCTCTCATGGTGCTTTGGACCCACTTTGGATGTTGATGCTGCTACTGATGTGAAGAATTATTTTCCAAATTCCCAAGATCAAAAGTAATTCTCCTTGTAGATCATCCTTCTCTAAAAATCCTCATGCTCATCATCTGGATGTGTGAGAAATATATGAGAGGAGGTCGGTGTTGAATCTTCCTTCTGTGGAAATGAGTCAAATGATGACTCATCAAAAACAACATCTCTACTCTCATATATATTATTTGTCTCAGGATCCATGAGATGATATGCTTTTGAGGTAGAATTGTACCCCAAAAATATGCACTAGTGTGTTTTTGCATCAAGCTTCTTATCTAAAACATGCATATATGCAGTACAACCAAATACTCTCAAATGAGAAATAGAAGGTTTACGATTACTCCATACCTCTTTTGGTGTCTTGTCCTTCAAGATCTTTGTAGGTGCTTAGTTCAGAATATATACAAAGTAGTCTGGACCACTTCCACCCAAAATTTATTCTCCAACTTTGCAGTGGAAAGCATGCAATGAGCCATCTCCATGACATTCTAGTTGCAAAATTCTACAATTCCAATCTGCTAGGGATTATAGGGGGTATTCAAGTGCTATGTGATGTCATCTTCCTTAAAGAATGCCAATAATTTCTTTAATGTGAATTCCCACCTTGATCTGAATGGAGGACAAGAGGGGGTTGCCTAGTCTACTGAAAAACTCTTTTATAGAAGGTCTAAAAATGTGCAAAATCTTCACTCTTATTTTGAAGAAAGAACACCCAAGTCTTGCGGGAATAATCATCAGTGAATAATAGGAACTACTGAAACCCCTTAAATGTGGTAAGAGAGGGTTTGCAAATATCGATATGCATGACCTTGAGACAATTCTTGGCATGGAATATACTCGACTTAAATAGATCCCGATGTTGTTTTCCCACCATACATCAAGACAAAGAGGTAATGATTTTGAGAGAGGAGGAAGTCCTCATATCATCTACTTCAAACCGAGCTAATAAAGGAGATGATAGAAAAACTCCATATCGATAATGCCAAAGTTTAGTGGATTCCAATCTAGTGGAAGATCACCTAACTACAGAGGATGAAACTACATCTAATGTAAATAAACAATCCTTCAAAAAATATCTAGCAAGTATTGTACCTTCTTTAGATATCGACATGATTTGATATAAAATTGAACCATTAACTCCAACTTGAACTTGTGATTCAATAACCGAGAAAGAGATAGGAGATTTATGGTCAAGATAGGGACATAAAGCACCTTTGCAAGAGTACATCTTCTCATCCTAAGAGGAATGGTCACATTTTCTATTCCTTCTACTACATACTCCTTGTTGTCTACAATTCGGACCTGATCTCTAGTGGTTGATCGTCAATGAACAAACATCTCTCTATCGATCGTCATGTGCTTGTTGGCGCTAGAATCTATCAAAAATATATTCTTTGATGGCTGCAATGTTTGGGATACGAGAACCAAATCACTTCATGTGTATGTACTGATTTTGGGACATCTTCATTTGTGTCATTATTTATCTTGGTTGTGACATGGCCTTCTTGATTCTTTCCGCGAGGATGCCACTTCAAATTATTTGATCACCTTAGTCATATGTGCTCTCTTCTCCATAATTATGCTATGCGTGACCATTATAATAACATTTTGCGTGTCGTGTGTATTCATGGTGTAGATGTGACACCATCAATTCACATTTAGATACTTCTTCTTCTGTTGAGGCTTCTATGGTTGCTTTTGTGTCTACTTCTCTTATTGTCCCTTGCAAGACTTCTAAATCTTCTTCTACCTCAAGATCAATGCTTTGTCCTCAAACTCTTCTTGCATTATTTGAATGGCTTCTTCCTATTGTAGAAAATTCACCAATTTGGAAAAGCTCACCTCCTTTTGTGTGATGGTAAATGTGGTGATGAATGTTTAGAACTAGGATGGAAGATCTCATAGTGTGAGAGGGACAAGTAACTTATCTTCGACCTCTTCTCTAAGCATGGTAATATCTTCTCATAATTCTTCCACTCGACACAAGAATTCATCCACCTTCTCACCATCATTAATACTCATGGTATGAAGCTTTGACAAGAGATGCAAAATATTTGTCAAATTATTTTATTTGTAGATCATGCACAAAGTATCCAAGGTATTTTTTGATGTTGTCACATTTCAAATGTGTGGTTACAACTCATCAGATATGTTAAGAGTGATCAACAAAAAAGTATTTTTCATGGCCTTGTCATACTTTGTTTTCTCATATATGTTGGTGGGATGATTGAATGCACCAGTTACGATCTCCCATAGATCTTCAAAGAGGAGTATGGTTCTCATATTTTTCTTCCATGCAAAAAAGTTTGGCCATTTCAAGATTTAGGCATCAGATAGAAATTTTTGGGAGAAATTTTTATGTTGTTGTACTCTACACTTGTTATTTTGGGATTTTAATCAATGTTGGATTCTTCTCTACATTGTTTCCTTGTCTAAATATACTTCTTTTCCAACAACCTTATCTCTCTTCAACCTTCCTCTGGATTTAATTTCTATTGCTGCTCATACACCCTATCTATATTTTACAGTAGGTTTTTAGAAATTGAATGGAAGAGAAAGATACGGATCATACTTCTTCTATAATTATAGACACCACATCACATAGATTTGTGGCACAAATATTCAAAATGCAGTCCTTTGCACTTCCATGCAAATACAAGCCATCTTTGGATATGTCACTAGTCACACACCAATCGCCAATAAGAACATACCAACATACACGTGCCTATCGGATATTAATGCTAGACTCAAACAACCACATATCCAAAGTATCATAGATTATCCTTCATATTTCCACGCCAATCAAGGTTATTCGCTACAATTTTAAGCACTCATTTCCACACAAGTCTAGATGCTTATTCACTAGATCCTCCTTCAAACAAATCTTCCAAAGAGCTATGTCCACTGTTTTGCACATAAAATTTGGTTCCGGAATAGAGTTGCTTCTATCCTTTCATTCTCTTGAGAAACAGATAAGGGTTAGGGATAGGAGGAATACCTGTTGAGTGTTGGGAAGGTGTGTGCGTACTGTAGTAGAGATCAGATCGATTGTGAAGAAATCCTTTTTGTCTAGGAAGGACTACCTATAAGTAAGAATACAAGACCACCATATCTTAGTTAGACAATAAGTGAGGGAACTGCCTTAGGCCCAGAAATATTAGACTTCCTTTCAAGGTGGTCAGTTCCCCTTTTAATACGAATTAAAGAAAATGATAACAAAGAACTACAATATACTATTTACTAGTTCCTGATGAAGATACAGGTCCAAGGAATGTGGTGGCGATAGTAAGGCTTAGTTGGGATGATCCGGTATTGGAAAGCGAGCTGATGAGGCTATCCTCAGTCTTTTTCAATGCTTGGATGAGTGTGACAAATGATCCATTGCTTAGATTCTGATCTTGGGCTCGATCCTCTTCTCTGTAACCTCTTCTACTTGTTTCACTTCTCTTTCTCCTGCCAAATGAATTTTAGATCCTTTCTTTTTGGTTGGGGGAGGTCATTAACAGGGAACCGATGGCGGTTACGTAACCGATGGTGGTCGAGTAGGAACCGATGTCGGTTAGGTCAAAGTGGCTATTTTTAGTAAAATAGCCATCTTTCCCTCCTTTTCTCCCAAGGGATCAGTTGTGGGCTTGGTCAAGTCATTATTAGGCTCATTTTGGTGTGGGTGAGGGGTAATGAGTCATGGGTGTGGGTCTGGACCAAGTCATAGGTCTTAATTAGGTTGGTTTAGGGTTAGGGCTAGGTCACGGTGAGGTGGCGAGATGAGGTGGCGGGGTTGGAGATGTGGATTTATTAATTATAAGGTAATTAATAAATCATTAGGTGTGTAAGGTTTAGGTGGTGAGGTAGGGTTAGGTTGCGGGATGAGATACGGGGTACAGGGCATCGTAAGACCCAAATTTGGTGTCTACATTTTCCCCTTGTTGTCATGTGGCTTGTATTTTAAAGCTGCACTGACAATAATAAAAAGTGGTTGCCCAAGTTAAGGGTATAGGTAATCCCCCTCAAGTCTATCACAGATGGAGGTGACATGAAATCAGGGATAGGGTTGATAAAGGGTAAATGATGGTGAGATGCTGGTAAGATGGTGGGGTAAGTACAAGGAAGCTGACGCACGTTAAAATGCAGTAGTGCGACCAGGGTACATGGTTTGAAGAGCCAACAAGCAATTCATAGGCAAAGGTCGATAGTTTATCCAAACAAGGCTGATATAATCCTGGTATCCAAGGCATAGGAAGTAGCTCCAGGGAATATAATGGGGAAGGTACCGGAACATTTAGGCATGTTTGGCAGTACCAAATGGTTGGTTTGGTTGAGATAAACGTCACGGTCTCGGTCTAAGAAAAGTTGGGTGGCGGATCAATTCAAGTATCCTAGTCATGCTAAAACACAAACAGGTGAGCTCGATTGAACAAACAGCTACATTATGGGTGGATAGAATCGTAATTTGTGGGCTTCGGTCGAGGTACTTAAATGGTGTAGCCGTGGGTCGGGCCAATTGGTTGGTTGCGGCCTTGGGTTGGGCCAATTGGTTTGTTGTGCCTTGGGTCGGGCCGAGTGGTTGGTTGCGGCCTTGGGTCGGGCCGATTGGTTCGGTGCGGCCTTGGGTCGGGCCGATTGGTTAGGTGCGGCCTTGGGTCGGGCCGATTGGTTGGTTGCGCCTTGGGTCGGGCCAATTGGTTGGTCGGGCCGCGTTGCGGCCTTGGGTCGGGCCAATTGGTTGTTCCGGCCTTAGGTCGTGCCGATTGGTTAGGTGTGGCCTTGGTCGGGCCACCGGTTAGGTGCGCCTTGGGTCGGGCCGATTAGGGCTGTTGGGCCTTGGGTCGAGCCGATTGGTTGGTTGCGGCCTTGGGTCGGGCCGATTGGGTTATTGGCATGCCTCGGCTCGATTGGTTGGTGGTAGCCTTGGGTCGGGCCAATGAATTCAAAATAAGGATATTGAGCAAAGGCCGGGGTAGGTGATGTGGTGAAGAATAGAATTTGGTGGAGAAGAGCAAGAGTTAGGGTAATTTAGGTAGGTAATCGATATTGGTTAGTTATGACCATATCATTTATAAGACCAATATTGGTTTCTGGGCCTATAAAAAGAAAAAAATACAATGTTGTCATTTTCACATTGTGAATTTGAGTGCCATCCTTTTTTCTTGTCTAAGTTTTAATTGATTGGGTTGGGTATTTGGGCTGAGTTGGCACTAGTTGAGTGGGGGAGTGAGTTATTGGTAGGCCCTAGAGATCAGGAGGCAGAGTTTGATTGGTTGAGGACCTGCTGAGGAGATTTGGAGCTATGGCACGCCACTGGAGGAGCAGGAGAGGTGCTGGAGGAGCTGGACCACCACCACCTATCCCACCACGACGACATGTAGTCATACCGGTAGGCTCTAAATCTCTCTTTGTGTGAAGTTGATGAATTTAGCTAGGATGTGGGTTTTGGGGTAGGAATCTAAAATTTGAGAAAATAATGAATAAATGAAGGTAAATTGTAAAATGGAGTGGGTAGATATGTTAGGTGAGTCAAAATGGCAGGGTGGGTGAGTTTTTAGGCAATTGGGCTGGGTAGATGGGTAGAAATAGGAAGAAAGGGGATTTGGGGGCCGTTTTTGATCCGGCCCCAAAATCCCACAAAGGACCGATGTCGGTCACCATGCAAGCATCAATTAGATTTGTGGGTTCGAGAGGTTTAAAGACCAGTCATGTGTCGACCGACGTCGGTGCATAAAAGTAGGGTATAGACAAGGGTGGGGGACCGATGGCGGTCGAGGGTGACCGGTACTAGTCACCATGGGTAGGAGGAAAGGGTGTGAAATTTGTTGTGTTGGTTTGTTGTAGGCGGGTAGGATAGATTTGTGGGGTGAAGGGGGAAAAGGTAGAGTTGGTAGGAAAGGTTATTGGGGTGGGGGTAATCGGGTGGTGTATGAGTGGGGTAGGTGGTAGGTTGTGGGATAGGTAAAGGGGATATTGTAGGTGTTTTTTGGGTGGGGTTAGTGATATTGGGGTTATTGGGTAGTTGTTTTGGAAAGGGTAGGCCTGATGGAGTGGGTTGTTTTACAGCACACGCCAACAATGGCGATGATGAGCGTGATCGGATGCCACCTCTACTGGGGTGGATGCGGCCACATGTGACTGCAGTGCAGTGGGTAGTCATGTGGGAGGTTGGACTCGGTGGAGTCTAGAGATATAGGGTTGTGGATAGGGACCACAACCTGATGGTTTCCCTCATCGAGAGATGGGATCCGAAGCAACCAATGTCTTCCATCTCCGACTAGAGAGATGACAGTCACACTAGAGGATGTGTATCGCATCCTGAGACTACCGATCATAGGGGAGGCGGTGTTCCAGGTGGATGCTGAGACAATGATGGATAACATCCTGCAGGTATTTAGGGGATGCAGCCCCATTGATTATGTACCATAGTGCGAGCATCTGCTACGGCGATATGTATCACGCACATCGACAGGAGACATGGCTTGCCGTGCTGATGATGATTGGTATCACCTGCTTTGCCCTCCCGGACTCAGAGGGAGGTCACTTCCCATGGGCTCTGATGGGAGTATTACATGAGATGGTGGAGGAGCACACCTGCTATGCATGGGCACCGGTGTATTTGGTGCAGCTATATAGAGAGCTCTGGGGCTATCGCCGTATGAGGTGATTCGGGATATGCTCGACATTCTTGCTACACTTTGCTGGCCTATGAGCATATCGTGTGTTTATGACCTGTAGGGCTGCCCTAGTAGCTAGGGCCACAGGAAGTGTATAGGTATGGGTTTCAGAGGTGGTTGGGGTTATGGGCCAGCCACGAGTGGTTATCGTAGGGTGAGATGTCGCATACTACAGGCATATGTTAGAGGGCCTGACCGCACTAGATATTATATGGAGGCCATACAGAGGCCATCAGCCCCGTGGAGGAGCCCGAGCATAGCTATGATGGATCCAGTACATCTTCTGGATAGCTGGACGGAGACCCGGGGAGCATGAGCGGATTCCCCTAGAGAGGGTACGCCGACAGTTGGGCCTACGATAGGATGAGCCACCTCCCTTCCCACAGTATCGGAGGGAGGATGTAGAGGCACCACTACCTCTTCCGCAGCCATTGGACCCAGTCTGGGTCACGGAGAGACCGACTGATGATACGGTGGATGACGCCGGTGTTACAGGTGCATTTTTGGTTTGGTGGGCAGGGCAGAGGGCAGCCATGAGAGCACAACCCTACACAACCAGATTTGGCGGCTGTTATAGTAGAGAGGGACCGTCTCTTGGGCCAGTGCAATTATCACGAGGCAACTTGCTGCTGCATGAGCATAGATTGGGCGCTACGGGCGGTTGCCCAAGAAGCAATGCTCGAGCACGAGGCAGTACGGCCTCAAGCACGGGCGTAGGTACAACCTCGAGCACGCATAGGAATAGCCTCGAGCACGAGATGCGAGTACAACCTCGAGCACGGGGCATACAGTGTATAGCGGTCGGGGTCCACTTCTATTAGGAGCCGGGGACCAGCCCCACCAGCCATGGTGGCACGGGCCCGATATATGGAGGCGAGAGTAGAGGCCCGATATTATTAGGACATACTGGATGGTAATGGGGCTGATTATCAGCCATATACAGCTCACAGAGCTAAGACGTCCCGAGTCATAGGTCACAGGGGGCCGCAGCCACAGTGGTGGGTCAGTGATGGGTAGGAGGTGAGATCCGGCACAGGGGCCAGCTGAGAGATGAGCTGAGGGAGGGGGAGAGCTGAGTCACCCCAGGAGCAGAGATGGGTTTTTTTGATAGAGACACCGGTCTATGAACCGAGTGTGTATATAGAGGCCTGCGTGCCCTCATAGGATTTATGTATTCATGTTTGTTATATATACTGGCCTGTGAGCCGAGTACATGTTGTATAGTTGATACCGGCCTCGAGTGAGTATATTTTGACATGAGAGGCTGGCCTACGAGCCGAGTCAATATTTTGACAGAGGCAGTGCATGCGTGCGACTTTGTATTTTTATTTTTTTGTGATAGAGGCCCCATGCAGGGCAATTTGTATATTGTAACATTGTTTTGATGATATATATAGATGATGAGGTTGATCCATATGGTGTGTATAATTGTGGATTTGGTGCATATATTATAATGTTTGTGATGTATATATAAATGATGTTGATGATGTTTTAATGATATGCATATGTTTTGAAATATTGATGTTTAGTATGATGATGGATGTTGATAGTGATGTCATTATGCAGGGAAAAGAGGCGGGCGCCGCCAAAATTTTGCAAAAAACAAAGAGAAGGCCTGGATATAATCAAAATAGGTATAGGTTGACCGATATCGGTTAGATAACCGATGTCGGTCACTATTGACCGATACCGGTTACATAACCGACATCGGTTATGTTAAAACAAGCTTTTCTAAAAATAGAAAAGCTGGGGAGGCAATTTTAGATTCTTATTTTTAGAGCCATGCAACATGTTAAATATGAGGATGCGAGGCTGTTGTCATCCATACAGGGTAGTTGCATGGGAGAATTGAGTGATAAGGAGGAAAGAGACAGGTAAAGTGATCATGAGCTTGGAGTAAGAAGGCGTAAAGGCAAGTAATAGTGAAGAGGGTGGTGAACATGGCTGAACAAGGAGAAGCATCCAGCGGGCTAGAGAGGAGAGGGAAGACAGGTTCCACCTCAAACTGCTGCATCCCAGGAGGTATATATGATTTTTGGTTGGAGTTAAATAATTTTGCATGCATATGAATAGGATGTGGGAAGGTAAGTGGGTAGAGATGAAAAAGAAAGGTGATAGGAAAAAGGTTTGGGATGGGGTGAGTGTTGTAAGGTAGGTAATCAGGTGTTGGAGATATGTGCGTAGGTACAGAGAGGGGAAAATGAGCGCAGAAGTTATTATAGGTGGTGTTTTTTTTTTTTTTTTTTTTTGAGCGGGGTGGTTGGAATTGACAGTGACCGATATCGTTTAAGAATAACTGGTATCGGTTAGGTAACCGGTATCGGTTGTCTATAACCGATATCGGTTACTGTGTAAATTTGTGGATTGCGATAAAAAACACGTTGGAAGTTATTTGTTGATTTGTTGTTTGTTGGTTTAATGTGTGCAGGCACAGACAGGGTTGAGGATGAATGATAGGGTGCGATTTTCGTCACGGGTCCAAGCGGATGTAACACCAACTGAGTGGGCATTAATAAACCATGTGGGGTTAAGCGAGAATCTGCTATTATTCACGGATCGCACACAATCATGCTATGTTGTAGGTGTTGATTGAGAGATGGAATCCTAAAAAATACCTTTTATCTGCCAACAGGGGAGATGACAGTGACATTAGAAGATGTGTTCCGAATTTTGAGACTCCCAATTATAGGAAGACCAGTGTATCAGGCGGGGCCTAATGTGCGGGCAGCGATAACGGCAGTATTTGGTCCAGCCACATGAGATTTGACACAGCGAGGTTTGACATTCACTTATGGTATAATGTTTGCGGCACACCCTGAGGCAACAAGGTTGGCAGTGGTATTAATGATAGTGGTGGGGTATTATGCATTACCTAGAGTGGACGGGGGAAGATTTCTGAAATCATTGATGTGTATTATTCGTGAGATGATAGAAGGTAGTGTTACTTTTGCATGGGCACCTGCATATCTTACGGAGCTATACAAGGGTTTATGGGCATGCAGGCAAAATCACAGGACTACACTGGATTGTGCATACTTATTACATTGTTGGGCCTATGAGCACATTGTGTGTGTGCGACCAATAGGCCGACCAATCTAGGGAGGAGAGATAGGAGTGCAGAGGTTGGGATTCAGATGATGGGTCCAGACAAAGCAAGAGGCAAGAGCTAAAACCGTGATAGATGACGCCGAGTATTATAGGCAGATGTGGGAGATGGTGACAATTGCGGATATCCATTGGAGGCCGTACGGGAACTACATGGTGACGGTGAACATAGCCAAGGATTTGAGGGGTGTAGAGCAATTAAGGTGGATCGCGGGACACGAGGCCGGTGAGTACGAGAGGACCCTTTCTAGATCACGTGCGGTAAAATTTGGATTTGTTCAGATATACCCATGGCTCATAGACCATACGGGAGGATCGACACGCCAGTCACCCTTCTCACGCCATGACCGACACCTCCATAATGACCAAAGGAGACAACATCCGATTGCGGGGTAATGGATGCGGGAGTGAGCAGAGTCTTATAGATTATAGTGGGTAGCAGAGTCAGTGAGGTGCATGTGAGAGGGTTGATCATCCTAACTTAGCTGTGATTACAGTGGAGAGAGACCACCTACAGGGTTTAGTTCACCAGCTTCAAACATAGGTGAATGAGACAACGAGATTGTTAGAGGTTTCGCAGTCACGAGTGGAGAGACTAGAGGTAAGATTCCTCCACGTGCGAGAGGGTGTATTCGTATGTTACAGGAGAGATTGGCGGATCAGTGGGAGGAACCAATAGCAGTGGCCCCTTTGAGGATGGAGAGGCCAGGTGAGCATGTCGATGATCACCATCACTACCTAGTTCGGGATGAGGCGCGGGGCCTACGTGAATTTCATAGGGGTAGAAGAATAAATAAGGATGCCGACCTACGCGTCGATGATAGAGAAGATGTATTTGTTTAACATCTAAATAAAATTGAATATGTATGTTGATTTTGAGGTTATGATAATAATAAGAAATGTTTGTGTTTTGAATGTTTGGATTGGTAAAGGACAAAGGTGAGTGTTATCAATATAAATATGCGAAAACATTTATATTTTTAAGCAAAACACCACACATGATAGGTTATGGTAGGGGATGGTCGAGCTAACCTTGGGAGACCCCATGTCTCCTAAGTGCTGCCTACATAGCCCATTGCACAAAGCAAGGAGGGGCCTCGGATCCATGTATTTCTCCTTAGGACCAGGGAGAGGTGAATTCAAGCAATTTGGTTGTGGTTAGGCAATCTGTTGGTTGGTAAAAATTTGGATATTGGTAGGGTAAGGTTGTTGGAGTTGGTAAGGTATAGGTGAAGTGAGGGTTAGCTTACCCAAGCATTAGGGAACCGTGTCCTGATTAAGGTCAACACATAATCCCAGATTCGGGTAAAAGAGGTAAAAATGTCCCATAGTTGGAAAGAGCTAAACAAACCACGCATTCTCATAGGATGAGGTTGAAGCCCTAGGTACCTTGCATAGGCGAGAATTTGAGAGGTGAAAAGGGTTGTATAATCACAATATATTAGATATACATCATGTCTCTTGAGTTTTGTTGTTGTGAAGAATGGTGAGGTGAGGTGGATCGTATAGCTGGGGTGTAGAGGACTTGTTATAAGGTGATTATTCTGACGAAATAGATCCAAACCTAAATAGATGAGTCCATGACTCAAAAGTGTTTTTGAATATTGCTTTTATTTTTCTGGATATAGACTGATCGATGTGGGAAGTCTATATGGGATATGCATTTTGTTGTTTCTTGAGGTCTTCACAAAGCTGATCAATGCGAGAAGCTTTTGATAGAGGCTAACTTTGTATAGTTGTCCTTCAAGGGAGCAGTCTACTTATAGTAGCATGATGTGGCTTTGCACATAGCTTGTCCTTTGAGGGAGTAGTCTAGTGTATAATAGCAGATGCGGCTTTGCACATAGCTGTCCTTCGAGGGAGCAGTCTAGTTTAGAGCGTAGATGTCCATTCCATTTGGCATGAAGCATCTAGTTTTATAGGAAGTTTGACTCAAGAATATCCCAAAATCATATAATTGAGAACTTGTTATTTTGATACTTTTAAGTCATGGACCAGACTAAAAAGGGGAAGGCATCTTTAAGAGGAGGTGATGATCAAACCATGTGAGCTTGATTCCATTTTGAGATGCACAAAACAAGGTGTATGAGGTGGTAAATGAGCTCAAGTAATGAGTGCAAGAGTAGATAAGAAGTGATGTAACACTAAATTCAACGATAGAGAATGGTCGGAGATGTAAGGCATTAAGGGTTCAAGCTCAAGTTTACCATTAAGAAAAGCTAAATGATAAGTACCTGATCCGTAGGTGTGAGTGATAATGTAAGGCCCAATCCAATTAGGAGAAAATTTTCCACATTTGCTCTTTTCTAGTTTGGTTACATGTTGATTCTCTTTGAGAAAAGATCACCAATCTTAAAGGTATGCTCATGAATTTTCTTATCATAATACTACTTAATGCACTTTTGATAAATTTGTAGGTGGTCAAGAGTTGTAAGACAACGCTCATCAAGAATCTCTAATTGGGCTAACTATTACTTGGTGGAAGTCATCATTGGTGAGAATATCCTGAAGAGATATTACGAGAGAAGGATTTGTATTTCAAGAGGAAAGAAAACCTCAGGTACCATACACTAGAGAGAATGGTGTGGCATTAGTGGAAGTATGAATGCTGGTATGATAAGCCCAAAGGGAAAAGGGGATGTGATCATGCCAGTTTTTCCCAGAATTGTTAACGACTTTCATGAGAATTTTGATTAAGGTTTTGTTAGAAGATTCAGCTTGTCCATTTTCTTGTGGATAGTAGGGTGACGAGAAGCTAAGTTTGATACCAAAGTTGTCACAAAGGTCTTGTAACAACTTATTTTTGAAATATTTTCCATTATCTGTTATCAGCGATGAGGAACACCAAAACGACAGATAATGTGATGATTGATGAACTCAACGATTTTTTTTTTTTGGTTGAAATGAGTGGAACGGCCTCCACCCATTTAGTGTAATATTTGGTTGCCATGATGATCCAACGGTGATGCTATGAAGAAGGTGGGTGAATCTTGCCAATAAGGTCTAAACCCCATTGTGAGAAAGGCCAAATATCTCGTGCGACCTGTAACGAGTGGCTAGGAGTATGTTGAAGGTTGGCATGTTGTTGACACATAACACAACACTTAACATATTCGCAGTAGTATTTATTAATAGTAGGCCAATAATATCCTAGGCGAAGGATCCGTTTGGCCATGGCAAGGCCACTAAAGTGCCCGCCACAAAGTCCATCATGGATTTGTTGGGTGGTATGAGCGACTTCAGCACCGGTTAGACAGCGAAGGAGGATACCATCGAAGCCACGTTTATAGAGGAGTCCCCCCATGATGACATAATGAGAAACACTTTTAAGAAAAGCACGTTTTCCATTACTAGTAAGCTCAGGTGGTAGAATAGAGGTTGTAAGGTAGTCGTGAAATTGGTGATACTAGGTATCCTGCGAATCAGCAAATACATTATTTACCATACAAACATCTAGAACTAAGTAAGATGGGGCAAAGAGTTGTTGGACCAAGACAAATATGTCTGAGTCAATTGGTGAGGCCGGAATTTGTGAGGCCAAGAAAGCCATAGTATCTACAAATTTATTAGTTGAGCGGGGAATGGTTTGGATAGAATAATGAGAAAATAAGGTCAAAAGTGAATCCACGTAATGTTTGTACTTTTGAATTTCCTTATTTTTACATTGGTAGATGCTAGTAACTTGATTTACTACCAATTGAGAGTCACCAAAAATATTAATAGACTTCACACCTAAGTGTAATGCAACATGGAGACCCAAAACAAGGGCCTCGTATTCCATTGTATTATTAGTGCAAGGGAAATCGAGCCTGAATGAAAGAGGCATAGGTTCACCTTCAAGAGGAATGAGAACAACGCCTGCCCCTCCACCCACGGTGGCATTTAGATCCATCGAAGAAGAGGGTCATTGGATATGACACATCACTGAGTGAAAGAGTTGCGATGAGCTCATCAGGGAAAGTAAAATTGGTAAATTGTTCCCCAGGTAAAGGGGCTTCCATGAGTTGGTCTACGATAGTTTGTCCTTTGACTAATTTCTGGTGTACAAACTCAAGGTCAAGGTCGGCGAGGAGCATAAGCCATTAGGTGATGCATTGGTTTAGATGAGGTTTGGCATACATATAATGTATGGGGTCAACATTGGTGATGAAAAAAGTTTTGTGATTCAGGAGGTAATGTCGGAGTTTGGTGGCCACAAATGATAGGGCTAGGCACAACTTTTCTACGTGTGTATACCTAGTCTCGTAATCCACAAGAGTACGAATTATGTAATAAATTGCTTGTTCTCGATGCTCGAGTCACGATGTGTGAGCATGGCTCCTACAGCATGGTCAGTGGCGAAAAGGTAAAGGTAGAAAGGGCAATCGTCCTGAGGTGGGACAAGCATGGGTGGCTACAAGAGATAAGCTTTAAGAGCCTCAAAGGCTTGGTGGCACTCCTCGCTCCATTGAAAGATAATGTCCTTTTAAGGAGATCATGGAAAGGTTGACATCGATCCAGAGTTGTGAAATGAAATGCCGGATAGATTGGAGTTTTCCTTGCAAACTACGTAATTGTTTGAGGTTAGTGGGTGGGGGCATTTCTAGGATAGCTTTGACTTTAGCTAGGTCGACCTCAATGCCACACAAAGAGATGATAAATCCAAGGAGTTTTCCCAAAAGGACGCCAAAGACACATTTCTTTGGTTGAAGATGAACATAGTATTGTAACAGGCGATCGAAAATAATGGTTAAAACATCGAGATGTTTGGATTTTCCAAGAAGATCATCGACATAATCCTCGAGGATAGTGTGCATAATTTCATGGAAAATATAATTCATAGCCCGCTGATAGGTTGCACTAGCATTCTTAAGGCTGAATGGCATGACACGATAGCAAAAGGTCCCCAGGGGTAATGAAGGTGATTTTATGTTGATCGGCCGGGCTACAAAATTTGATTGTATCCGAGAAGCCATCCATGAGAGAAAGCATCTCATGGCCCGCATGAGATCAACAAGTTTATCAATGCTAGGTAAGGGAAGTCATCCTTTGGGAAGCGAGGTTAAGGTCTCAAAAATCCGTGCATATCCGAAGTCCCCCGTTCTTGAGTGATAGGTATGACATTAAAAATCCATTGTGGATAGTCATAGGTAAGATGAAAGAAATAGAAAGGAGGTGTTGAAGCTCTTCTTTCACCAAGAGGGCAATGCGTGGATGCATTTTTCTCAGTTTCTATTTAACTTGGTTTAGAGTCTAGTTTCAGAGTGATGTTATGGACAGCAATGTCAGGATCGATTCCTGGCATGTCGGTGTAGGACCAAGAAAAAGCTTGATTACGGGCACGGAGGAAGGTAGTGAAGGCGGCTTGTTCTAATGCATCGAGAGATTGTCCGATCTTTAAAATGTGAGGATCGTCCTCCGTGTGGATGTTGATTTCTATAGTTGATTCATTCAACATAGTTTGGGTGTCAAATGGTAAGGCACGTTGAATATAAGAGTCATCCGCACCGAGGTAGGTGAGGATGGAGTCATCATCCTGGCACTCCACAACATTAATTGAAGGTGAATATTCTTTGATCATATCTAGATACAAAAGGGGAGAGAAGATGGGTCCTCACTATCACGTTGATAAGTGAGAGGACCCAGGAAGATAGCATTCACGAAAAAAAAAAAAAATAGGAGGGATAGATTAGGGTCTATCAATTCTATGGTGAAGATGGAAAAATGGGCGATGATGGTTTGGAAGGGGTGACTTCATTGTTTTCCTGGATACAATTGACATGAGGTTTCTTTAGTGTAGGTGGTTCAAAAAATCCAAGACCACGATGATCTTTGTGTTTGCGGGTAGTTACGGGAATGATCATATGTCAGCCTTGTTCATAAAGACCAAAACCAAAACCCTTCCAAGCACAACACGTCGAAGGTGAGGGTGAAACGACAGGTTGGTTAGATATCAAAAATCAGATTGGAAGGGAACCACACCAAGGGGAGGTTTAGGGGTGACAGAGGATGTGTCGACACCCCCATACGTTAGGTTGGTGCGGCAATTAGGTGGTCTGTAGGAGATCACCTCCCCCACACGATGGTCGTAGGTAGGATGCGCATGTAACTGTCCGTACTCCTGTGGGGTATGGAAGGTGCTAATGTTGTATAGGCGGTATTCCCCTAGTGTAAGGTGTTGAAAAACATCTACCAAGGGATCTGAAGTTGGGATGTTGTCCGCGGGGAAGGAAGTGGTATTCGCGGTGGTGGATTCATTGGTCGAAGGTGTGAGTGTGGTTAAGGTGGATGGTTGAGGTGTGGTTGAAGTAGATGGTTGGGCTGGATCAATGGGTGCCTTGACTGGTACAAGCACATCATTAGGGTGATATAACATATTGCAGGTTTTGAAAGGGGAAGCGTCAGCTTTGATGGTGTAAGACTTCCCCTCATACTCAAATTTGATGCATCTATGTAAGGTGGAGGAACGCATCCCATAGCCCGGATCCAAGGGTGGCCTAACAATATGTTGTATTGGAATTCTCCCTTAAGGACATAGAAGAGTTCAGGTAAGGTATGTGGCCCTACACGAATGTTAAGGATCACGGTGCCTAAGGTAGAAGTAATAGCATCGTTGAATGAACACAACATGGTGGGGTTGGCACACATGCAACTAGGAGGGATATTCATCTGTTGGAAGGCTTTGGAAGAGACGATGTTTAGGCTAGTGCCCCCATCGATCATAACACGGCGTGCCAGGAATGTCCCAGGTAAGACGAGATGAAAAGAGCTGGATCAGGATCTTCTGCACTAAAGACGACAATTTCTTCTTCATAAAAATTGTGATAAGAGAGCTTGTTGTACAGGGAGAAGTGGTTGTGGAGGTAGGTTGTTTGGTGAGAGAAGTGACGTGGTTAGGTGTTAAAATAGAGGTGACTGGGAAAGGTTTCGTTAGGTAGGACCTCTATCCCTTGAAGGATCTCAATTAAAGCTTGTCGATGCGATTCAGATGTTTGAATGAGATCATAGAGTGTCATTTTGACAGGATATTGGTGAAGTTGTTTGATCATGGTGCGGTGGGAAACTCCATCAGAGATGGGATAGGTAGGTCCACGAATGACCACTTTAGGTGGTGGTGCGATCGAGGATGGTAGAAGGAGAAAGAGAGGCCACAGGTGTGCTTTCTTTAGCTTTTCCATTATTTTTCTGACCTCGAGTAGCAATGTTAATCATGTTGATCTCGTGAATACGAGAGGAGGAAGATGGTGGGGATAAGTCATTTCTCTCGAGAGGTAGGGTTGCAATGATGATAGATTTTGGCGAGGCGGGGACAGGTGGTATAGGAGAAGGGATCGAAGCTAAGGGCTTCTCTCTCCGTAAATTATCTTTCTTAGGTTGTCTATCCGAGATAGGTGACTGGCAAAGGATGGCTTTCAAAGCTTTGCATCCTTCTACATCGTGTCCTGGTGTGCGATGGTAAGCACAAATTTTAGATTCATCATAACCTATAGGTCGAGGTTTAGATGGATCATAGAATCTGAGTGGGGGTAGGGAAATGGTCGCATCCCCTACCAACATATCAAGGATCTTGGAGTAAGATCCTTTGAGTGGGTCAAATTCAGATGAAGATGAGGTTGTTGATTGAGTAGGTGAGATTTTTGATTGTTTTGGTAATGGTCGGGTATGAGTGGTTCATATGGGTGGTGATTTAGGCAAGGGACTTTGATGATTGGTTTTAACGAGGCGTGGTTTCTTCTGCATAGAAGTTATGTTTAGCTGGTTAGATGATGAGGCCCCAGCTGACGTGGTGGCAGGAAACAACCACGGGGAGAGAGGAGCGACAGCAAACAAGTCCTTCGATGATCGAGTTGGCTTAGGGTTGGTAGGTAGGAAAGATACTTGGGGTGACGGTGTTGAGATGCCCGTGAGTGTCTGTAGGGGTGCAAGAGGTATAGGTCGTGTTAAAGAAGATGTGGGAGGCAAGGTGTATTGAGGCAAGGTGGAGGGGTGAGGCCCTAATATAGAAGGTAGGTGTGATGGTGAAGGTGGAAGCCATGCCTCTGTATCGGTGTGATCGAGGGCGAGGGTTTTAGTTGTGGTAGATGTAACACCCTAAAGCTGTTGTTACTTCCTCACGAGCATTCAAGTGTTGATATGTGATTTATTTTGTAAAAAGGATGTGTTCCTTTGATTGTGAAGTCATGCTTGATATGGACTATATCTTCTTTGTAATTGCAGATCTTTGACTGTAGTCGGAATATAATTGGACTCTTTTATTTCTTTCATTTTTGCACTGAGTTTAATTTGATCTAGGAATGAATTGTGGATTTATCCATCTATAAGACCCATGACACAGGATCGGTGGCATTGATCCAAGTGATGCTTTAAAGTTTATTTTGGATGAACAAAAATTATAGCCCTTACGTAGGTTGCAAGTCGAATGCGTTGAATAAGCTTTTTCGAGTCTAACTCGGGTGATCATGTTAAATGAATTGGTTCCCAATATCGTAATATCAAGAAGGTCTTGATCGTGGGCCGAGTAATAAATTGAGATACATTATCCAACTAGCCTAATGACAATCTTTGGAGTGAATCCTTTTTGTGAATGTATGTCTGTAGGTTCTTATTATGAACATTTTAAATGTTAGACCTAAACTAGATTTATTAAGGTTAGTAACCTAAAACTAAACTATAATCTATGGGTTAGATTAGTGTTAATCTAACCTAGGCCTAAGCTATAAGCTAAATGTTCTAAGTTAGTAACTTTGTGCTATGGAGGTTAGACTAAGTTGCATCTTAAATCCTAACCTATGTTACTAACCTAACTAATGAACAAGGAAGAAAGGGGACCTATGAAAGGGTGCGAGCCATGGGTGGCAGTTTCTATGGCATTAAATAGATGGATAAGCATGAAGGACAGGTAAATTGGTAGAAGTTTAAACGGCTAGCAAGAGCCGACGTGGCAGAGTCGCCAAAGTTAGATATGGTCTTTGAATTGTTTTTATCCATCGCCAACTATGGCGGTCGGTGGCAATGGAGATTGAGCGGGAAATTTGGAGTAAATGCAATTAATGAACTCGGTCTTCGAGCTCGGGTTTCTCGGGAAGGCATGCAAAATGGAAAACTGGTAGTTTGTTTGGTTTTTCATGCGCTCCGGTTTTCCCTCTGTCTGATCACTGGTTCTTCGCACCAGTCTACTTGGTGTTGCATGGCAAATATGAGCGTAACTAGCTCTTTTCTCTGGCAAGGAAAGTTTATAAGGCATGGAAATAACAAGTTATTGTTGTTGAATCTAACATGGAAAAAGAGGAGAAGGCACGAGCTCTTTCAGTGGTCTTCTTCGGATTTTTAAGAAAATTACCAGGCATGTTAGGCTCTAACTTTTAAAGATCTTGCTTTCTTTCAAATGATTTCATTAGAACAACTCTGTTCAAATGATTTTCGGGTTCAGTTGGTTTTTATGGTAGCCTTGTGTGATTTAGTTGCTGTATTTTCTTAACCGGCTCGATTTTTCGAGTAAACCCTTGATGGGTGTGCATTTTGTTTCGAACGGATGTATTACCTTGCTGTGTTTTGCATTCCGGTTGGATTTTGAAGAAATGTTGCAAGGAAAATATATGAATTTGGCTCTGTAGGAGTTTAAGAATTGTTTTCTTGTCTGATTCGGACTTAAGTCTATACCTCGTTGTTTTCTCTTGTTGAAACGATTCTTTGGATTTCTTGAGTGTACAGTATATACGACTTCTCTAAAAGTTTTGTCGTGAGTAATATGTGTTATGGTTGCTGAATCTTGTTGGATCTTGCTATAATACTTAAGTTACTTCTGTTTGGATAACTCGCTGTGTTATTGTATTCGAATGCGACTTTGTAGAAGTTATTTCCCCCCTTGTGTTGCAATTATGGGATTTAACCCGTTGATAGTTTGCAATATATTTGTTTATACACAAAATGACTCTGTGGAGTTCTTGGAATGGTTCGTATATTATGGTCTTCTGTAGAAGTCATATATGTGAATACTGGTAGTTTGATTCAGTCGGAGTCCTGGAGGGGTAATTGGTAATACGACTTCAGTTGTCTTAATATGAATACTTTCGCTTAGCAAAGAATTTCTTGGTACAGACTCAGTTGGTGTACTTTTTATATTTTGTCTTCTGCTTAAGCTTAAAACGAATACTGTTGTTTGGATTCAGTTGAAGTCCTTGATAGAAACCGGTGTTTACACATACATATAAGCACAGTTATGAACACTTACTCACGGCTCTGTTGGAACCCTTAATATTTATATATATATATATATATCTTGTATTTGGGCTTCTGTAGAAGTTAGTCGTGAATGCCATACGTTTCTACTTCTGAAGGAGTTCAGATGTGAACACGGTATGATATTGTTTTGATTGGAATTTTTGGATTGATATGTATCATGTATCTTTCTACTTCTGTAGAAGTTTATTTGAAGAGTACCACATGGTTGGAATCCTTGATATGTGACTGGTGTTTCTACTTCTGTGTAAGTCCTGTTATGATTTCGGTCGATACTGACTCAGTGAGAGTCCTTGACAGGTATCTAGTATTTTTAATTTCATTCAAAGCTGGGTTATGAATGCTGTTGTTATTATGAATACTAAATGTTATCAACTTTGGTGGAGACACTGAAAAGTAATTTATGTTGTAACATCTGTAGGAGTTCTTGCTGTGAGTACTTTTAGTATTCTTGATTTGTTGTCATACGAATTCAACTTCAATTGAAACCTTTAATATAAGTATTGGTTGAATTTGGCACTGTTCGAGCCCATGTTATGTTGTATGTTGGTTCGATTCTCGATTTTTGTCCTTGTTGTGTTTTAGTAGGGATTAAATTGAACTGAATGTTGATGTGAGTTTCGACTCAGTGGGATTGTTCTTGTGTTTGAACATGATTACGTCTTCTGTTAGCATGAATATCTAGTCTTGAGCTTGACTGAACTAAGGAGCTGTCGACTGCACCTCGACAGGCGATGGCATTGAATATTTTCTTGTTTGTCGATTTGTATGGAAGGTTATGTGGAGTCTATTTGATAGATATTCATCACTGCCTTGGCGTGAGAGCTACTGTACTGCTAGTAAGCTACAGGAAATTGTTATATTTAAACTTTAACAAAACTGTGGTTCTTCTTGTGGCTCGTCTGACTTATTCGTATGCGTATAAGGTGAATGCTTTACTCTCGAGGGGACGGTACAGTCATGAGCTTGTTGGAAGGGAAATAGGAATGACTCGTTTTCTTTCTCTTCTGTTGTAAAGTATATGTTGTTATATTTTTAACTAACCATTGGAACTGTTTTAACATATTGATGGAATCATGATTTGTTATGATATTCATTTTACTATGTTGAATGTAATGGTCTGTCTGATGGGTGTTGTCCTTGGGATTCAGATGGATAGTTGTTTTGGATACTTTCGTTCTTCTTGATCCCTAATATTTTGATGAAATATTTGAAAAGTATCTAGGACTATTCAGTAACGATAATTTGAGTTACGCGTTTATAGTCATGTTTGTATTACAAAAGCATAGTCTGAAATATGTTTACTTGTTTGGTGAAATGATCTCATTTAAACAGGTTGTTTAATGAAAACAGTTGGTGGATTGCAATTGTTTTAAGAGTTAGTGCTTATCATGCTCAGTTCATTGAACTGACCCATGTTGACAATTTTTGCAGATGGTTGCCGTAAGTGGTAAAAGCACGCAGATCTGATAGGATGTTCAGATTGTTTAATTTGGTTTTATGATGAATTACAGCTTGATTCTCTAAATGTACTATATGAGGAAAGATGTTCTTTTTCTGTTGAAATATTGTATCAAGTATGCTGAATGCATAAAATGTATTTGATTAGCCTGAAGGGAATAAAGAGAGATATTTGTTACTTATGTGTTTGTATTCATATCTTGATAGTTTGACCTTCTTCGGTTCAAATGATCTTGAGAGCATTGTTATTATTGTATAATTTGGAGACTTTTGTGATTATCAATGTAAGCTTGCAAGAATAAGTGACTGAATACTTATGATTGTTTAGTAGTTCTAGTATGTTCTATCTAAAGCTAAAATTGGAATTTAGATCACTGTCTTTCTGGAAGCTAGGGTTAAAATAAACCTGAGCAGGAAGTTAAACAAGCTGAATAAATTATTACTTCCTAGTCTTGACCTAAGTCAAGACAACGTTTAATTGGATTCTTAATCACTATATCTCGATATTAATAAGTAAGATATAAATTCAGTTATGAGAACTGATATAAACCTAAAAAGGGTTTGGTTAGCAATCTCATGTGAAGGATGAGAGTAATTGTCCAATTTCGTTGATATAGAATTATGTATATTCTATGAACTCCTTGATGGGACCTCTAGTCTTAATAACTTCTCTTGTGTAATGGGTTTTATTAAGAAAGGTCATTCTAAGGTGAGGAACCCAGGGATCGGGAAAGGCTAACCTTAGGGGAACGTCTTTTAGTATAATTTAAACTCAACGTGCGTAACACTTATTAATAAGTAGATCTTTTCGAGGTGGATTTAAAGGTTGATGGCACAAGTCAACTGCAGGGTTGTACCTTCGAGAAGATTAGGATCTTCTCGAAGATACAACAATGCAGGTGACTTATGATGACACCCTTTGCATTGATCGTTAAGATTTACACCTTAAACTCGAACAAGTTACTCTGGGACTGATTAGGAATGTGGTCACATTATAAGGCTGCCTAGGAGACTCGGGGTATCTTGACACACTGGTTTAACTAGGGTTGACCCAGTATGTCAGCGTATCCTAGTCCTTGGAGCATCAGTATAACGTTGTCACCTTACTAATCCGTTTCCGAGTGAATAACTTGGGATAGGAGAGACTGAAGTCAGTATAAGATATTCTACGTAACATAGGAATGGGGTGAAGGACGTATTCCAGATTGATGAGTATGCCGTCAAGGAATACGAGACATAAGCATTATGTTTCAAATCTTTGGCCAAAGTATCGCAAGCTACTGATTGTGTTTTCCTAAGTCACCTAGTCTAAGGGATGAGATGCCGATGAATAATGGTAACAATTATTCAGATAGGTTCCTTAGACAGAGCATTCTGAATCCCAGATTAGGGAAGAGAGCCACAAGAGTGATGTGTTAAATAAAAATGCTAACTCTTAATACACATGAATAGATTGGTAGATTACCGAGTCATGGAATGAATAGATCGGAGGTACTCCGAGTCATTACAGCTGCATATGGTTATCTGTTATAAGAATGGTTGCTTTGATTTGTGAGTTCTAAATTATGTATTTAGAACCAGGAAGCATTTATAAAAAAAAAATTTACTTGTTCAAATGTATAAAATGAGGATGTTACAACGAGAGGCATAGATTGGACTCGAGGAGATTGGGTCTATCTCCTAGGTGGATTGACGGCATTATTTTTGGATAAATCTAACCGTTTAGGTGGGTGTGTCAGGCTGGGAATTGGTGAAGTTCCAAGTGTAAGGGAAGGTTTGGTTAGGTTGATAGAGGTGGCTGAGGGATTCGATAGAGATGAGGGGGGTGAAGGTGAGGACATAGGCATTTTGAGCTTTTGTAAACACCTCGGGTATATGGTAGAGGTGTCTGGATTAGTCATCTACATTTGAGTAGAGTATGGTGTACTCAAACACTCCCATAAGACTCATCTATCTTCTGAGGGATGACAATCTTCACGTGTGAACAGGAACTTTGGTATGGAAGAGAGGTGGGTTGTGATTCCGGTCCACTGTGGGTGTGATACAGGGGGTAAATGAGGCGCTGTATCAATGGGTGTTAAGAGGTCAACCGGTCGCTGGAAAGATTTAGGTGATGAAGAACTAATAGGTAGGAGGGCATGCTCGAGGGGATCCGTCATGATTAAGGAGTTTGGTGATGTAGGCTCAAGGGGTTTCTCCTCTAAGGATGACAGAAAAAGTGGCAAGCCTTCTTCTGTTGCAGCAAGAGTGGTGGAAGGAGATGTTTGGGAAATAGATAAGTTAGATAACATCCGCTCACAATCTTGCAGGGATGTGGTGTAAGAAGGTTCATTTGTGAGAAGAGAACTCTAGGTGGTTAATTCCTTTATGGGTAAAGGAATAGTGGGACTATCCTCTTCTCACGATGAAGGAGACGGGGGGCGAGAATCCTGCGTTGGTGAAGAATCTTGATTCAGAATTTCCTCAATGGAAGCCACAGGTTGAGAGTTGAAAATTGCATGGATCTCATACACACTCTTCTTCTCATTTGAGGTGTCTTCGTTTGTGTTATTGTTAGATGCATGGTTTGGAAATGGTTTGTTGAAGATTTTTAAATTTTGATTAGCGGGGCATTAGGATTATCGAGAGTTAAACCCCTACATCAACCATTTCTGCACTATGTTTTTCAACATCTTGTAGTTTTAAGTGACTATGTCCCTTCATGCGATGGAAGTTACAAAAGTCATTTTATTTATACAAAGAAGGAATAGCGTGGGTGGAATCAAACCGGAGTGAGGTTTAATAGGAGGCAAGGTGATAGCTCTTGCTTTAAGCAATTTTATAAGATCACACCATAAGTTTCTCCCAAGGGAGTGTAGTTGATGGGCTCGACTTTATACTTATAGGTGGCTTTCTAATTGGGTATTATACGATTGCTTGAGATTTGGCCAATCACTGCGTGTCTGCACCCTTTGATTTTGAAGTAGCCGATGCGTGAGAGTTTGTGTGTTGGGTTTGGTGGTAGAGTCTTGGGTCTAAAAATTTGAGCTTTTATTGCGTAACCTCAATTTCTCCTCCTCTAAGGCTCGAATCTCTAGTTTACGAGCCATAGTAAAGGCCTCATCAAAGGTGCGGAAAGTTTGAATTTGGAGGGTGGGAGAAATGTGTTTAGCACGGGTCCACGTAAAGAGTTCGATGATCTCGGCCTGAGGTAAGGCATAAGTAAGTTGGTTGATGAGGCCCTGTCATCGTCCAACAAAATCTGTGATAGAATCGTCTTCAATTTCTCGGATGGCATAGAGGTCGGTAATGGATACTTTCTTGGAAATATTGATGGAGAAGTGATCCAAGAAATATTGGGCTAACTGGTTAAAGGAGAAGATTGAGTGCTGGGCTAAAGCACTGTACCACTCCAAGGTCGGTCCTGATAAGGACATGGGAAAGGTATGTAGTAGTAAGGCATCGTCATGAGCAATTAGATAGCAGGCATGTCACGAGCGATCGCAAGTGTTGTTGAGGGTCATCCTTACTATTAAAGTGAGTAAATTTTGGTAATTCCCATTAAGGAGTATATGTATGAAGGGGAACAGAAGGATGAATAGGCTCCCAACAAACTTTCTCGTATGTCAAGGTGTTATGACTTCCTAAAATAGAAGCCTCAAGATTTTGCATCTTGTCCATCATCATTTGATTAAATCATTGGTTGGGTTAGATGATGGTGCTGTCATTGTAAACAGAGGAGGATTGGTCCAAGAGCCACTACTAGACAATGGTGGGATTGAATGTTGATAAGATAATGGTGATGAATGTGTTGGGGTAGCCGAATAAGGGTGTCTTATATAAGAGGTTGAGGCTATCAGGATGAATTTGTGGAAATGAAAAGGTGGGCGAAGCTTGTGAGGGAAAGCTCATGTGTATAGGTGGCAGAGAGCAAGTTATAAAAGAGACAGTCTGTGAGAGAGATGAGGTAGGGTCAGTGGATGGTAGTGACATGTGGGGCCCTAGATTAACGAAAGGAAAGCCAATTGGTGCAGTATGAACCACCAAAGCTACTGAGCTGGGAGACGGGGCTAAGGATGAAGATGGTGAAGTGGAGTTATTAGGTGGGGAAGGGGCTAAGTGAGTGGTGATACTAATAGGCATACCAACGAGGAGCTGACCATCGGGTGTACGGTCAGGGGTATGAGACAAATAATATTGTACGGTGCTAGGATTAGCATCCAAAAATTTGGAAAATTCCTTATCTCCTATAGGGATCTTGGGAAAATTACTGGTATCCATAGGATTCCCCATAGGATGCGAAGGGGGTGACTCAGGAAAAGGCACGGAACAGGCATGTGAAACCATGGCTGCAGCTTGTTTCTGGGTGATAACAACCATGGACAAGAGGACACAGCAGGGATTTAATCAATCTGGAACAGAAACAGAAAACAAAATGTTGGAATTGATAGGTTGTTGGTTTGTCAAGAACTGTTAAACACGATGGCGAGTATTAGTCGGATAACCGATTTCGGTCGAGGATTTAGCCGTCGGTCATTCAACCGATGTCGGTAGTATAGGACCATTGTTGGTCACTGTAAAAGAAAAGAGAGGATGTAAGAAGCTATTGGTTTGGGGATAACAATGCTTAATATACCTACCAAATTGTCTTGAAGTGATCACTGAAAAAGTGTATGACAGAGAAAAAGAACTAAAAAAGCAAGATGCACAAGCAAATCAAGAGACTAACCCTAGGATTATTTTTAATCAGTTTGGGCTTATGCCTTAGATGCTTAGATGATGTCAATCCAAAACAAAAGACCTAAGGGAGATGTCAAGTTTGTTTTGGCTCATAAGGCTACCTCAATCGGGCGGAGGAATACCTTTGCGGGAAGGGGGATGTTTGAGCTGTTGTGTTGATTATGATGTGATTTGGTATGTGTTGTGCAGTGAGAGTAAGATTAATTTCTCATCAATACCATGGATATCACCCCCACGTGTACGACCTGTTACTTAATCTACGTTCACTAGAATTAAAAACAACAAGCAAGAATGTGATGCACGTGTTTTAAACCCAAATCGAAAATGATATTCGATGAAGCAAAGAAGATGACTTTCACTAATGTAAAGATGTGAAAGAAAAACAAATTCTTTTACCAAAATGACAAAATATTTTGTGAATATTTAGAAGAAAGAAACAACAAGTGTGCTCCCTATATGAAAGCAAGCAAGAAAGAAAGAAACCCGAAAAGGGTCCCACCGGGCGTGCCAAAATGTTTCACACAGAATTTGGTTCCGGAATAGAGTTGCTTCTATCCTTTCATTCTCTTGAGAAACAAATAAGGGTTAGGGCTAGGAGGAATACCTGTTGAGTGTTGGGAAGGTGTGCACGTACCGTAGAGAGATCAGATCGATTGTGAAGAACTCCTTTTTGTCTAGGAAGGACTACCTATAAGTAAGAATACAAGACCACCAGATCTTAGTTAGACAATAAGTGAGGGAACTGCCTTAGGCCCAGGAAATATTAGACTTCCTTTCGAAGGTGGTCAGTTCCCCTTTTAATATGAATTAAAGAAAATGATAACAAAGAACTACAAGATACTACTTACTAGTTCTTGATGAAGATACAGGTCCAAGGAATGTGGTGGCGACAGTAAGGCTTAGTTGGGATGATCCGGTATTGGAAAGCGAGCTGATGAGGCTATCCTCAGTCTTTTCCAATGCTTGGATGAGTGTGACAGCGATCCAGTTGCTCAGTTATAGTCTTGGGCTCGATCCTCTTCTCTGTAACCTCTTCTACTTGTTTCACTTCTCTTTCTCCTGCCAAATGAATTTTGGATCCTTTCTTTTTGGTTGGGGGAGGTCATTAATAGGGAACCGATGGCGGTTATGTAACCGATGGCGGTCGAGTAGGAACCGATGTCGGTTAGGTCAAAGTGGCTATTTTTAGTAAAATAGTCCTCTTTCCCTCCTTTTCTCTGAGGGATCGGTTGTGGGCTTGGTCAAGTCATTATTAGGCTCGTTTTGGTGCGGGTGAGGGGTAATGAGTCATGGGTGTGGGTCTGGACCAAGTCATAGGTCTTAATTAGGTTGGTTTAGGGTTAGGGCTAGGTCACGATGAGGTGGTGAGATGAGGTGGTGGGGTTGGAGATGTGGATTTATTAATTATAAGGTAATTAATAAATCATTACGTGTGTAAGGTTTGGGTGGTGAGGTAGGGTTAGGTTGCGGGGACGAGATACGAGTGCAGGGTGTTGTAAGACCCAAATTTGGTGTCTACACCACCACATGTTTCTAAACAAAAATATTCCAATGCATGTCTTTCTTTGCACTTGGTGCTCCAATATTCCACGCAAGTAAAGATAAGATACTCTTTAACACCAAAATAGAACAAAAATCTTCCAACACATAAATAGAAGCACAAATGACTTCCAAACATTCGATTTCCACACTAGCAAGTTTTCTTTAGATCGCACCTAGGCTCTAATACTAATGATGGACAAAGATGAAGAGAAACAAATTTAGATGATTCCATTGATGCCATAAAAAATTAATTTATGCATACCAAAATCAATTTGACTCGAATTTGAACGGTTTGGGAAGGTAACCGAATAATTGATTCACGATAAATAATGTATTAATATTGTTGATTTTCTAACACTCCCTACACTACTTATATCATGGTGTGAGATCACCCTAAAAATACACTCTTCATCGACATCTTAAGGGTTCTTTC
The DNA here is from genome assembly GCA_018340775.1 of Taxus wallichiana var. yunnanensis. NCBI lineage: Eukaryota > Viridiplantae > Streptophyta > Pinopsida > Cupressales > Taxaceae > Taxus > Taxus wallichiana. Next base: position 963,664,935 of record CM031237.1, read on the forward strand.
TACACTCTTTCCTCATCACATATGAGGTACATGTAGTGCCCCTATTTTTAGCTTCAATTATCTACTAACCCTAACTCATTTGTATAATTTGACTTGGATCATGGCACATTTGGATATTATGTTATATTATTTGACCTTTATGGACATGTATGGTGAATTGGGCTCGTAGCACTAATTTAGCTTTGATTAATATGTTGGCACATTTTATTACATGTTGTGGATACTAACTTATTGTTATGTTATTTGGGCCTAATTGATATATGATGGATACTTAGTTTAGTCACACACGGATGATGTAGATTATTCAATTATTGATGAGAACACATTATATCATTGATATATGTATTGCAATGACTAATACATGTTGATTTTTTAGAATTGTGCATTTTTTCATTTACGATTCCATGTTGATGATGTGTGTCGACACCAAATTTGTGTTTGGCGACCCCCATGCCACGTATCTTCATCATGACTTAGTCCTAACCTAAACTAACCTAATTAAGACCTATAACTTGGTCTACATCCACACCCATGACTAATTACTCCTCACCCGCACCCCAAAACCAACCTCATAATGACTTGACCAAGCCCACAACTAATCCCTCGGGAGAAAAGGAGGAAAGTTGGCTATTTTACTAAAAATAGCCCACTTTGACTGAATCCGATGCAGTTCTACTCGACCAGCCATCGGTTACGTAACCGTCATCGGTTCCCTATAAATGACCTCTCCCAACCAAAAACAAGGGTGGGATTTTCATTGATCGGAATATCAGAAGTCATTGGAAGAATCCGGAATTTACTTGGCCGAGCAGAGACAAGTGAAGGAAAGAGAGGAGTTTGCAGAGAAGGACATCAAGCCCAAAGGCTGGCTGAATAACTTGAGCCCGTGACACTCATCCAAGCATCGGGAGAGGATAGCTCATCTTGGATTGTCAGACCATCCTACCTGAACCCTGCCTTCATCATAACAGTCCTTGGACCTGTATCTTCATCAGGAACTAGTAAGTAGTATTTTGTATGTTCTTTTAATAATATTTCTTGGACTTCTGAATCACAGTAATTACAAGTCTACTCCTAGATCCACTACCAGGTAACACTCTCCATCTAACTTACATTCCTCTACCCCTACATTGCCCCAAGAACAGCCCCCATACTCTCTGAGTCTTCTCCATCACCTCATTACCTATCCCCAATCATTTTACCAGCCTTATAAACACCATAGCTATCATATAGCCATCTTATAGCCAACCTTCACCAAACCCCTAAATCACTACCCCTACCGATATCGGTTATCATCAACCGGTACCGGTGACAGTGACCGGCATCGGTCACTGTGATTCAAAACCAAGACCAGCCTTTTCTCTATTGTTCTAACAAGGTAAATAAATTGTAATTGGACAATAGCTTATTTGTTAGAATTTGTGTTAATTCATATTAGTAGGGGAACTGACCACCTTCGAAAGGAAGTCTCATATTTCCTGGGCCCAAGGCAGTTCCCTCACTTATTATCTAATTAGAATCTGGTGGTCTTGTATTCTTACTTGCAGGTAGTCCTTCCCAGACAAAAAGGAGTTCTTTGCAATCGATCTGATCTCTCTCTATGGTACGCGCACACCCTCTCAACATTCAACAGGTATTCCTCCTAGCCCTAACCCTTATCTTGTTTCTCAAAGGAATGAAAGGATAGAAGCAACTCTATTCCAGGAACGGAAGCATTTTTGTGCGAAACATTTTGGCACGCCCGGTGGGACCCATTTCGGGTTTCTTTCTTTCTTGCTTGCTTTCATATAGGGAGCACACTTGCTGTTTTCTTCTTCTAAAAATATTCACAAGATATTTTGTTATATTTGGTAAAAGAATTTGTCTTGCTTTCCCAGCTTTGCATTAGTGAAAGTCATCTTCTTTGCTTCATCGAATATCATTTTCGATTTGGGTTTAAAACACGTGCATCCCATTCTTGCTTGTTGTTTTCAATTCTAGTGAACGTAGATTAAGTAACAAGTCGTACACGTGGGGGTGATTTCCACGGTATTGACAAGAAATTAATCTTACTTTCACTACACAACACATACTGAATCACTTCATAATTAACACAACAGCTCAAAACATCCCCCCTTTTCCATGGTATTCCTCCGCCCGATTGAGGTAACCTTATAAGCCAAAACAAACTTGACATTTCCCCTAAGTCTTTTGTTTAGGATTGACATCATTTTGCATCTAAGGCATAAGCCCAAATTGATTAAAACTAATCCTAGGGTTAGTCTGTTAATTTGTTTGTGCATCTTGTTTGTTTTTGGTTCTGTTTCTCTGTCATACACTATTTTTTGTGATCACTTCAGAACAGTTTGGTAGGCATACTAAGCACTGTTAGCCCCAAATCAGCAACTTCCTTCAGCTTCTTACACCGGTCCTATTATACCAACATCGGTTAACTTATCAATGCGGCTCTACTTGGCCGACATCGGTTACGACCAATATCGATTCTTGTCTTTCTAGTTCCTAAAACCAGCAGCCTACCAACTTCCAACATTTTGTTACTGCTTCTGTTTCTGATAGATTGCATCCTTCTGTGTACCCTTGTCCATGGTTGTTATCACTCGGAAACAAGCTGCAGCCATGGTTTCACATGCCTGCTCCGTGCCTTTGCCTGAATCACCTCCTGCACATCCTGTGGGGAATCCTACGGACACCAGCGAGGTTCCCAAAATCCCTGTAGGAGATAAGGAATTTGTAAAATTTTTGGATGCTAATCCTAGCGCTATACAATACTATTTGTCTCATGCCCCTGACCGTACACCCGATGGTCAACTCCTTGTTGGCATGCCTATTAGTATAGCTGCTCATTTAGCTCCTTCTCCACCTGATAACTCCGCCTTGCCTTCTTCATCCTTAGTCCCGTCTCCTAACTCAGCGGCTTCAGGGGTTCATACGGCACAGATTGGCTTTCCTTTGGTTAATCTTGGGCCCACATATCATTACCACCGACTGCTCCTACCTCATCTCTCTTGCAGACTGCTCCTTTCATGACTTGCTCTCTGCCACCTATCCACATGAGCTTTCCTTCTCAAGCTCCGCCCACCTTTTCATTTCCACACACGTATCCGGTGACTTCAACATCTTATATAGGACATCCCTATTCGGTCACCTCAACATATTCGTCCTCCATACCTTATCAACATTTAACCCCATCATTGTCTAGTGGTGGCCCTTGGCCCAATCTGCCTCCATTTACCTCACCTCACCATCATCTCATCCAACTACTGATTTAATCAAACAAATGATGGACAAGATGCAAAATATGGAGGCTTCTGTTTCAGGAAGCCATAGCGCCCTGACATACGAGCAAGTTTGTCGGGAGCCTATCCACCCTTCTGTCCCCCTTCATTCATATCCTCCTCAATGGGAATTACCAAAATTTACTCGTTTTAATAGTAAGGAGGATCCTCAACAACACTTGCGATCATTTAGACATGCCTGCTATCTGATTGCTCATGATGATGCCTTACTACTCCACCTTTCCCATGTCCTTATCAGGACCCACCTTGGAGTGGTACAGTGCTTTAACCCAACACTCAATCTTCTCTTTTAACCAACTAGCCCAATCTTTCTTGGATCATTTCTCCATTAACATTGCCAAGAAAGTATCTATCACCGACCTCTATGCCATCCGACAATTTGAAGATGAATCTATCGCAGATTTCATTGGACGATGGCGGGGCCTTATCAACCAACTTACGTATGCCTTGCCTCAGGCCGAACTTATCGAACTCTTTACATAGGCCTGCGCTAAGCACATTTCTCCTACCCTCCAAATTCAAACTTTCCGCACATTTGATGAGGCCTTTACTATGGCTCAAAAACTAGAGATTCGAGCCTTAGAGGAAGAGAAATTGCGGTTGCGCAACAAAAACCCCAATTTCAAACCCAAGATTCCACCAACAAACCTAACACCACCAATCCTCACACATCGACTGCTTCGAAATCAAAAGGAGCTGTCCACGTGATGGTCAAATCCCAACCACCGTCTAATACCCCAAAAACCACCTATAAGTATAAAGCTGAGCCCATCAATTACACTCCCTTGGGAGAAACTTATGGTGTGATATTGGAAAAATTGCTTAAAGCGGGAGCTATTACCTTACCTCCTGTTAAACCTCACTCCGGGTTTGATTCCACCCGCTATTATACCTTCTTGGTACAAAGAAAATGACTTCTGTAACTTCCACCGTGTGAAGGGACATAGTCATGAAAACTGCAAGATGTTGAAAAACATAGTGCAGGAAATGGTTGATGCAGGGGATATAGCCCTCGATAATCCTAACGCCCCTGCTAACCAAAATTTGAAAATTTTCAACAAACCATTCCCAAATCACTCTTCTAACAGTAACATAAACCAAGATATCTTAGCCGAGGAGAGTGTTCATGAAATCCATGCAGTCTTCGACTCCCAGCCAAAAGCCTCTATCGAAAAAATTCTGAATCAAGCCTCTTCACTAACGCAGGAACCCAAACCCCCTTCACCACCATCAAGACAAGATGAAATCCTTGCCATTCCTTTACCCATCAAGGAATTAACCACCCAGAGTTCTCTTCTCACAGATGAGCCTTCTTACACCACATCCTTGCAAGACTGTGAGCGGATGTTATCTAACTTATCTATTTCCCAAACATCTCCTTCTACCACTCTTGTTGTACAAGAGGAAGGCTCGCCACTTCTTTTGTCATCCTTAGATGAGAAACCTCTTGAACCGACATCACCAAATTCTTTAATCATGATGGATCCTCTCAAACATGCCCTCCTACCTATTAGTTCTTCATCGCCTAAATCTTTTCAGTGACCGGTTGACCTCTTAACGCCCATTGATACAGTGCCTCATTTACCCCCTGTATCACACCCACAGTGGACCGAATCACAACCCACCTTTCTTCCATACAAAAGTTCCTATTCACACGTGAGGATTGTCATCCCTCAGAAGATAGACGAGTCCTATGGGAATGTTTGAGTATGCCATATTCTACTCAAATGCAGATGACCGATCCAGACGCCTCTACCATATACCCGAAGTGTTTACAAGCTTAAAATGCCTATGTCCTCATCTTCACCCCCCTCATCTCTACCAAATACCTCATCCACCTCTATTGACCTAACCAAACCTTCCCCTACGCTTGGGACCTCACCAATACCCAGTCTAACACACCCACCTAAATGGTTAGATTTATCCAAAAATAAAGCCGTCCATCCACTTAGGAGACAGACTCAATCTCCTCAACCCCAACCTATGCCTCTATCACAACTAAAACCATCGTCGTCACACCTACCTTCCATATTGGGACCTCATCCCTCCACCTTGCATCAATATATCATACCTCCTGCGTTTTCTTTAAAATGACCTATGCCTTCTGCACCCATACAGAGATCCAAGGGTATATCAACACCGTCACCCCACGTATCCTGTCCACCTATCAACCCTAAACAAATTTCATCATCAAAGGATTTGTTTGCTTTGTCACTCCTCTTTCTCCATGGTTGTTTCTTGATACCACATCATCTGTGGCCTCATCATCTAACCAGCTAAACATAACTTCTACGCCAAAGAAGCCACGTTTAGTTAAATCCCATTATCAAAACCCCTTGGCTAAACCGCCACCCATACAAATCAACCATACCCCGTCATTACCAAAAACTACCCAGTCAATAGCCTCATCTTCCTCTGACTTTGACCCACTCAAAGGGTCTTACGCCAAAATCCTTGCTATGTTGGTGGAGAATGCGACCATTTCCCTACCCCCACTTAGACCTTATGATCCATCTAAACCTCGACCTATAGGTTATGATGAGTCTAAAATCTGCTTACCACCACACACCAGGACATGATGTAGAGGGATGCAAAGCGTTGAAAGCCATACTTCGTCAGTCACCTCTCTCAGATAGAAAGGTTAAGAAAGACAACTTACGAAGGGAGAGACCTTTAGCTTCAATTCCCTCTCCTATACCACCTGTCCCCGCCTCACCAAGATCTATCATTATTACAACCCCACCTCTCGAAGACCATGACTTATCCATACCATCTTCCTCCTCTCGTGTTCACGAGATCAATATGATTAGTGTTGCTACTCGAGGGCAGAAAAACAATGGGAAAGCTAAAGAAAGCACACCTGCGGCCTCTCTTTCTCCGTCCACCATCCCGATCGCACCACCACCTAAAGTGGTTATTCGTGGACCCACCTACCCCATCTCTAATGGAGTTTCCCACCGAACCATGATCAAACGGCTTCACCATCACTGTAAAAATGACCTTTGTATGATCTCATTCGGACCTCTGAATCTCATCGACAAGCTCTCGTTGAAATCCTTGAAGGGATAGAGGTCTTACCTAATGAAACCTTTCCTGTTACCTCCATTCTAACACCCAATCATGTTGCTTCACTCACCAAACAACCTATCTCCCCAACCACTTCTGTCTGCATCACAAACCCACTTCTTTGTCGGTTTCTCTGAAGAAGAAAAATTGTCGACTTTGGTGCGAAAGATCCACGACCTGCTCTTTTCATCTCGCTTATGTCAGGACATTCGGGTGCGTCGTGTTATGATTGGCCATGGGGCGCTAGTCTAAACATCATCTCTTGAAATCCTTCCAACAAATGAATATCCCTTCTAGTTGCATGTGTGCCAACCCCATCATGTTGCGGTCATTCATGATGCTATTACTTCTACCTTAGGCACCGTGATCCTTAACATTCATGTGTAGGGCCACGCACTTTACCCGAACTCTTCTATGTCCTTGAGGAGAGTTCGATACAATATGTTGTTAGGCCGCCCTTGGATCCAGGGCTATGGGATGTGTTCCCTCCACCTTACATAGATGCATAAAATTTGAGTACGAGGGAAGTCCTACACCGTAAAAGCTGATCCTCCCCCTTGAAAACCTGCACATATGTTATATCACCCTAATGATGTGCTTGTACCGGTCAAGACACCCATTCATCCAACCCACCATCCACTTGACCACACCTCTACCATCCACCTCAACCGCACCTACACCTTGACCATGAAACCACCCGTCATGAAATACCACTTCCTTTCCCACGACAACATCCCAACCTCGGACCCCTTAGTAGATGTTTTTTCAACACCTTACTGTTGGGGAGTATCACCTATATAACGTTAGTTCTTTCCATACCCCACGGGGAGTATGGACGATTACATGCACATCCTACCACCTGGCCAGTCGCGTGGGGAGGTAATCTCTTACGGACCACCTAATTGCCGCACCAACCTAACGTATGGGGGTGTCGACGCATCCTCCGTTACCCCTGAACCTCCCCTTGGTGTGGTTCCCTTCCAATCTGATTTTCAATACCTGAAAAATCATCGTTTTTCCCTCACCTTCTTGACTCGTTGTGCTTGGAAAGGCTTTGGTTTTGGTCTTTATGAACAAGGCCGACATACAATCATTCCCGTGACTACACGCAAACACAATGATCGTAGTGGTCTCGGATTTCCTGAAACACTTACACCGAAGAAACCTCATGTCAGTTGTATCCTGGAAGATGACGACGTCACCCCTACCAAACCATCATCACCCATTTTTCCATCGTCACCCACAGTCGATAGACCACAGATCTATCCCTCCTAACTTTTTTTTTTTCATAAATGCTATCTTCCTGGGTCCTCTCACTTATCAACGTGATAATGAGGACCCATCTTCTCTTCCCCTTCTGTATCCAGACATGATCGAAGAGGATTCACCTTCAATTAATGTTGTTGAGTGCCAGGATGACGACTCCATCCTCACTTACCTTGGTGCGGATGACTCTTATATTCAATGCGCCTTACCATCCAAAACTCAAACCATGTTGAATGAGTCGACTATAGAAATCAACATCCACACCAAGGATGATCCTCACATTGTGAAGATCGGACAATCTCTTAACGCATCAGAACAAGCCACCTTTACTACCTTTCTCCGTGCCCGCAACCAAGCTTTCGGCTTGGTCTTGACGTGACATGCCGGGAATTGATCCACGACATTGCTGTCCATAACATTACCAAAAAACCGATTCCAAACCAGATTAAACAAAAGCGAGAAAAATGCATCCACGCATTGCCCTCTTGGTCAAAGAAGAGCTTGAACGACTCCTTTACTGTTTCCTTCATCTTACCTATTGACTATCCTCGATGGATTTCTAACATCGTACATCACTAAAGCGGCGGGGGACTTTGGATATGCGTGGATTTTTGAGACCTTAACCTCACTTGCCCCAAGGATGACTTCCCCCTCCCAGTATTGATCAACTTGTTGATCTCACTTTGCTGCCGAGCCATGAGATGCTTTCTCTCATGGATGGCTTTTCGGGATCTGATCAAATTTTGGTAGCCCCGGCCGATCAACATAAAGCTACCTTCATAACTCCTTGGGAACCTTACATTATCGTGTCATGCCATTTGGCCTTAAGAATCTTTGGTGCGACCTATCGGTAGGCTATGACTTACATTTTCATGACATTATGCACACTATCCTTGAGGATTATGTCGATGATCTTCTTGGAAAATCTAAACATCGCAGTGAACATCTCGATGTTTTAACCATTATTTTCGATCACTTTGTTACAATCTGATATTGTGTCCATCTTGACCAAAGAAATGTGTCTTTGGTGTCCTTTGGGAAAACTTCTTGGTTTTATCGTCTCTTTGCGTGGCATCGAGGTCGATCCATCTAAAGTCAAAGCTATCCTAGAAATGCCCCCTACCCAAAACCTCGAACAATTACGTAGTTTGCAGGTAAACTCCAATCTATCCGGCGTTTCATCTCCCAACTCTCGGATCGATGTCAACCTTTCCATCACCTCCTTAAAAGGACATTACCTTTGATGGAGCGAAAGAATGCCACCAAGCCTTTGAGGCTCTCAAAGCCTATCTCTTGCACCACATGTGCTTATCCCACCTCAGGACGATCGCCCTTTCTACCTTTACCTTTCTGCCACCAACCATGCTTTGTAGGAGCCATGCTCACACATCATGACTCTGAGCATCGAGAACAAGCCATTTATTATATAAGTCGTACTCTCGTGGATTACGAGACTAGGTATACACATGTAGAAAAGTTGTGCCTAGCCCTATCATTCGTAGCCACCAAACTCTGACACTACCTCCTGAATCACAAAACTTTTGTCATCACCAACACGGACCCCATTCATTATATGTACGCCAAACCACATCTAAACCAACGCATCGCCCGATGGCTTATGCTCCTTGCTGACCTCGACCTTGAATTTATACACCAAAATCAATCAAAGGACAAACTATCGCAGACCAACTCGCGGAGGCCCCTTTACATGGGGAACAATTTACCAATTTTAATTTCCCCGACAAACTCATCGCCACTCTTTCACTCAGTGAGGAGTCGTATCCAATGACCCTCTTCTTTGATGGATCCAAATGCCAGCGCGGCGGAGGAGCCGGCGTTGTTCTCATTCCTCTTGACGTTGAGCCTATGCCTCTTTCATTCCGGCTTGATTTCCCCTGCACTAATAATACAGTGGAATACGAGGCCCTTGTTTTGGGTCTCCAGGTTGCGTTACACTTAGGTGTCAAATCTATCAATATTTTTGGTGACTCTCAATTGGTAGTCAATCAAGTTATGGGCATTTACCAATGTAAAAATGAGGAACTTCAAAAGTACAAACATTACGTGGATTCACTTTTGACCTTATTTACTCATTATTCTATCCAGACCATTCCCCGCTCCACTAACAAATTTGCGGATACTATGGCTTGCTTAGCCTCAAAATCCTACCTCACCAACTGACTCTGACATATTCATCTTGGTCCAACAACTCTTTGCCCCATCTTACTCAGCCCCGGTTGTTTGTATGATAAATAATGTGTCTGCTAATTCATAGGATACAGTATCACCAATTTCATGACTACCTTACAACCCTCTTCTCTCCCACGACCTTACTAGTAACGGAAACGTGCTTTTCTTAAAAGTGTTTCTCGTTATGTCGTCATGGGGGGACTCCTCTATAAACGTGGCTTTGATGGCATCCTCCTTCGATGTCTAACCGGTGCGGAGGTCACCTATACCATCCAACAAATCCACGATGGTATTTGTGGCGGACATTTTAGTGGCCTTGCCGTGGCCAAACGGATCCTTCGCCTAGGCTATTATTGGCCTACTCTTAATAACGACTACTACGAATATGTTAAGCATTGTGTTATGTGTCAACAACATGCCAACCTTCAACATACTCCTAGCCATCATCTACGGTCATGAGATCTTTGGCCTTTCTCACAATGGGGTTTAGACCTTATTGGTGAGATTCACCCACCCTCTTCACAACGTCACCATTGGATAATCACAGCAACCGAATATTACACTAAATGGGTGGAAGCCATTCCACTCATTTCAAAAAAAAAAAAAATCGTAGAATTCATTAACCATCACATTATCTGTCGTTTTGGCGTTCCTCATCGCCTGATAACAGATAATGGTAAATCTTTCAAAAATAAGTTGTTACAAGACCTTTGTGACAACTTTGGTATCAAACTTAGCTTCTCATCACCTTACTATCCACAAGCCAATGGTCAAGCCGAATCTTCTAATAAAACCCTAACCAAAATCCTCATGAAAGTTGTTAACGATTCTGGAAGAAATTGGCATGATCACATCCCCTTTGCCCTTTGGGCTTATCGTACTAGCATTCGTACCTCCACTAATGCCACACCATTTTCTTTGGTATATGGTACCGAGGCTGTCTTGCCTCTCGAAATACAAATACCCTCCCTAAGAATATCTCTTCAGGATATTCTCACCAATGATGATTTCCGCTTGAGCGGTTAGCCCAATGAGAGCTTCTTGATGAGCGTCGTCTTACGGCTCTTGACCACCTTCAAATCTATCAAAAACACATCAAGCGTGCTTATGATAAGTGACTTCATGAGCGTACCTTTAAGGTTGGTGATCTTGTCCTCAAAGAGAATCAACATGTAACCAAACTAGAAAAGAGCAAACGTGGAAAATTTGCTCCTAATTGGATTGGGCCTTACATTATCACGCATATTTACGGATCAGGCACTTACCGTTTAGCTTCGCTTAATGGTAAACCTGAGCCTGAACCCCTTAATGCCTTGCATCTTTGATCATTCTACTGTTGAATTTAGTGTTATATCACTTCTTATCTACCTTGCGCTCGTCCCTTGAGCTCATTTACCACCTCATACACTTTGTTTCATGCATCTCAAAATAAAATCAAGCTCACATGGTTTGGTCATAAACTCCTCTTAAAAAGATGCCTTCCCCTTTTTAGTCAGGTCCATGACTTAAAAGTATAAAAATAACATGTTCTCAATTGTACACTTATGGGATATTCTTGAGTCAAACTTCCTACAAAACTAGATGCTTCATGCCAAACGGACATCTAGACCTCTAAGTTATACATAGACTGCTCCCTCGAAGGACAGCTATGCACAAAAATCACATCTGCTACTATAAATAGACTGCTCCCTTGAAGGACAGCTATACAAAGTCAACCTTTATCAGAAGCTTCTCACATTGATCCACTTCGTGAAGACCTCAAGAACAAAAAAATACATATCCCATGTAGACTTCCCGCATCGATCAGTCTATATCCAAAAAGTAAAAAAAAAAAAAAAAAAAGCAGTATTCAAAAGCACTTTTGAGTCATGGACTTGTCTATTTAGGTTTGGTTCTCTTTCGTCAGAATAATCACCTTATAACAAGTTCTCAGCACCCCCGCCTATATCAACCACCTCACCTCACCATTTGTCAAAGCAACAAAACTCAAGGGACGTGACGTATATCCGATATATTGTGATTATACAACTCTTTTCACCTATCGACTTCTCACCTATGCAAGGTACCTAGGGATTCAAGCTCATCCTATGTTAATATGTGGTTTGTTTAGCTCTTCTCAACTACGGGACACTTTTGCCTCTTTTTCTCGACTCTAGGATTGTGTGTTGACCTTAATCAGGACACGATTCCCTACTACTTGGGTAAGCTAACTTTACTTTACCTATACCTACATCAACATCGCCAATACCTTACCAACACCAACAACATTACCCTACCAACATCAAATTTTTACCAACCAACAAATTGCCTAACCACAACCAAATTTCCTGAATTCACCTCTCCCTGGTTCTAAGGGAGAACTACATCGGTCTGAGGCCCCTCCTTGCTTTGTGCAATGGGCTATGTAGGCAGCACTTTGGAGACATGGGGTCTCCCAAGGTTAGCTCGACCATCCCCTACCATACCCTATCATGTGTTGTAAATATAAATATTTTTGTGTATTTCTATTTTGACAACATTCATCTTTATCCTTTTTCAAAACAAACAAAAAAAACATTCAAAACACAACCATTCTTATTATTATCATCACTCAAAACAACATACATATTTAGTTTTATTTTAGATGTTAAACAAATACATCTTCTCTATCATCGACTCGCAGGTCGGCATCCTTATTTATTCTTATACTCCTATGAAATTCACTTAGACCCTTGCGCCTCCTCCCGAATCAGGTGGTGATCGTGATCGTCGACGCCACTCACTTGGCCTCTCCATCCTCAAAGGTGCCACTGCTATTGGTTCCTCCCACTGATCCGCCAACATCTCCTGTAACATACGAATACGTCCTCTCGCGTGGAGGAATCTTGCCTCCAGTCTCTCCACTCGTAACTATGAAACCTCTAACAATCTCATTGTCTCATTCACTTGTGTTTGAATTTGGTGAACCAAATCCTGCCAGATGATCTCTCTCTTTGTAATCACAGCTATGTCGGGCGCTCACGTGCACCTCATGACTCTGCTTACCCACCATAATCTATAGGCCTCTGTCGTTCCCATCCATTACCCTCACGACGATTAGCTGCTATCTCTTATGGCCCTTACGAGGTGTCGGCCGGGAGGTGAGAATGCTTTGCCTCGGTGTCGATCCTCATGTATGGTCTATATGTCATAGGTATATCCTGAACAAACCCAAATTGTCGCCACACGCGATCTAGAGGAATCCTCTCGTACTCACCCGGCCTGTGCCCTGCGATCCACCTCAATCGCTCTACACCCCTCAACTCCTCAGCTATGTTCTCTGTCACCATATAGTTCCCATAAGGCCTCCAACAAATATCCGCAATCGTCACCATCTCCCATACCTGCCTATAATACTCGATATCATCTATCATGGCCTGGGATCTCGCCTCTTGTTCTGTCTGGACCCATCGTCTGAATCCCAACCTCTGCACTCCTGTCTCTCCCGACTCGATGGGTCGGCCTATCGGGCGCACACAAATAATGTGCTCATAGGCCCAACAATGTAATAAGTATGAACAATCCAGTGTCGTCCTGTGTTTTCACCTGCAAGCCCATAAACCCCTGTATAACTCTGCCAGATATGCGGGTGCCCATGTGAAAGTCACGCTCATTTCTATCATTTCCCAAATAACACTCATCAATGCTTTTGGAAATCTTCCACCCTCCACCCTCGGTAATGCATAATACCCCACCGCTATCATTAATACCACTGCCAACCTTGTTTCCTCAGGGTGTGTTGCATACATTGTACCATAAGTGAATGTCAAACCTCATTGTGTCAAATCTCGTGTAGGTGAACCAAATCTTGTTGTTATCGCTGCCCACCCCTTTGTTAGGCAACACCTAATACATTTGGTCTTCCTATCATTGGGAGCCTCAAAATCCTAAACACATCTTCCAACGTCACTGTCATCTCCCCTGTTGGCAGATAGAAGGTATTATTTTCGGATTCCACCTCTCGATCAACGCTGCAAAACATAGCATGATTACGTGTGATTCGTGAATAATAGTGGATTCCACTTAGCCCCACATGGTTTATCAATGCCCATTCATCTGGTGTTACATCCGCTCGGATTCTTGACAACAACAACGGCACAATATCATTCATCCTTAACCTGCTTCCGCTGCGTACATACATCAAAGCGACACACAATCATTGATAAATCAAATCCCCATTTTTCTCACATTACGGAAATTCCTACGATGGCGGTATCGGTTATAGATAGACCGATTTACTTAACTTATCTTATCTCTAACGATACCGGTCAGCACATCAAAATATATACGACTGACTTAAAAACATACACCTACGATAATTATTTTGCTCGTTTACTCCTCTCTATACCTAAAAACATACGTGAACACCCTGCTTACCTACCCCATAACACTCACTCTATCCCAAACCCTTGCCTATCACCTTTTCTTTCTCATCTCTACCCTCTTACCTTCTCTCATCCTATTCATCAAAACATGCAAGAATTAAAATACAACCAAACAGTTTACCTCTCGGGATGCAGCAGCTTGGGGTGGAACTTGTCTTCCCTCTCGTCCCTGCCTGCTGGATGCTTCTCCTCGTTCAGCCATGTTCACCACCCTCTTCAAATATAATTTTCCTTTCTAACTTCTTAATCTCAGCCCACACTCACTTCACCTGTCTCTTTCCTCCTTATCACTCAATTCTTTCATGCAATTACCTATATCAGTCGTCGAAACGTCGCATTCGCGTATTTAACTTGTTGCATGACTCTAAAAATAAGAACTCTAAAAATAAGAACTTAAGTTTCCGCCCAAGCTTTTCTATTTTTAGAAAAGCTCGTTTTGGCATAACCGGTATCGGTTACATAACCGATATCGGTCAACAATCTACCGACGTCGGTTAGCTAACCGATATCGGTCACATGCCTCCTATTTATTAAATCTGGGCCTTTTCTTTATTTTTTGCAAATTTTTGTGGCGCCCGCCTCTTTTCCTGCATAACTACACTATTATCAATATTTGCCATCAACATCACATCAATATCTCATCACAATTTCATCAACATCATCTATCTATAATAAAACAACCATCAACAAAATACATCAAACCCATCAATATATACACCATTTGGATCAAACTCATCATCTACATACATTCAATTTCAAAACCATCGACAAAATACATAAAACATTTTATACACACATATGGATCAAAATCATCATCTCTATATATATCAATGTTTCAAATATACAACTTGCCCTGCATAGGGGCCTCTATGATCTCAAAATAATACAAAGCCGGCACACAGAGGCCGCAATAATCTGTCAAAATCTCGGCTCGGCTCGCGAGGCCGGTCTCTCATATCAAAAATATACTCGGCTCGTGAGACGGTATCAACTATAGAACCCGTACTCGGCTCGCGAGGGTATATACAACAAAATGAATAAATGAATGAATCATATATGTGGCACGCAGCCTCTATATAAATAACCGGTTCGCAGGCCAGGGTGCACTATATCTAATGTACAAACAAAACACCTATCTCCGCTCCAGGATTTCTCGGCTCTCCCCACCTTTGCCCTCGGCTCCTCTCCCTGCTTTGGTCCCCTGTCTTTGGCTCCCACCTCCTCCTGTCCACTGACCCACTTGTGGCTACACCTCCCCAGGATCTCTGGCTCAAGTGAGGTCTCGGCTCACATGCACCGTATATGGCTGATAGTCGGCCTCGGTACCATCAAGGACATCCTGATAATACTGGGCGTCCGCTCTCACCTCCATATAGCAGGCTCGTGCCACCAAAGCTGCTGGGGCTGGTCCCCCGACTCCTAATAATAATGGCCCTATCCTCTTTGGTACACCACATGTGCCATGGCTGTGCCGATCTGCGGTGGTGGTGCTGTGGTTGTACACATTGGTACATTCTGTGGCATTTGTACTTGTGGCTTTATTCCTGTGCATGTACTTGTGCTGTACTGCACATGTGCTGTGGACTAACTACCCTGTAATACCTGATCGTGCTGTCGTGTAGCAACAGCTGCCCCTGTAACAACTGCACCTGTCCCAAGAGCCAGTCCCTCTCTGCTTATAACAATTTGCTAAATCATTTGTGTGGGATGTGCTCTCTGGCTACTCTCTTCCCTACCCACCACACCAAAAATGAACCTGTACACCTGGCGTCATCCACTGTATCATCATCTGCTGCCTCTCTGCTTTGCCCAATCTGGGTCAACGGGCTGCGGAGCCGGCAGTGGGGCCTCTACATCATCCCTCCCGAAGTCTTGTGGGAAGGGAGGTGGCTCATCCCGCAGCCCCAACTGCCGTCATACCCTCTCTAAGGGTATCGCTCATACTCTCCCAGGGCCTCCCGTCTGCTTTATCCAGAAAGTATCTTGGATCCGTTGCCCATCTATTCTTAGGCTCCTCCTCGGGCTGATGGCCTCTGTGAGGCCTCCATACAATGTCCAGTGCGGTCACGCCCTCTAGCATATGATGGTAGTAAGCTACATCCCGTCCTGCGAGCACCACTCGTGGCTGGCCCACGACCCCCAACCATCTCTACGAAATCCATGCACTGTATATAACTTTGTGGCCTAGCTGTTTGGGGCAGCCCTCTTTCATCGAATACATATGATGTGCTCATATGCCCAGCAGTGTAACAAAAATGTGGAACAAATCCCAAATCACCTCATCCGCGATAACCCCACAGCTCCCTCGCCATTAGCTGCACCGGATATCTTGGTGCCCGGGCATAACACGTATGCTCCTCTACCATCTCGTGTAGTACTCCCATCAAAGCCCATGGGAAGCGGCCTCCCTCTGAGTCCGGGAGGGCGAAACAGGTGATACCTATCATCATCAGCACGGAAAGCCATGTCTCATGTTTGTGGGCGCGATACATGTCCCCATAGGCAATGCTCACTTAACTGTGATAAGTCAATGGTGCGGCTGCGTCCCCAAATACTGCAGAATGTTGTCCATAGCCGTCTCTGCATCTGCACGGAATACTACCTCTCCTACGATCGGTGGTCTCGGGATGTGATATACATCCTCCCGGGGTAATAGTCATCTCTCAGATCGGGCGATGGAAAACATTGGTTGCTTAGAGATCCCATCTCTCGATGAGGGCAACCATAAGGCTGTGGTCCCTCTCCACGCCCTATACCTGCTGGACTCGGCTTTGAGTCCCACCTCGCGCATAATGGCCCGATGCGTTGCGGACACATCTGGATGCATCCGTCTCGATAGCGGGGCATCCGATCCCGCATCGTCACCGTTTGATATGCTGCGAAACCAACCCACTACATTAGACCTACTCTTTACAAAAACAACTACTTTAACCCTCTATACCCTCTTTTATCCACCCGACCACACCTTGACTCTATAACACACATCTACACCCACCTATCTTACCCTAAAACATCTCTACGATATCCACTTTCCTATCAACTCTACCCTCCTCTTACTTTGACCAACAACACAACAATGAAATGAAACACCCAACCAACAAACACAAAAATAAAAACACAACAATAAACAACAACAAAAACCTAAAACAACAACAAAACCAAACAAAAAAATAAATAATAACTCTATCTAATGACCGCGATGCGGTCACCCTTGGACGCATCTTGGTCACCCTGACCGCCACCGGTCCCCTACAAGACACATGCTACACACTGCGGCGCGGTCGACATACGGCCCGGCGTCGGTCCACTTTAACAACCCACCTTGCCCGAAAAATGGTGACCGATGCCGGTCGCCTAGTGACCGACATCGGTCACTGTCCATGGCCGAAGCCAAACACGACGCGGCCCCCAAAAACCCATTTTTTCCTATTACTACCCTTTTACCCATTGAAAAATCCTAAAAACCTACCCACCCTACCGTTTTAGCCTAACTAACACACCTACCTTCTCCATTTTTCAAACAACTTCAATTTATTCATTATTTTATTAAAAACTTAAATTCCTACCCAAAACCAAAATCTAGCTTAAAACCATTCAATTCACATAATTAGAGGTTTAG